>CM070550.1:109599616-110095424 GCA_036346405.1 Phyllostachys edulis
ATGGCAGTTGGGCGGCGGGAGGAAGTTTGGGAGGGGAGGGAGAGGTTGGGAAAGGAATACTGCAACAAAAAATAGCTCTTATGCAACAATCGAAAAAGACAAACGCAACAAAAAAAACACTATTGATGCAACAACAACCGACTCTGTTGGCGATGTTGCTCACCGGAGCTCTAGCAACACATCCTTCCCTCCACCACCTTTTGACAACAGGGGTGGCACGCCATGATGGATCTGAGGGAGAAGGAGCACTTGACATCGCACAAAGTCTTCAATGGCGGCAACACAACGTTTATCTAGTGGGGATCAACGGGGTAACATTCACGGTGGCAGTGGGTGATGTTCGTCGGATGGAGGGAAAACAACACCCACATCGTAGATGGGAGTAGAGGCACCCTGCGCTGCTCGACAGCGTGCACATGGCTAGAGCTCACCAGAGAGAGAGAGAGAGAGAGAGCTGTGGGGGTTGGTACAAGAGAGATGAGAGAGAAAGAGAATTGCAAGAAAGAATAGGCTTATAGGAGAAGGCAACAAAATAATGGAGTGAGAAAGGAGTAACAAGTAATGAGGGACCAAGGTAGTCAGTTTACAACTTTAATGTTGTGGGGCCAGAGGGTGGAGTGTCCGATGCTTTGGCTCGTTTTGGACGTAGGGGCGTGAGCATTATCCTTCTGGAAAATATGTACGGCCAACGATCGAATTTGTTCAGGTATGGAGTTTACATGTTTGGGAATTTCTACTGGACACTTGTTTTTGTTAGGGGTTATGTGATAAGATCCACTAATTGTTTGAGGAATGGATGGGTTGTTATATCACACTACCTCATACTCATAAGCACGATTCTGACAGAAAACAAGAAATGGGTCACCCCGCAAAAATCATAGGGTCACCTAATGATGAACCAAAACATGCCATAATTGAATCACATGTTTTAGGTGATGTGTGTATTTTGTATATTGAGTGTAGTACTACTACTAATTAAGCAAAACCAAAGCACCGATGCAATTAAATGAAACATCCATATTTATGTTTTCTTTGTTCTAAGTACAAACTTCTTCTGTACTCCCATTGTTTTTTTTAAGAGGAAACGGCAGATTGCCGAAATTGCATTAAAGATAGAAGCAAAAATCCGGTACAAAACAAAACCGAAAAAGAAACAACAAAATCAAGAAAAGAAAAAACAAGAAAGACCTCTCTCGGAGCCGGAGGGGATCCTTCTATGCATTTCCTATGGCTGACCCCTCACGTCCGTCGCCTCGTTGCCATCGATGTATGTTTGCAGTTTGGTCGCCTCACTTAGCGTCTAGACTTTAGCTTCATCTTTGATGATGGACAGTAATCCTGTTGGCAATTGCCGAAGGTGCTGAAAAATCCTTCTATTCCTTTCTTTCCATATGTTCCACAAGGTCAGAACAATTAGCGATGTTTGGTCTTTTTTTGTCATTTCCTTCCCCAGAGTGGAAGATGTCGATCCACCAGTCAACCATCTTCGATCGCGATGTCCAATGCGCAGGATTCAGGTTGTCTCGTTGGACCCAAGTAGCAACTAAGGACCAAATTTGTGTGACATAGGAACATTCCACGAAGAGGTGCAAAGCATTTTCTGGAGTGTACTCCCATTGTTGTTTGTTAAGATATTTCAAGTGCTGTTGAATCGACTTTGTGTTGGAAATATGCACTAGAGAAAATCATAGAGATGGTTATATTTTGTCATATTCATAATTTATTGGATAATATGTTATCTTATTCCAAGAATAATATCGTTAATATTTATTATCAAGTATGTGACTTGATTGTGAAACTCTATATTTATCTTTACGATGATTACTCTAAAGCGATCTCTAGTCGGAAACATATGAGAACACATATGAATAGACTGGCTTATGTATTGGTTGATGACCATGTTTCACAGATAATAGATATAGAGATATAAAACCAATAATATGGACACATGTTAGCGAACATGGGGTTAGATTGACCCACCATGAGATACTACGAGAACGTTGTATTCTTATATGTCATCAGTTGGTCTCATTTACAATGCGTATGCTATATCCGTAGACTTGAGATCATCGCACATGCTCGAGATGTGTAGTGACTTACTTAAGGGGTCGCCAAACGCTACTCCGTAACTGAGTAGTTATAAAGGTAGCTTTCGGATTTATCATGATACATGCATCGAGGCATGGTCGATCAAAATAGGATTTGTTCCCCTATGCAACGGGAGAGATATATCTAAGCCTCTCGAGTGATAGGATTTCATAAATGCATAGCTATGCTACTCGCGGTTAAAGAGTTAACCATAGTCGGGGAATTCGAGTCACATGATCGAGAAAGAGCGAGCCAACCAACAAGGATGGCACGTACTCGCCTTGAGTTTGACCGATATCGTGAGGCAAAGGGAAATACATATGAGATTTGTTAAGGTTTGTTTGATGTGATCTTAACGTATACTCGGGAGTCGGTATGTCCTGCTAGGGGTCATTACCGATTAGTGGACGAGTAGGAGTACTCGGGCCATATCCAAGTGTACGTGAACCAATAGGGTCGCACGCTTAAAGGGCTGAGACACGTTTTGGATGGTGATCCGAATTCTTATGGGCCACGAGTTCTTAATGGGTCTCAAAGTTCGAGACCCGTACGTGTGAATACCTTGAAGGCGTTGCTGCGAGGCTTTAACGCTAGGACGATCCACAAATTATGACGGTCACGAAGAGCACTGGGAGGAAGCGCGAGGCTAGTACGACTACAGCCGCACCAACGCGCTACATCGATTTTTCTTCCGCTGCAGGTCTGCGCGTCTAGTGGTAATCCCGTGATCTATTACTAGTGGAGATTTATTGGTTGCACGGTTAATTTTTCAAATTGCGCTAATGTAGCCTACCCGTATTCCTTCACTTTGTTTTATCGATTGAGCGGCCTCTGCTTTTACAATGTTGAACTAATTACACCCTGTCTTGTGCTTATTCGGGCAGGTCTGGATATCTACGACACTGCTTTTGCGCTTGATATGGATCTTCACCACCGTTTGTTTTGAGATGACCCAGAGGCGTATGACCCTTGTGATCCCTGGACTAACAAGGAGTCTAGAAGTGCTGAAACTCGGCGAATGATGGTGTTCGAGGAGGAGATCGGCAGAACATTTGAAGATGTTGCCAAGGAGCAGCGGAATGTTCTCATGGCCCAGGCAAACCTTGCTTTGGAGATTGTGAGTTGGTTGACGCTCGGAATGGACTCGTGGATATCTTGCAGGAAACCGTGGAGAAGATCGAGGAGCAGAACGATTCCATGAGCGATTTGAGCACGCCTTTCACGTTCATCAAACGTAGGGCATCTCGATATGGCTAGCCTGATCTTTTTTTATCCCTTTCATTCATGATGAGGGGACCGATCCATGTACCCCCAACCCTGAGACAGGCAAAAGAGGAGGAGGCCAAGGATTAGGAAGGGGGGCAGCGTCTGTGTGCCTGAGTCTGACAGTCTCACTAATGGGTTTTTGGCCACGCCTTCGATCCCACTAAGACAGTCCAATTTCGATACTATGGATTCGCAGGAACTGGACCGATAGGTTGCAACACATTACACCAGCTTGACCAGTTCTCATTGTTCTTAGTGCTAAGTTTGTTGATCTTATATCCCAAACAGAGCAATGCAATGATTTTGACTGATTGGTTCATACCAAAGTCTTGCGGCTTTAATCTCTCTCTCTTAACATAGGGACTTTTATCTATACATTCCAGTATTGCTTTCTCTTCCTTTTTCTACTAAGGATCAAACCTCGCATGATCTCCATCCAACAACAACAACAATATTCTCCGATTCGTTCATAACGATTTACACACTGCTACATTAGTAGTATAAGAAATGCCCTGTATAGTAGAGCTAGCCAATAAGCCAGGTCAAGTCACAGGTGCACGCACGCTTCGATGGATTTTTTTCGACGTCCTGCGCCCATCGTCATCGATGGGCACCTATGACGGCTCATCGTCATCGATGGGCACCACCTTGGGCACTTGCACCGGCAGCACGTGGAGGTCCTGCGCCCACGGGCCGTTCTCCCCGGCGGCCGCGCCGTCGACCGTCGTGAGCGCCTTCCACACGGCGCTGTTGCACTTGAACCCGGAGCCAAACGCGATCTGCCACACCCGGTGCCCCCTCTTGATCCGGCCCTTGGCCTCGCAGTAGGCAAGCTCGTACCACAGCGAGCTGCTCGACGTGTTGCCGAACCTGTAAAGCGTCATCCGCGACGGCTCCATGTGCCACGCGCTCAGCTTCAGGCTCCTCTCCAGCTCGTCCAGCACGCCGCGGCCCCCCGCGTGGATGCAGAAGTGGTCCAGCGCCAGCGTGAAGTCCGGGAGGTACGGCTTCACGTCGGCGCGGAACACGCGCTTGAGCACGACGGTGGCCAGGAACCGGAGCTGCTCCGACAGCGGGAGCACCAGCGGGCCGAGCGTCGTGATGTTAGTGCGGAGCGCCTCGCCGGCCACGGACATGAGCTCCTTGGAGAGGGACACGCCCACGTGCCCCGCCTCGTCCTCTTCCTGCGTCACGCACGCGTAGCTCCGGTCGCACGCGCCGCGGTGCGTGCGCACGGTGTGGATCAGCTGGTACTTGGCGCGGCGCCGCTCGGAGCGCCGGTTCGACAGCAGCACCGCCGCGCCGCCCACCCGGAACAGCGTGTTGGTCACCAGCATGGGGCGGTTGTTGCCGAGGTACGCGTTCAGGGTGATGTTCTCCGTGCTCACCACCAACACGTACGTGTCACGGTGCACCTGTAAGTCAACCAATCCCACTCCAGTTAGCATATATGAACAGTATATAGCAAAAAATATACTACTTGTTCTTTTTTACTTGACGTTTTTTATTTTTATGGTCTTGATATGCGACTTTGATAGTTACATTTTATACATTTATACTAAGTATACTAATAAAATTATAATATTTTGAAAATATTTTAACGATAAATCTAATAATATAATTTTCATGTAACTAAAACATATTGGTGGTCAAACTTTGACTTTGACCGTTACTTTTTATATATTTATATTAAGATATACTAATAAAACTATAATATTTTGAAAATATTTTTAACGCCAGGTCTAATAATATAATTTTTATGTAACCAACTTAGATAGTTTTAAACATATTTGTGGTTAAACTTTAGAATATTTGACTACACAGCTTCTAATATATAAGTAAGAAAAACGAAGGAGTATATATACTTCAAATCCATGGTCGATTTCATGGACCATTGGTTTAGATTTCGAGTTATAACACTTGTACTACACGCGGATTCTCTTGTCCTATACTCCTATCGCATTCTCTCCGCGCGTTTCAGCATCAATGCTGATGTTTATTTTGTTCCTCGCATCCATGTGCTTGTGGCTAACTGCTAACAGTAGAAGTTCAGTACGTGCAGTGCAAATAAGCTCGTTTCTTTTGATGCTCTCCTACTGCTAGAGCCTAGACTCCCACTACCTGCACCAAGTCCAATGCATGCTGCGGCCTGAAGGGGTCAAAATCTTCTGAAATGGAAGCCACGGCCCCCGATGTGACTCGACCATGGTAATTTCTGAACCCACAAGATCAGAACAGCTGATCAGAACAGCTGTAGACCTGCAGCTAGCCACATGTAGCACAGTACTCAGCAGGCTGTGACAGTAGCCTCGTCGCAGACTTGCAGCAGGTAAGACTGGCAGTAATTGGCTAGTTAGTTAGTACCAGTATCTCAACTACCACCCAACACAATCACTCAGGAGTCAGGAGTGTTGTTCTGAAACCAGTCTGGGATGTTTGTTCCGCTAAGTCGAGTTTATGGTCGGTCAGTAGCTGAACAACCAATGACTCGGACAGGGATCACATGGACATAAATATGATGCAGGGCTGAGCTTTCTTGAGCCTAAATGTGACTTACCGATACATGGAAGCACTGTTCTTCAAGCCTCTTTATCAGGGTCTGATCTAGGAAAAAAAGGTCGTAACACTAACTTATAGCCGGTAATAAGGGAGCTACATGCTTATATACTAAGAGAACCGTGCGAATTGGGTTAGAGGAGGTCGGTGTCGATCACTTGATTTCGGTTCATCCTTGTATCCACCCCTGCTCTTTAAACAAAGTTTTGACCAAAATGTCTGAAGTGTTTATATCAATGCAGAAGCATGTGCTGCAGTAAGCCTCCGCCGGTCCACAGCCCCCACGAGATCGACCGATATGCTACGGTGTGTTGCTTCAAGAGATCCCTCGCTTCACTTACAGGGCTAATTAATACCATTATCTGTATGTAGTGTTGTACATTTGCACTATGGTCACTGTTTAGGCTCAAGGTTTGCACTTAAAGAGTGTGGTTACAGCAAATCCTGCATGGTTGAGCTCCAACACGCTTAAGCCAGGTGTTGCACCCTGGATGCACATAAGGGAGGGATCTCTGGACTCGCAGTGGGGCTTATTTTGTGGGGCCATTTCTCAATAGCACTTCAAAATCTACCTGTCCAGCTAGCCGATCTGGGTTGTCTCACATCCGGCGGTTCTGTATTTTCATGAGACCATCGTAAAGTATGGACCCTAGTTACTCAACCAATCTCTGGACTGTCTTTGATTGGACGATTGGTGGTTTTATTGTACCGTTTTTAATACGAGACACACGACCCAGTTGTTCAATTGATACGAGCAATCTCCAACCTGACTGTTAGGGGCTAGGTCCAGGGCCATGGACGTGGTAAGGCCATTAAGGCACACAACTACCTTAGCCCTTAGGACCCCCGAAAAACTCCATATGTTGTAAGTGCAATATTTTTTTTATTAAACCTCCTGATTTATATCAAAAGAAGTGTAATGTATTACCCTTTTGTTTTGTTAAGTAGGGTAAGAGTAGGAACAAAGCAAATAAAATGTGCATGTTCCCTTTTTGCTACAAATCTCAAGTATCAATAATCCTTCTTCTTCTTCTTTTTTTTAAAAAAAATCTGAGCAAGTAATATTAACTTTTGACCAAATGCTTTTTTTACATCGAATATGTCAAATCATCAATTGAATAGGTTGGCCAAATGATCTATTGATCCTTAAGAGCGCCACATTTAAAACCATTTGGTTATAAAAACTTTGATTAATATGTACTACGGTGTTGGCTCTTCACTTCAGTTTATGCTCATAAAGCCAAGCTATGACCATCTCACGATCATTCTATCAGTTGAGATAATCACTAAGTTAGAAGTGATATTCTTTTCTGCACTCACTCGAAATGATGTGTATGAATCTTAATGTACTGGTTGGGAGATGTAATCCTATTCCTACCCACATAGAAATTCAGATGCTATCAGGATTCTGTTCTATCTAGTCGTGTGTCACAATCCCGTGAGAGCATGTCGATCTTAATAGCATGCGTGTCAACTGTCAAGTGCTTGTCCAATTACATGCCGCTCATTCATTCGTTCATGTGTGCATTGCAGCAATGCCAGCAAAGAAGATGCTATGCATGGAGATGAGTAGTAACGCCCGTGTATACCTGAAGCAGGTGCTTGGCGAGGTCAATGGCGATGATGCCGGCGCTGCAGCCCATGCCGCTGAGGTTGTGGCTGACGACGTCGTGGCGCAGGCGGTAGCGGTTGACGACCAGCGAGGTGAAGGACGGCGTGGGGCTGTAGAGGCTGGAGTTGACGATGACCACGCCGATGTCCTCCGGCCGCACGCCGGTCTTGGCCAGCAGGTCGTCGACCACGCCGAAGACGACGGTCTCGGACTCCTCCCTCGCCGTGCGGAGGCACATGTCCACGGGCAGGCTGAGCAGCGACCCTGGGAAGTGCGTCGCCTCGCCGAGCCCCGACCGCTCCATCATCCGCTTCTGGAACGCCATGCTCTCCTCGCTGAACCTGCCGGCCAGGCCGAAGTGGCGAATGGCCTTGGCGCGGGTCGCCTCGTGCGCCGGCCCAGGCTTGTACCCGGCGAGGTCCACCAGGTACACCGGCCGCGGCAGCGACATGGCGTACGCGTACGCCGCCGCCGCGCACCCCGCGCACGCGGCCACCAGCACGGCCGCGTTGGCGCGCGCCTCGTGCCAAAGGGCGTACACGCCGTCGAGAGACAGCGTGGACACCAGCGGGGACACGACGAGGAGCAACGTGACGGCGAGGAGGTGAGGCAGGTGGCCGACGAGACGGTGGTACAGGAGCTTGGCGTGGTTTCGCGTCGCCTGCTTCACCGTCTTGAACAGCTCCTCCCTATCCATTGCGATCGATCGCTCGATAGATTTCCTCCTCGAGGTCACGTCGTAAAACACGGTTCTTGAAACTGCTGAGAGTGGGGAGCTACGTAACTTCGAACCTTAGCTGAGGCTGTGAGCAAAGGTGTGGGAGTTCGCAGCGCGGCGCGCGCGGATTTATACGAGGAGGCGGCGGCGAGAGGAGAGGAGTGAGATTAATGGCGGGAAGCTGGTTGAGGAGGTAGTGGTTAATGCGCGTCCCATGGCATGTTCCTGTGCTGCTGTGCATGCACCTGAGTAGGAGAAGCCGAGAAAAAGAGGTGCCAACCATGCCGTGTTACGTATGGACTACTTACATGTGTAGCTTGTGTCTACGTGCAGCCATGTCGGGTCTTATGAGAATGGACGACGAGTTAATGTACCACGCGCGCTAGCTAACCGCGGTTGATCGACGCCGCTGATCGATGCTGTTGGAATTAATCTTGACAAAGTTTTATTTGTGTTTGTACATGTGTTGTGCACTTGCATGTAGTTAGCTAGTAGGTGTGGCCGAGTGCATGTAGTTGGTTGCTACGTGCTGTGCGGAGTCAGTGCATACATGAGCTTGTTAGTTGCATAGGTGACCGACTAGTTGGGCCAAGTCATGGTCTCTGAGTTGGTTAATTAGTGGCCGAAGTGTGGTCTTGCACGGAGTGAAGTTAAGCTTTGCATGTGCATGTGCATGTGTGTCAGTGGTTAGTGGAGTGAGTCTCCAGAGTTGTTAGTTGCATGCGCATGACCAGGTAGTGGAGTCCGGGTAGTGCGTGTGTGGCATAGGACGGGCGTTGGTGATCCGTCGTGTGAGTGATGCTATTTAAGCCATGTAATCTGTTGAGTAAGTTGAATGCGATGGAATAGAAAGACGAGAAAATCCGGTATAAATCGAGTTCGTGTTGGGAAATTCTCTCCATGTGTCTATGTTTCTCGTCTTCCCTATGTAGTGTGTGTCCATAGGTAAATATGTGTGTAGAATCCTGGTGCTGTGTTCTAACAGATGCATGTGGTTGGGGGCCGGCTGACCGAGAGGAGGACAGTGATTTGATCGTTGCATCAGTATTCAGTTGTAAGTTGACATTTGGGTTTTTGGGGTAGTATTCGTCAAGAAGCAAAATTCGGTGCACATGTTGCGTGTGCTGATCATGTGCAGCAGTGCAGGTATAAGCTAGGAGCTGCTAGCCTGCTAGCACTTGCATCTCTTTGGTTTTTGGCAGTTCGTCGATCATGCCTTCATTTTTCTCCTGTGATCGTTATGGCTAGGCAACTTCCACACCGAAGTCGGGGCCAAGCTAGTTTCGTGGGTGCCCATTAATTCCATTGGCTACTTTGAATAGCGCAGCATATTGCAGTAGTAGGACTACTGTACACTATACTATTGTTGACACGATCAAAACTGTAAAAATACATGTATACTACATCACAATAATTAGATCACAATAAACACACTAAACTCCACTTTGCAAGAATTAGATCACAATAAACACACTTATTGGGACTAAATTAGTGGCAAATGTTTCGTTTAGTGGCAAATGTTTTGAGTTCGAATCCCTTAAATATTTCGTTTCGTAGACCTCTTATTGGGACTAAATTGCATGCTTGGACTGAGTTATTGTTGAAAATTTCTAATGTACAATTAGGATCGCAAAAGGATGTTTTCAGATGGCATTTGAATAAGTCTGATCTTTTTCCGATGCAGTCCTTATATGCGGCACTTATAGGGAACGTTCAAGCCCCCATTAGGAATTGGTTTTGGCTTATTAAAATTCCATTAACAGAAAAAATATTCATGTGTATCTCAAAAGAGGGATTGTGTTAATGAAAGACAACCTGCTTAAAAGAAATTGGAAAGGAAGCACAAAGTGTTGTTTCTGTATTAAAGAGGAAAAATTCAGCATCTTTTCTTTGATTGCCCCTTTGCACGTCTTACATGGTGGGTTGTGCAATGTGCGTTTAAATTAGATCCTCCAGGGAGCATGGCTAATATGTTTGGGAATTGGTTAGATGGTTTTTCAAAAGTGCTTAAGTCACAACTCCTGGTGGGAGTTAGTGTCTTATTTGGTCTATTTGGTTATGTCGAAATGATGTTGTTTTTGACAAGAAGAATATAAATAATCTTTTACAGGTTATCTTATTGAGTGGATACTGGCTGAATGCATGGGCAAACCTACAGAAGTCAGACTAGAAGGAGTCCATATTGGAGGGAGGCCAAAGGTTGGAGTTTGTGGCGAAGCAAATCCTTAATTTTCAAGGGTGAAAACTTAATCATAGGATCTGTAATGATTGAATTTAAGTTTCAATTATCTTTTGGTTGTAAGGCTGCAAGCCGTTTTTTATCTCTTGGTTTGTTTCATACTTTAGACTCTTAAATAAATTGGGTTGTGTGCATCGTCGATGCAAAGACCGGATGAGGTTTTTCTCTTCTATTATCTAAAAAAACAATAATTATATGAGAATAAGCTAGCTAGCTTGAGTTGAAAACTTTGTAGTGCTAGTAATTCTAAATATGCTAGCTTGAGTTGTACACTACGATGAAGTAGTAATAAACCATGCTATCTCGACAGCCATCAACACGATACTTTTGCCCTCGTATATATAGTACTGTTCAAGGATGTAGTATTGATCGCAAATACACCCTCCAGTCTCAAAATCTTTTTTGACTTTTCAAAATCAATAATATGCCACTTTGACAACTAAATTTTATTATCAGAAATTTCAAAAAGACTTATAAAATATAATGTTATGAAATCATTTTTCGTGACAAATTCACTCCATACAATTTCCGTATATACAAACTATAAATTTTAGATACTATCTTTGACCAAAATTGATACGATTTGGTTGCACATATTCTAGTACAACTTTCTTAGGGCATCTCCGATAGTGTATTTATTATCGTCTTTTAGCCATGCCACGTCAACAAAATCCTATGTGGAGGAGAGAGGAGGAGAGAGCGCACATGTTGTCTCTTCCTGAAGAGACTGTCGTGTACGTGAAACAAGACATGATACATTAATCTACTCTAGTTGACATGTAGGTTCGTTTCAAAGAAAAATTATAAAATTTAAATGTTAGAGAGTGCGCTAGAGACTATCTATTGGAGATGTTGTCTTTAAAGATGATGTAATATATATTAGAGACAAGGTTATCTCTAACTATGGGAGATGCCTTTACGTGATTGGAGGGGTACCACAGTTCTCAATTACAAAAAATGATATATGTAATTCTATGTGCAACTGTGCATGTTCAATTCTCTATGCACATGCTGTATGTAGATGATTAAGGAGTAGTGCTCCGGCCGGTTGGCACATACTACTAGGGGCATCTTTAATAGTGTATTTATTATCGTCTTTTAGCTATGACCCACGTCAACAAAATTCTACGTGGAGGAGAGAGAGTACAGGTTGTCTCTTCCTGGAGAGACTGTCGTGCACGCGAAACAAAATATGATACATTAATCTACTCTAGTTGACATGTAGGCCCGTATCAAAGAAAAACTATAAAATATAAATATTAGAGAGTGTGTTAGAAACTATCTATTAGAGATGTTGTCTCTAAAGATGACGAAGCATATGTAAGAGATGATATTATTTTTAACTATTGGAGATGCCCTGGTATGTATTTGCGGGGATAACAAAACCGGCGACCGTTAGTGAAGCGGTGAAGCTAGGACCGCACACAGTATCTTGCTGAAGCTGATGAGATGATAATGGTTGTTTTCCTTCGAGGAGTACAGGAGCACATGTATTTATTCCAGGCCTTCAATGCGCAGTCCGCGTCCACATTCTCTCGCCCCCGGCCCCTACCGCGCGCCGTCTCTCTATCTCTTTCTCATGCAATTGCCAAGAGCTTTTCATGGAGCCCGTTCAGTGACAGCGAGCAAAAGCTGATCACCTAGACCTGCAGAAGTGTGGTTTGTAATTGTACGTACGTGACGCCTCTTTTCTGAGTTATTTTAGCGGGGTAGTCATGCAACATACTCGAATTTTTATTATTAATTAACCCTTTTCTAAATTTTATTTTAAAGTTAACCTCCGTAAACTTTATTTTCAATTCTAACCTCTTAACCACGCGTGACAAAATAACACTGTCACGCCAACCCGTATTTAGACAAACTCTTGTCACGTCACGGGTGGTGGCGTGACAGTATTGTTTGGTCACGCCACCACCAGTGACGTGACAAAAGTGCTATTTTAGCGGAATTATCATATAGCGTGACAACATTATTTTGTCACGCCATCATCTGTGTCGTGGCCAAAGAGTCATAATTGGAAATAAAGTGTGCCAGAATTAACTTTAAAATAAAATTTTAAAAAGAGTTAATTAATAATAAAAAGTTCAACATACTCTGTTCGTTCTTCGTTTGTCTGGATAATGCCGGAGGATGCAAGTGTAGTTAATTCCTTACGTGCTTATTACATCTGAAAAACTGATGTGTTTAGTATGCTCTTAATTCCTTCGCGATCGATGTGGATATGCTCATATGCTCTGTTGTGTATTTTATTTTTTCTCTCCTTGGTGTAACAACGTAAGAGACACGGACTTATTTGTAGTAGTAGTTTATATGCATCCAGGTAATACCTATTCTTACCTAGCAGGAGCTGACACCGTTAAACCCAGATATATATATGTGCGTAGAAACAAAAGCTAACTTTTCAGACAAATGGATGTTGTACTGCAAACCACATTCGGTACACGGATAAAGAGTTTAGGAATTTAAAATCTCGTATATGTAGTTGCCCGTATTCTGAACCTTTCTGCACCATCCCGTATTGAAGACTTTCATATTCCAGCAGACGAATTTTGTCCTCATCCAAACGAAAGATCGATGCATGCATATGTACTAATCAATGCAACATGCTCACTTGTATACATACGTGTGAGTGTGTGACACATTTGTATGCATACTTGCATATGTATAATATACTACTGCGATACTAGTACTGCTTCACTACCTCGCTGACAAATTAGATTAGAGCAAAAGCAGCCATCCTTTTCAGAACCCATGCGATGCCTGCACAAATTCTACGACTATTTTTCTCCCTCAGCTCTAATCGTCTTGACGAAGCAATGCGACGAGCTAATCTGCCATGCCATGCCATGCCATGCCATGCTCGAATTAATGTACTTGCTGCGGAGCAGATGCACGCACGTACATAAATGCAATAGGCATCCACGGATCTACCCCCTCTCGAATCATGGGAGGCAATCCGCGAGCGAATGGGCGAAGCGAAGGCGATTGGTTCCGTGCTTTTCCTTTCCCGGAGTAAATGCACGGCCGGCGCCACGCGCATGCAGCCGCACGCTGCGTGGTCGGATCCATACCTTCGCTCGCTGGCTAGCTTCAGATTTCAGGCAGATAAGCCCCACTGCAGGCAGCGCGGTACCATATATCAACACGCACGGATATAGAGTTGAAGAGCGCCATGTTTAGTGTTTGTACGTTGGCACGCAGGCGGCATGCACGTACGCTAGTGACCAAGTGAGCTCGATCGCTCGACATTGATGCGCCGTGTCGCCGGCCGCAGTGGCGAATCCAAGATGAAAAATGAGCGTAGGTTTAATCGCTCAAAGTCTCGAATGACAAAACTAATTTGTAACAAACACAGTCTTGTATTCTTGTGCAATCAAATTCATAGTTTTATATATGAATAAAAACAAAACGAAAAAAAGAGATAAATACAATAAAAGTACCTCGCTAATGGAAAATGCATCTCCCAAAACATGTAAATATGTTTCCAGTAGGTAACAACATGTACGTCAAAATTAGAAAAAACAATGATACAATAGCAAATTGTACTTAAATGATCATAAACATTCAAAATAAAACTTTAAAAGAACCATACCACTAAGATGCTAGCTTGAATCACGACTTTCACGAGGCAAATTCATTCTTCGATTTTTCATGCCTTGGAAGGATCTTATAATTGCATCATCATCAATAGATCTAAATATATCTCGCTCGGTATAGCACACCATCAAATCATTCAGTCACTCATCCGATACCTTGTTGCATAAATCTGCTTTGATAATATTCATTGCCGAAAATATTCTCTCAACAGATGTCGTTACCACTGGAAGGATCATTATCAGCTCGATGAGATGATATACTAATGGAAAAGTTCTATCTTTTTTTGTTTCAACTATCATTTGAACAAGTTTTGAAATATCATGACATTCATGAAATTCCTCACTTCTTCTAATGTTGAGAATGAAGGTTTGAAACTAATTTCTTAACAAGAATCGATCAGTCACCGTGAAATCATCAGCATAAATCTCAGCAAGTCGAATAAACTTATCAACATTAAACTTAGAGAATGAGTCGCTTGGATCAAGACAAGACATGCATATCAATAACTCCGAGGAAACTTCATTGAAGCGATGATTCATCTCATTCATAGTTGCATCAAGAGCAGCATTGAAAATGTCAACTTTGTAATAATGATGTTGAGTCACTGTATGCTTCCGACGTACAAATTTACCCATAACTCCAATGACATCATTCATATTTGGCACAAAAATCCCATGTGCCTTACAAAAGCTTTTGACTTGATCAACAATGGCTCCCACCCATTGTCCCTCATATCTTGCAAGCGTTCTTTTACATCCTGTATAAAGCCCATAGCTTCAACGATGTCTTGATGCTTTCTTTGTAAAGCAAGTGATAGCTCATTTGTTATGCTCAACAATGTTATCAAAAAATACATGATGAATACAAATTGAAAGGATTACATATTTTTCATCAAACCTACTGTTGCACCATGACTTGTGTTTTGACAAGCATCTTCACTTATAAGTTCTAACACATCTACAACTGCCTCCCACATTTGGTATATACGAAGCAAGGTTTTGAGATGTGCGCCCCACCGAGTATCTCCAGGTCTACGTAGGCCAGATTCCTAATACAGCCCTCTTCTAGCAGATATCAAACCATTCTCCAACTTGTCCAACAGGATATTATGATGCTTTTCAATCTACGCATCTTTTCTCTTGCAAGATGCACTAACAGCCATAACTATCAGGGGAACATAGTTGAAGAAATCAGCAATAGCACTACTACAACTCGCAACAGTGACAACCACCAATTGTAACTGGTGGGCGAAACAATATACATCATTACCAAATGTGTTGGGTTGTGACTGTTTCTTGAAAAGAAAACAATAGAAACAAAAAGCGGCATCCTTTTCCACACTATATTCTAACTAATCAAACTTACTAAACCATGATTCTTGAAAGGATCTCCACACTTTGCCATCCAATGTCTTTGGAAAGGCATGCCCAATTGCTCGAGTTGGACCATTCAACAAATATGTCCTCCTCACTTCATCTCTAATTTTATTTGCAAAATCTTCTATTGGTATGCGATGCGCCGGATCGGCAATAATTTCATCCGGATGAAATTCTAGTCGAGGCTTCTTTGGTTGAGTTGCGCTCTCATCGGTTGGGGGAGTGCTACTTGAATTGTTTGTGAAATAATTACGCAACGTTCGTTTCTCCATTATTGCAAACCTACGAATAATGAATTAATGGCTAATTGAGTATATATACCATATTACCACACTATATCAACCTTACTAACAATTAACAAATAACAAATGGGTAATTGACTAATGAGTTAATGACTAACTAGTATATACCAGTTGGCACTTGGCAGCAGTCAACAATTAATATAGCTAAAGACTTGATGAAGAGCAGCTTAGCAGAGCAGAGGGGCAGCCCATATCCAGCCTCCTCAGTGGCGGTGGGTGGCCAGGGGCGAATCCACCGGCTCCCAGCGACGGCGTCGTGGCGTCGCTCCTCCTCCTTCGGGCCTTCGGCTCGGCCCGCGCCCGCGCCCGCCTCGCCTCCTCCCGTGGCCCCTCCTCCTCCTCCGACCCTTGCCTCGGCCTCCTCCGCCACTCCGCGACCTCCGCTCCTCGGCACGATCGCCGGCTGCGCTTGCCCCTCGCCTCGTCGGCCGGCCCTTCTCCTCCTCCGCAGCTCAGCTCCTCGGTGTAGCAGTGTCGGCCGCCCTCGCCTCCTTGTCGGCCCCTCCTTCTCCGGCTCGGGCTCTGGGCTGGGACAAGCGGCGGCGTGTGATGTCGCGGACCATGATGGCGCTCAGCCAGCGCTCCTCTGCCCCCTCGGTGCTTGATTGATTGCTCGATTCACTCGATTAGGGATTTCGGGTTGGGAAAATGAGGAATTGATTGGGGTTTGGGGAATTTTGGAAGGGGAACAAGCAACAGGGGAACGTGTGTAACGTCCCGTTTGTCCTGCGTTTTTGAAAATTTTCAAAATTAAAAAGAACCATTTGGTTTTGATGAGAATTCAAAGCTTAACTTGAGATTTTAAAAGAATTTTAAATGACTAAAGCAAACTTCAACTAAATCGGTTCGGTTTCTTTTGGAGTTTGCTGGAGTTTTTCCTTTTCTCTGTTTGCTCCGTGCTTTCCCTCGGCCCAGCTCTATCTTTCTTCTTGGGAAGACCTTCCTGGTGCTTGGACCTTCCTCTAGTTTAGACCTCCCCTTGTGCCCTTTGCTTGGACTTTCCTTTCGTCCAGACCTCCTTCAGACATCTTTGTTGGTTTGAATCTCTTTTCAAGGTTTTAGACCTCCTTTTGATCTAAACCATCTTCTCTGTTTAGACCTCCTTCTCCGTTTGAATCTTCCCTTGGTTTTGACCTCTCCTTTGGGTCACGACCACCCCCGAGGTGTTCCAAGCTCGGGTTTGTGTTTCAAACGTTCTTAAACTTTGAAATTCTAAATTCGGGTTGATTTCCCCATTCTTTTGGACCTCCTCGTGTTCATTTGAACCTCCTCGTGTTCATCTGGACCTCTCCGTGCTCCCTTGGATCGCCCTTGTGTTCATCTTAACCGTTGGGACCTCCCTCGCGTCCATTCGAGCCTTCCGCTTGATCCAGACCTTTATCGCTTTTGTACCGTTCGATCTGTGTTGGACAACCCAATCGCTTTGCCCTGTTCGATCAAGATCTGACGGCCCCAGCCTTCCCCACGTTTTCCTTGCTATCGCTCCGCTCCCTTGGTTTTGATCTGACCGTTAGGACCTCCCTTGATTCAATCTGATCGTTAGGACCTCCCCTCGTTTGATCTTGACCGTTCAGGACCTCCCCTTTGGATCTCCTCTTTGGGTTCGGACCTCCCATTCTCTTCGCGCAGTCCGAACCAGCCTCACGCCCTTCCCACTCGTGGACCGTCCTATCCTTTTTGGATGGCCCGATTGAGGTGTAGCGTTCGGATGGTCCGAACGTTTCACTTCCTTGTGGATCACCCGTTCAAATCGGACAGTCCTGCTTCACCGTGCCTTGTTTGGTTCCTTGGGACCTCCCCATCCTCAGGATCTGTTGGTCTTTTACAAAGACCACCCTTGTGGTCTTTTTGCAAAGACCACCCTCCCGGTCATGACCACCCCTTGTGGTCAGGACCTTCCCTCTGAGGCCACGACTTCCTCCTTTGTCGTTTTGCCGTGACCTCCTCCCTGTGGTCTTTTTGCGAAGACCACCTTTGCGGTCAGGATCACTTCATGGTCATGACCTCTGGTCTTTTGCAAAGACCACCATTTCGGGAATGACCTCCTCAGGACCCCCTTGTCCTCAGGACCTCCTTGCCTTTGGGATCTCTGGTCTTTCTGTAAAGACCACCTTAGCGGTTGAGACCAACCTTGTTGGTCACGACCTCCCCTTTGGTCGTGACCGCCCCTTTGACTGATCTGTTTACCTGAGTTTGACCAGCCCCACTTGTCAGTCTTGCTCACTTTCTCAATTCTTCCAGCACAAAAATCTTGGCGCAGTAAAATGCCCACTGTGTCACATTAAATGCGGTCACTTGCGTGGCACCTTATTATTCCTCCTTGTTCCCTTCCTTCTCAGCACAGCATGTTCTGATTGTCTTTCACTAGATCGGTCGTGACACTTACCCTGACTCCTATCTACCTTTGACCCGTATGTCTCCGAGCCTCTTTGTGGCTCTCTCTTTCATCTTTGGCTATAAAAATAGCCTAAGTGAGCCTCCTTTCATTATTCCTAGCCTCTTTGCCTAGTTTTCTCTGCGCTTGAAACTTCAGCAAGGAGCCCTTTGAAGCAGCGCCATCGCCTCCTTGTCGTCAAGGGTCCCTCGGAGCCTCTGTGACGACCACCCCATCACCGCCAGCTGGTTGCCGTCCTGCCACTGGATCGGCTCCTTCATCTTGTCTTGTCCTCAGGTTAGTTCTCAGCCTTGGTGAGTTTCTTGGTGTTTTTCTTTTCTTGTTCTTACGACCACCTTGTGTGATCGTATCCTTCCTACGACTACACTACGTGGTCGTGTTTCTTTTGCTACCACGTGGAGTAGTTGTGCCTTCCTCAGGACCTCCTCCCCTGGATCTTCTCAGGACCTCTTTTGGCAAAGACCGCCTCTTGGTCTCTGCTGGTCTTTTTGCAAAGACCACCCTTGTGGTCTTCTTGCAAAGACTACCCTCTCGGCCATGACCTCCTTTCGGTCATGACCACCTCTTGGTCTTTTTGCAAAGATCACCCTCTCTGGCTTGGATCTCTTTTTCGTCGGGACTTCCTGTTTTCTGGTTTTTGGATGAGATCGTTTAAGTTCTTTAAAGTCTTTTAAAGTTATTTTGCCTAGAGTTGTTTTGCTTATTTGGGTCTTTGCGAACGTGTAGATCCCGATTTCGTGGAGGAGTACTCGGACCCAGCAGCCACTGCCGAAGCCTCGCCACTCTTCAACGAAGGCAAGTCGTGGACCTTGATCATCTTGAACCCATTTTTACAAAAGTATCTTGATTTGTTATTAACTTACATTGCTAGTTGTATAAAAATGGTTTTGGGCTTAGTTAACTACCTACTTGTCTTTATGCCTCCTTGATTACTTTGCAATCAACATGTTGACATGTTCCCTTTTTAAAGCCGTAGCATGGGTATTCTTAGTTGGATTTTCTTGTTACCAACATGGGTATCGTGTTTGCTTAGACATACTTTAGTAGACGTTGGTCTCACCATGAATCATCACTGTTAGCTTACCCCCAACGCACTGGTTTGTGGCTTGTGTAGTAGCGGCCAGTGTTGCTGATTAAAATGAAGTGTAGCCCTGTGTGAGGCCACGACATTTGTTGTCGCTTTAACTAAAACTTTGCTGTGCCAAGGACTAGGTGGTCCTCTGGCCGGGTTGAACTTAACAATGATAATTTTGTTAATGAGCTATGGAACCGTGGCAATGCCACTACTAATAAAAGATGTGTGCCCGGGACTGGGGTGGTCCTTGGGCTGGTTGAACGCAAAACCATTTTATGCTCGGGCTAGTGGCCTGTGGTATTGGTGGGTGCTCCGGGGTTGGTGCTCTGGGGTCACTTTGGGTTTGTGGATGGTCTCGCCTGAGCAGCCAACTAAGGACTTAACCTTGTGAGCCATTGATCTGGGCTATGCCGCATAACCACATGTCCATTATGGGGTGGGTGGGTGTAATAATTAGGGATGTTACGATTTGGTTACATTGTTGATGGGAGCAGGCGCAAGAGGGTCCGAATCCGGGGTTGTAGCCCAACGAGCGAAACCTTAGCGAAAGCGAATCGAGTCAAACGGACCTTTGTAAAAGCTTGGTGGTAGTCATACTTGATTCACATGTCCAAGGTAGCGTGTGAAATATCAGCGGCGCCACTTGTGGGTAAAGTTGTGCACCTCTGCAGAGTGTAAATCTTTTCGAATAGCCACGTCCTCGGTTATGGACACGTCTGGAGATTTCGAACGAGGGGTAAACTTTTCTAAAAAAAATTGTGTTCCACGGTTGATTGTGGATATCCTTGTGAGCCCTAGAGTGGTCTAGGGAACTCCAGAGTGGGTGCTCTGAAGTGGTCGTGGAGATCTAGAGTGATCTTGTGGAGCTCTGGGGTGGGTGCTTCAGAGAGATCTTGGTGGGTGCCATGGGAGAGGTCCTGGTCGTGGGTGCGACCAGGTCCACAGGAGTGGTCTTGGCCTCTTGGGAGTGAGTTGGTGCTCACGACCTCCTTTGTTAAACAAACATACTTATGTATTATCTTTCAACTTATGCCTTGCAATCTATTAAGTGTATTTCCAATAAATATTGCTTTCTGCAAACTAACCTTACAGCTCTAAATTGTCAAGCTGTGTATAAATATTATTTGCATACATTTTCCGCACGGCTTGCTGAGTACATTCAAAGTACTCATGACTTGTGCCCTCTATTTTAATCAGTAGAGGAAGGAGATCCAGGAAGTCTTGCGCTCTTTGAAGGGGAGCTCTTTTGAAGACCTTGCGCATAGGAGACGTCCTCCACTCGATAGCCTGTGGGCTTGTCGTTTGGCTCTCGTTGTGTTTTATTTCCGCTGCAGGTTTTCCCTTTGTTGTTAGCCCTGTGTGGTACCTCTGTAAACAAGCTTGACCATAAAGTTTTTTGTTAATAATATTAATTTGTCTGTTTCATCTTATTTATTGTCGTGTGGTTGTGATTTCACCTGCGTTGATCTATGCGAGCTAGCTAGAGATGCTGGGACTAGCTCAGAGCATAGAGGCTGGGACCTCCGGGAGGTCGTTGGGATCTCCTGGGTGGTCCTGGAGGCCCTCCTCTCAGGGTATTCTTGGAGGACCTCCTAGACCTTCGGGTGGTCCGGTCGGACCTCTTGGGAAGTCCTGGGAGATCTCTCTGGGTGTATTCCGAGAGGGGCCTCACAACGTGGGACTGCCGTGTGGGACCGGTGGTGGTGGGGGATGTGGGTTGGGCCTGGCCGCTGGGCTTCACTGCTTCGAGCCTCCAGCAAGCATCTTCTTCTTCCCGCCGTCCCTCTCGGACTCTCGGCCATGGCACAACCCTCTTCTTGTTTGGCACAGGCGCACAGCCATGGCAACCGGAGCCCGGAGGTTGAACTGGTGGGGGGGGGGGTGCCCGGCCGCCGGTGGAGGGTGGGCTTCAGCCTGATGAAGCCCACCCGATGGATTCGCCCCTAGCCGACCGCCCACCGACGTGTTGGCACGGCACCCCGTATTGCCATTCATGGACCGGATGAACGCGCTACTCTGAAAATGGCCTATCGATGCTGCATTTTGATCTCGCCTGTCCTTGACCATCTGACTCTGAGTGGATTAATAGAGATGATGGGGAGAAATTAAGGTGCTTGGATCTTTTCTCGAGAACATTCAGTTGAGTTTTTAGTTTCACGAATAATTTGGATTGAAAACTACCGAAAAAATGGCGTTTAAAGGTGCACACAGGCAGTATAGAGAAGGCTGCAAATGTTATGGACAGCTTTTGGGAGAGGGTAGATAGGGTAGGAATCGGAGAAGTAGCAATAGATTGGTTGGAAGCAGCAAAAGACATAGAGAGATAGAGCTAGAGGGAGACATGAGGGAGAGATTGGATAACTTGTTTAATCTTTGCTTGATTGATCTCAATAGCTTGCCTTCCCTTTTATAGAGGTAGGCCCTAATAACTTCAACTAAACATAGAATGCAATCTAATCTTTATCTTAACTGATTGGTGTAAGGCCCAAGCAAATGCAACTAAAAGGAAAACTCCAACTAATAATATCTTAAATTGATTGGCTTGATTGCCGACTGCTGCTATTGAAATGGGCGATTGTTATGAAACTGTTGTAGAAGCGGTCGAGTGGAATCGCACGATTGATCGTGACGATAAGGACACTCGAGGAGCGGGCGATGGTAGCAAGAAGAAAGATAAAAGGTTGTGAAATCTAAGAGCAAGACTAAGGGCCAAAAGCTTCAAGTCAAAAGCTCTAAGGAGGTCTTAGCCGTGAGTGACAAGGAGGCTCGGAGCTCCAAACCATACTCTGTCCGGTGCAAAGGTAAACGCCCTGAACAAAAGAATGACAAGCCTAGGTGGTGTCCTTTCCACAAAAAGGAATGACACAACCTTCGCAATTGCCGAGTTTTTCAGCGGAAACTTGAAGATTACTACACCGACAAATGACCACTTCCTACACTTGAAGAGGTGGGGCAAACGAGTGGTCGAAATAGTCGAATGATGATGAGGAGATGTTGTTTCAGGATCCAGAACATACCATCGATCACATCTATGGAGGATCTTTGATATGCGAGTCAAAACGGCAGCTCAAGGCTATTGAACGTGAGGTAAATTTTATTGACTCTCCTCTTGTCAATAAAGTATCAAAGTGGTCGAAAATCACCATCTCTTTTGAGAAAGGTGACTATCCGATTCTCTCTACTCGACCTGATCGTTTTTCGATCGTGATCGAGCCAACCATCAACAACTGTCGAGTCAATCGTGTGTTAGTTGATGGTGGGAGTTCACTGAATATACTCTTTACAAGTGCCCTAGATGAGATGCAAGTTTACAAGACAAAGATCAAGCCTGTACGATACTCATTTCATAGGATCGTACCGGGATCTTTAGCCAAACCCATTGATCAGGTTTCTCTTCCTGTAACGTTTGTGTCACCAAACAATTTCATGACAGAGTTTGTGTCATCAAGCCTGTACGATACTCATTTCATAGCACTTACTGTTTATCTTTTCTTGCATTTCTTCAGTTGCAGAGTTAGCTTCTTTAACCTCCTCAAGAGGAATTGTACTTGTTCACATAGCTTTCTTGACTCCTCTTTCTCATAATCGAGCGAGTCGGCCAAAGTCTTTTCGTCACTATTTAACCTGTAAAGGTTAAAAGTGGACATGAGCATTATCAAATTGGTTGTAAGTTCTTCTACAACCATCGATCCAGTCATAAGTTCTTCTACGACCATGGATCTAGTCGTAAGTTCTCCTACGACAAAGCACACAGTCGTAAGCCTTTTCTGATCGGTACCTAGTCGTGAGTTTTTCCACGACAAACCCTGTAATCACTATGTAAATAGTCAAGTAAAAAATGACTACGAAAAATAGTGACTTACCACCTCTCTGCCTGTTTACAGAGTTCCTCTTTCTCTTGTCGTAGCTCTAAAAGTTGTCGGTGATATTCGCCAACAACGGCAATTTGTTCTAGAGCTTTCTGCAAAAAGAAAGACAGTGAGAAATAAGGGAAGACCACATGTATAAGTATCATCAAATACTTACACATGGTTGATCGAGCAAATATAGAGTAAACCAACTCTGGATTCTTCAGCTTGTCCACTCTCTCGACTTGATCCCACCAAACCTTCTCAAGGCGCTCGTTGTC
Source organism: Phyllostachys edulis (assembly GCA_036346405.1). Classification (NCBI taxonomy): domain Eukaryota; kingdom Viridiplantae; phylum Streptophyta; class Magnoliopsida; order Poales; family Poaceae; genus Phyllostachys; species Phyllostachys edulis. Next base: position 109,622,970 of record CM070550.1, read on the forward strand.
AAAAGTATCCCCTCTATTGGGAATATCCTTGGGGTGAGGGACTCGGTCACGGGACCTAAAAGCTGAAGACCCTACTATGGAAGCAGGGCCAAAGAAATCAGAACAGAAGTTGAAGTATTCCTCATCTTCTGATTCTGAAATTGCAGTTTCTCTTTGGATACCAGGAAGGAGGTCTGTAACGACTTCCTTTCCCGCACGGTGGTCAAGTACATCACCACCTTGGGCAGTGGCTTCTGCAACGGCCTCTGCTGGTTCCACGACCATTTCTAAAGTTGTAGCCGCTACCTCAGTAGTCGTAGCTACGACCTCAGTAGTTGTGGTAACCACTTCAGGAGCCACGACTTCTTCCACAACCCGGGCTGTGGACGATCCTTCGACCATTTCTGCTGACACCTCTCCAATTGTTGGAGAGACGGCAATGGGCTTCTCGATAGAAGCCTCCTCGGGAGCTGAAGGAGTCAGGCTAACGCCACAAAAGGAAAGCAAGTCAAATTGTGAAAAGCAAAAGGTAAATGTTGTTCTAACATTTTAGCTCGTTTCACATACCTCTGCATCCTAGATTTAATCAGAAACTTAGAAGCTATCTTCCCAACGGAAGATTTCTTCGACTTCTTTTCTATGACCACGTCTGGTCGTAGCTCAAGAATAGGCTTGGCCACGACCACGTCTGGTCGTAGGTCTTGAACAAGAACCGTCTCTCTGGTCTCCTGATTTTCCGGAGGGCCAAGATCAGTCTCGACCACTCCAAGAGCAGCGCTATCCTCAACAGTTGGCTTGACTGGATCAGCGTTGTCCTTCACAAAAGACATAAACTCCTTCCAGTTCTCCTTTTCTAGTTGCTTGACAAAACTAGAAGTGGCAGAAACTGTGAAAGCTTTCTTGTCATAATAAAAGGTACCTTGGCCTTTGTGGGCTTTACGCCTAAAAGGTTCTTCAACCTCCTCGGCCTCCTCAATTGCAGTTGCTTGGTCTCATTGCTGCTTTGTGGTCGTATCCATGACTTTACGGGCCTTGCATCTGAGAGGTTCTTCATCCTCCTCGACTTCAGTTGTTTCGACTTCAGTTTCTGCTGCGACTGTGCGTGCCGCAGACCTTGACGAGGACCTGGTCGAAATGAGGGGACTGGAGCTTGATCCTCCCTTGTCGACGACTCTTGAAAGTCGATGTTTTTTACTTGGAGGAGCTGAGTCCTTGTCCGTTGTCGTCCCGGAACCAATGGTTATCAGTTCGGGCTCTTCAACATCCTGATGATTTTCCATGCCAACTTTCTGTACAGAAAAACAGAAAAAGAAGAATCACTGACCAGTCGTAAGTTTTTCTACGACCAGTGTTCAGTCGTAAGTTTTTCTACAACATTTCCTTGATTGTAAGATTTTTTTTACAATCACTACCTAGTCGTAAGTTCTTTTTACGACTATGAAGTCCTAAGGATAAAATCAACTTTTGATTACCTTTAGGCGCTCCATTTTTTCCTTTGAGGTAAAACCGCAAGAATTTGAGAACCGCCATTAAGTGGCGGGGCTTCTCAAAGCGAGTTTGACTCGAGTGTCAATCTCACTTTGTGAAAGATCTCGTGTAAACGGATAAAGATATTCATTAAACAATTTTGAAGAAAATCAAATTAAGAGTTTAGTCCAAAACTACTTACCCCCTCGTAGTCCCAGTGGGTCTTTTGGCCTGTGTACCTCCACATAGGAGGTACTGTCTCTTCGAGGGCTAATTCGACGTGTGATGAAATCCTTCACCAAATGCCATCCAAATAACCCCCTTCTTTCAAATCCTTAATGGCTTGAATATAGGGGCAATTCGACCGATATCTTGAAGTCGAATCAAGCGAAGATTTCTTTTAATGACCTTCCTTGGAAGGTAAGGCTGTCTTCGGAGGTGACTTTCCAGTAAAACCACCTCTTCCTCCATCCCGGCCACGAAGACCTAGTGAACATCTGAATATACTCCTTTGACTTCCCGTCATGGAGCTTCAAACCACAACTTCCAGCAATCCCAGTTTGTCGAGCCATTCCATAAAAGTATTGAAAGAGCTCAAGGTCTGCTGGAATTCCCAGGTACGCCTCACATAGATATACAAATACGCTCAGCATTGTGATGGAATTGGGACCAAGGTTTACCAATTCCACTCCAAAATACTCAAGTATAAGTGTGAGAAAGGGTGAGCCGCAATCGAAGGCCACACTCTGTCACGCTTGGAAGGCGGGATTTGATCATTCTCCCCGACGGCCAATGCTCCTTATACGCCGCGAACCACTCCACGAGGACCTTCTCTGGAATCTTCCCGGCGTCAACCAGAGCTTGAATCTTCACTTCATCCATCTCGATTCGGCCCACTCGGCGACTCTCGGCCATTTCTCTCGGAAAAGGAGATTTTTGTTAGTGGCGGAGAAGACAAGAACTTCGACGAGCAATGGATTGATTTGGGGAAGAGTATGAACTTAAGTCTTACCCCGTAAGTATTTATAACCGTGTACCTTGAAATTTGGGGCGTGGCATTCCAAAGGTTGCCACCGCCGAACCGTTCAACAGACGAATTAACGGGAGTTGTTTGCAATTCCCTAACTTGTCCGTTCGGAGAAATCGAGTTCGTTTCACACCTCAAGCGAAATTACTTCCTTGGTTAGATCTTTTGACCAAAAGAAATGTCAATCGGAAGGTTTTTCTTCCGATCACCATACTCGACCACCTCGTGATCGTAGGAATGTTCTCGACTATTTGATAGTCGAAAGTAACTTTCTTGACCAAGCATATTTCTGGTCAAAGTAGTACCACGAATGTCGAAGAGTTTTGCCTTGACCATCTTTTTACTGACCCTCTCGTGGCGTAAGTCCATCCATAACTCTTTTACCAAGTAAGTTGCTTTCACTTGAAGTCGGGGGCTAGATGGCGAGGATCTAATAATCCTCATTTTATCTTTCATCTATAATTTTCATTATGGGTAAATATGATGAAAAGATGGACCAGTATACCCTTAATGTTATAAGGGAGGAGCCTACTAGGTGGTAAATAAGTTCTTCTCGACCACCCCCATAATCGTAGGTATTGCTCGACTACCTCATGGTCGTAAGTTCTTCTCGACCACCCCCATAGTCGTAAGTATTACTACGACTACCTCATGGTCGTAAGTTCTTCTACGACCAGGTCACCTACGACCACCTTATGATCAATTAAACTTACAGACAAGTGGGTCCAATTGATTAAGGAATTCAAATAGCCAATATACACTGTTACTCTGCGAAGTAATAGCATGTAATGCTCCATTATCTCGATATATAGTGTTAGGTAGCGTGAAGGAGTTAATACACCGTGATTATTGCCAAGATCTTGAATTCTGAGAATGTGATAAGGCGCCGCTCCACCTGGAGAAACTGCCACTCCTTCACGTACTATATAAGGGCGGCAATCAAAGATGGAAAGGGCGATCGAATCAGGCCATCAGGAAGACAAGCACTATCATCTGTAATAGTCTTAGCTTTTCCCCTGGTTGTTCAGAATACACTCAATACCATACACACACAGGAGTAGGGTTATTATTCTCCCCGGAGAAGGCTGAACACAGATAAAATCCCGTGTCAATCTCGCTGCGTGATTTCATTCTAGGAGACCCCCCGAATCAAACAATCTTTACGTAAGTTTGGTTCTAAAACACTGACATACATAAACCCTAGAAAAATTACACAAAATTCTACACTATGTCCTAACCCTCCCCAAAAATTTTCATAATTTTTAGATTAATATTTCTAAGTCTAAAAATTATCTAAAGCCTCAGCCATTTTCTGAAAAACATGAAAGCTTATTTCTTTTCTTTCCTCACTTGTTCAACCCAAATTAACATGCACATTGGCCTCCAAGCCTTACACGCGCCATGCAGTGCCGCCACGCCCTCTTCCCCGCCCTTGCATGCTTGCCATCACGCTCCTTTGCCCATGCAGCCACCATCGTGCTCTTCGCCACTCATGTACAAAAAAACCATGCCAAGCCGACCTTGCCTCCTCCTGCTGCCATTCCTTTCCTCCCCCCATCCCTCCACCAAGCTCCGGAAGCCAAGCGCCATTGCCACTCTTGGCTGCCAAGATGCCAGCGCCGCCCCGCTGTTCCGGCCGTCCGGTGACCTCTTCCCTGGACCGGCCACGTCACTCGGCATCCTAGAGCCCCCTGAGCCCCGTTCTGACCTCTCGCCATCTTCCCTGTTTCCCCTTCTCTCTACCAAGCACAAGGAGCTCAAAGCCAGCTCAAGCCACTTGGTCGCCGCACCGCCCGCTCGCTGATCCCACCGCCACGATGAACCTCAACGCCGGCCGTGACCGTCACTCGGTGTTCCGGAAGCCCAAGAGCCATTCCCCTCCACCAATTTGAGGTATCCCCCACCGGCAGCTCATCGCTCTGTCTTTGTCTGCACCGGTGGCCAAAACCGCCGCATGCACCGTTGATCCTTCTCTGGTAAGCCATCCCCAAATTCCTCGCGGTGGGAGTAGCTCCTCACCTCCCTCAAGCTTCCACCACCTCCCATTAGAGCTCTCCTCCACAAGAGCACCACCCCCACGGCGTCCTCGTCATGCCACCGTCGGCCCACGTTGCCGGGCCATCTTGAACCTCCGTTTCCCTGGCCAACCGCATGGACGTACTCCCCTTAGCACCCTTGTGCTCGTGCTCGGCCCCGTTCCTTTCCCCTCCCACTCCGGTGCTGCCGCGCCGCTTCCCCTCCATTGCCGGCCGCCGCATGCAGCCGCCCCGTCGCTCCCAACCACCCCTAGGCACACCTCCACCGCTCACGGTATCGCCTCGGCATCTATGTTCGATTTTGGTCGTGCTAGCCCGCTGCCATAGCCTCCTCCGTTGGCGCCGCCCTCACCGCTGATCGATTCTGCTCTCCCCTATTTTGGAACCCAGCTTTAGCCACAACCTTCTCCCTCTCGGTAGGCTTCTGTGTGGGTGCTTACATGTAAGTGACTTACAGTAGGGCCCACCCAGATAGTTAATTAGCAAAACATAATTGGTATGGTTGTTGTTAATAGACAAATTAAGTTATGTTTATGTTTTCAGTGGATAATTTTAGGTGGCTAAGCTAGATAAATAGATGTTAGATAATTGTCATTAGCAGTAAGGCCCAGTTAGATTAGATAACTAATTAGGTATGTTAGAGGAATAATTAGCTAGTGGATATTACATTTAGCAGATGTGTGGTTAATTGAGTTAATTAACAATTAGTCTAAGATGATAAGACAGGTGATCAAATGACAGGTTGTGTTTTCATATAGTAATTAGTTAGGGTTAGCAAGGAGTTCTTTAATATAGTGAATCAATATATGTACATTTTAATTAGGATGATTAGGGTTAATTTAAGTATTTAGCCTAAGGATGCTAAGAGAGTAATTAGTGCTAGATAGTCATCTTGCATACTACTTTTTTAGATAATGTTAGTAGGTTAATTAGTTAGTTAACCTCAGTGCTGAGTGTACCACTAGCAATTTGCAATCGCGGATAATAGATGTGCACACAATCACTATCAAAGTCTGCCGAAAGAGGAGAACTTATAAGAGGATTGATTTTGACCGTATGATCATCGTGGTTGTATACATAGAATACTCAGAGAGAGTGCTTGTGAGTACTAGGTGGCCTGTTAAGGAAAATAATATCACCTAGGCTCTAGTTATCGTCTGTCATCATCTGTTCTTAGTAGCAGAACCCTTCTTGACCCGAAAGCAGATATGAGGATATTACCTAACCAGGTAATCTCTCCTATCTAGTAACTAGTGAGGAATGTTCCTGTGAACATTTCCCCCTCTCTGTCTCCCTGTTAGATTTATCTACTTTTGTTTGTAGTATTTCCCTCATCAACTCCACTAGGAACGATTAGTTTTATCTGGATTACTTCCGTCCTTCAAAATGTTGTTAGTTATGTTTACCTTCATCCGAAGTATTTTCTTTTTATTTGAATATATTTGAATTTGGTTTGTTTTCACGTATATATTTAGACGACTATGGGGAAACTGATCTTTTTGAAGAGTTATATACTCAAGCTTATGAGCAAGGCAAGTTATATCTTTTGATCATATTTGATCCCCGTATTTTAAATTATTTAAATTCTGTTTTAAATTATTATTGCATGCGTATTTCTATTCAATGTAATTTAAATACCTGTTTTTAAATTATAGTTATGCCTAAATCCTTTGTACTGCCAGTCTTGACATTGAAATAAACCTACCTTGACATCTTAGATAAAATCTAGTTGATACAATAGTATGAGCTAGAACATGTTGAAAAACTTTATGCTTAGTCATGCTTAGACCAAAAATATTAAATTTTAGGGAATTTAGCCAAATGTTCAAACATGATTTAATTGAGCCTATGGTATTGTTTTACATAGGACTTTTGCAAATGACTTTTGAAAAGCAAAACAAAATAAAAATTGGTTTAGACTTGGGCGGAATGGATGTTTGGATGGGTGTATGTTTATGTACGGGATCGATTCATTTCAATGATCGAGGCCCAAGGGTTATTGTGGAAAGTCGCCCAAGTCAATTAAGAACCAGTCTTCAAGCTGCAACTTACCAAACCTTACCGTACAACCACATGTCTAGAATAGGGAGGACTTAGCTAACTAATTTGTAACATTTCACCGTGGTCATGCCATCCGATCGCGTGGGTGTCATTATGACCTACTTTTATATATTCCCACATGGTGCAAGAGGAGGCTTGATCCGACGAATGGTTCAATCCAAAGGAGGCGAAACCTTAGTGAGGTGGGACTACAGTGAGATGGTGCATTGTAAAGGCCTTGTGACAATGACTTAGTCGCACACCTACGATAGTGTGTCAGACGGACATTATAAGTCAATTGTCTCTTATGGGTAAAGCTGTACAACCTCTACAGAGTTTAAAACTGTCTGGAATAGCCGTGTCTACGGTCATGGACATGCTGAAGCAAAGCCAATGCAAAGTTAGATTTTGGTTTTGATTTCGAAAGATTTTTCAAAATGATTATGGATTTCTTATCCAATTGGGACATTGGGCGGGTAGCCATGTAATAGGAGGGTATCCGTCACCACTCTTGTGTGAATGTTATCTGACTATAAAACTGAGAATTTAGAAAATGAATTTTAGTTATAGCATATCTGCCTTGTAACTTGGTACAGTATTTAAAGAAAACATCACTTTATGCAAAATAAATCCTATAAGCCATCCTTTGTTGTACCATCATGCATTATAATCTGTTATTGGGTGTAACTTACGGAGTACATTCATTTGTACTCAACTTGCTTAATAAATTATTGATTAGGAGATGACTACTCTAAGGAGAATGAGAACGTGGACGACTAGGTTATGCCCCCAGACGATTGCCTATGGCGAATCGTGTGGTCTACCTTACTACTTTTGCTTCCGCTGTATTTTACTTTTGGACTTATGCTCCTTTTGTAATAAACTTGCACTTTTGTGAATATATCGCGTATTATGGTTATGTTATCACCTTTTGTTTAAACTGTCTACTCTAGCTAGTAGCTACTGATCATGGGACTATAGTGGAATACACAGAGGATTCAGTATCCTTCACTTCCGGGTCTGACACAGGCTTCATAAGAGAAGTCGACCACCCAGAGTTGTTGGCTAACCCTATGATGGTTAGAAAGTCTAATGGTAAATGACGTGTGTGTAGACTTTACTGATCTTAATAAAGCTTGTCCGAAGGATGATTTCCCTCTTTCGTGTATTGATCAGTCGGTTGATTCTACTGTTGGTTGTGAAATATTAAGTTTCATAGATGTATATTCTCGTTATCATCAGATTAACATGTGCCTAAATGATGAAAAAAATACCACATTTATTACAATATTTAGAATATTTTGCTATGTCAAAATGTCATTTGGCCTGAAAAATATTGGCGCATCTTTTTAACACTTGATGCAAAAGACGTTTCTTCCTCAACTAGGCCGAAATTTGAAAGTCTATATTGACGATCTGATCGTAAAAAGCATCAAGCGTCTTAATCATATTTCTGACTTGCAAGAAACATTCGACAACATCAGAAAACACCATTTGAAACTCAATCCTGATAAGTCTGTGTTCGGAGTCTCTTCAGGAAAGTTGTTTGGATTCCTTGTCTCTACACGAGGAATCGAAGCAAACCCTGAAAACATAAAATTTATTGAACAAATGCGCCCTTTGACCACAAAGAAAGAAGACCATAAACTCATAGGACGTATGGCAGTTTTAAGTCGTTTAATCGCACGACTAGGAGAAAAATGATTTCACTTATTTAAACTTATGAGGAAACATGAGAGTTTCGAGTGGTCGGAGAAGGTAAACAATGCCTTCGAGGATGTCAAGAGGTATCTTACGAGTTCTCCTATTCTGGTTTCTCCGAGACCAGAAGAGACACTCCGAATGTACCTAACTGTTACGCCACAAGCAGTGAGCACAGTGCTGATCTCAGAACATGAAAACATTCAACGACCAGTTTACTACGTAAGTGAAGTTTTACATAGGTCTAAGGAGCGTACCCTCAGGTTCAAAAGCTTCTATATGTCCTCCTTATATCTTCGAGGAAACTAAGGCATTATTTTCAAGCGCATAAGTTAATTGTGTCGTCTGAGTTTCCCTTAGGAGAGGTCCTCCAGAACAGGGAAGTAGTGGGGTGCGTGGCAAAGTAGTCGATTGAACTTGGGAAGTCCGACCTCCATTTTGTGTCTCAAACGGCCATTAAATCTCATATCTTGGCAGATTTTGTCGCTGAATGGACAAATCCTAAACCCGTTCAGGGACCCCAGTACGAATCCCACGACCAGCGAATAATGTACTTTGATGGGTCACTTATGCTAAGTGGCTCAGGGGTTGGGGTGGTCATGGTATCTCCTATAAGAGAAACCTTAAAATATGCTATTCAATTAAACTTTCCTGCTACTAACAATGTAGCAGAATGCGAAGGTTTATTGGTAGGCATACGAGCATCGACAGCGCTTGGGATTCGACGACTACTCGTGAGAGGACTCTCAGCTGGTCGTGAATCAGGTCAAAAAAGAGTACCAATGCTCTAATCCAACCAAGTCTCAGTACTTATCGGAAGTCAGGAACCTTGAAAATCATTTTTTTGGTTTCGTGGTACAATATATCGCTCAAAAGGATAATTTTCTCGCTGACTAGTTAGCTCAAATGGCTTCTTCTGAATCACAAGTACCACGAGGAGTCCTCTTGGAACAGTTTCAGAAGCCATTCCTGGTCAAAACACCAGAGACATCTCCTATTGAGACAACCTCCCTAGAATACGAGGATACCTAGATGAGTCCCGTCTACGAGTATATTCAAAAGGGCATAGTACCCAATGAATATGTTGAGGCTGATGGTTTATCCCGTAAGGCCAAAATGTATACTTTGGTCGAAGGAGTCCTCTACAAGCGAGGTACTCATGGGGTTGTCATGCGATGCATATCACAGAAAGAAGGATTAAATCTCCTTCAAGAGATACATGGAGACGTCTGTGGAACTCATGCTTTCTATAGAATGCTGGTTGGAAAAGCCTTACGACAAGGTTTCTACTGGCCAACAGCCCTCCATGATACTATAGAGCTTGTTAACAAATGTGTACAATGCCAATTTCATAGCACGTAAATACACCTACCGACTCAAGCATTACAAACTGTACCTCTTTCTTGGCCTTTTGCAACCTAGGATCTTGATATCCTAGGACCGTTCCCAAAAACACCAGAGGGTTTTGCGTTCCTTTTTGTGGCTATTGATACGTTCACGAAATAGATTAAAGTTGAACCTGTGATTGGGATAACAACAGAAGCAGCCAATAAATTTATGATGAAAAATGTGATCACTTGATTTGGTGTTCCAAGTCGAATTATTATCGACAATGGAACACAATTTTTGAGCGCAAAATTTCAAGAATTTTGCGAAGAATTGGGTACCAAGCTATATTATGTCTCTGTCGCCCATCCACAAAGCAATGGAGCAGTCGAAATGGCAAATAGCCAAATTATGCGGGGAATTAAAACTCGAGTTTTTGACCAGCTTATAAAGCGCTCGGGGGCTTGGCTAAAAGAATTACCCTTAATATTATGGGCAATTCGCACGATTGCTAGTCGGGCTACAGGCGAAACATCATTTTTCTTAGTTTTTGGTCCTGAAGCTATGCTTCCACCTGAACGAAAGATTCGGTTGACAAGGGTCAAAAATTACAACGACTTTAGCCAAAAACAAATTCGAGCTGATGACATCAACCTCATTAGAGAAAAGAGGAATCAAGCCTTAATCCGTTCGACAGTCTACCAATAAGCCCTACGCAAATACTACGATCGTAAGGTCCAACCTCGCAGCCTTGCTATAGGTGACTTGGTATTGAAAAAGATTCAATCCCAGTCTAATTGGAACAAACTTTTCCGTAAGTGGGAAGATCCTTACACAGTGGTCGAAGTCACGCAGACAGACTCGGTATGAGTAGTAATGGAAGATGGCAGAGTTCTTTCTACTTCATGGAACATTGATTAGCTATGCAAGTTCTATGTGTAACCTCCCATATTCTCAATAAAGTTTATGCTTTCTCCAATCTTTATTATCTTAAAATTTTCATTGAGCAATGCTTTGATAAATTTTCGATCACCTTTTAAACATTTGGTTTTTGTTTACACTGGTCGAAGGTGAGTAACATCACCTAGTTGAAGTCTTTCCTCTTTGCACGTGGTCTTACCCACTAGAAGGAAATTCCGAACGTCGATCTGTTCTTAACTTTAGCTGCCAACACAAAGAAACTAGGTTCAACAAAAGGTGGTCGAAATAATTCTAAGAAAGCTCTTTTTAATCATTAACTTAGTTTATTTCTTCATTTTATGAAGAATTTTCTAAGTGAGTCAAGCTTCATAGTTTGTTCGGTTACTCTTAATATGCTCAATTTGATTAATTTGGTCGGAGAAAGTAACACCACCTGGGTGAAAACTTTCTGCTCTGCATGTGGTATTGCCCATTAGAAGGAATTTCCTAGCATTGAGCTATTTCTAACTCTTGCTACCAGTACAAAAAAATCAAGTTCAATAAGAAAGGTCGAACGAATTTTTAAGCACACTCTTTTTTCACTATTTACTTAGTTTACATAATTAAACAAAGCAATTAGCTGGGTCTAGGATAACGTTATAAATATGACTTCAATTCTTAGTCTTAAAATTCAATTCTCATTTCTATTTTTGTCTTATGAGTTAGTAACTACTCGAAGAGACAATTTGCAGAAAAATAAAGAGTTATATTCATAAGCAAGAAATTATTTTTACAATTACAAGCCCTATTGCAAACTACTCTGATGAAGGATATCCAATTTGCAACTCCTCCGCGACCTTCTTGCCGGCCATTTGCGCTTCGTTGATCGGTTGTCTTGCCTCGCTTGAAGCGATCGAAGCCGGCTTCGGTCGGTTGAAGACTAATACTACGGTCACCAACCTTAAGTTTTGCCAGAGCAAACTTATTGCACTTTCGAACACCTATCTTATTGAGACGGCTTGGTTGGTCTTCAGAGTCGTTATCAACTCCTGGACAGTTCTGACTTACTGTCCAATTGTGCTCGTATGTTCGACTACAGTGTCTTCAAGAGGAGTGACCTTCTTAGCGCCAAGTCCACCGAGCACATTGTTAAGGAGAGAAATGTTGTCTTGAAGGTTGATCTTCGTAGCATTCATTTCCTTCTAACTGTGAGTCAAAGTTTCCTGAAGTTGTTTTATTTCGTCTGCTTGCTCTGAAAATATAACACGAGCAGTTAGAAAAACGCTTCTTAAAAACTAGTAAATAAAACTGGTCATTTGTAAAGAATTCTTACCTACTAATCAAGAGTCAAGCTTCTTGATTTTGCCATCATAGGAGGCAGCATCCCTTGCGCACTGCTCTTCCCATTCTTTTACGCTTTTGTCTGTTTCTTTGGAGATATGAGTAAGTTCGTTGATTACCAAGATGTTCAAATTGATCTCAGTGTGAAGCTGACTCATATCGACCTCTTTTTCTAAACAAGAAAAAGAGTCAAAAGGAAAACAAAGTTGTTGAAATGAACAAACTTAAGTGAAATACTTACTGTTTATTTCATTCTGCAGCTCACAAGCTGCATAATTTGCCTCACGAAGGTTCTTCAGCAGGTCTGTTTTTTCATCATTTAGCCTTTGCGTCTCGACTTTTACATAGTCGAGTGCATTGGCCAAGGTTCTTTCGTCACTTTTAAACCTACAAAGGTTAAAGTAGACATGAGTACTGAACGAGTGGTCGAAACAAAAAAGACTACTTGTAACAGTAACTTACCATCTCATTGCTTGTTCGCAGAGTTCAGCCTTCTGCTTTCTCAGCAACACCAGTTGCCTGCGGTATTCATCAATAGTAGCAACTTGTTTAGGAGCTCTCTGAACAAAGAAATACACAGTGAGAAAAGGGGAAAACCCAAATATATAAATATTTGGTATCGAGTACTTACATCGATGGTTGACCGAGCAAAATGGGCATACACAAATCCTCCAGTTTATGGAACCCGTCGACTTTGTCCCACCATATTCTTTGAAGACGCCGTCGTCAAAGATATGTCCCCTATTTGGAATAACCTTAGGGTGTGGGACTCGGTAACGAGACCTAAACGAAGAGGACTTGACAATCGATGGTCCAAAGAAATCGGGGAAGAGGTCAAAAGAGTCTTCTAATCTTCTTCTTCGTTGTTGATAGGAGACACAACTCCACATTGTGGACACGGAGGAACATCCTCCATGACCTCCTTCCAGGAATGGCGGTAGGAGCTCCCTGCTCCTGCTTGACCGACTGCTTTTGGTGATCGTAGGACCAAGTCTATTGTCTGATTAGTGATATTCTCAACAATCGACTCGATCGTCACAGTGTCCAGGACTTCCATCGTCTTTGCCTCCTCCTTTACGACCACCTTAGTGGTCGTGGTTGGTTCGGTAGTAGTAGCCTCCTCCTCTACGACCACCTTAGTGGTTGTGGTTGGCTCAGCGGCAGTAACCTCCTCCATCGCCACATCAGAGATAGTGGTTGAATCTTCGACCACCCTCACTGCTGTCTCCACAACCGCAAGATAAACCAATACTCCCATGGCTGTAGACAAAACAATGGCGAGCCTCTCAACCGAAACATCCCCGAGCGCTAGAGAAGCAGGACTAAAACAACGAGAAAAGGGGAAGACATGTCAAACTGTAGAATTAAAAGGTTAATACAATTTCAAAACTTTTAATTTTTACATACCTTGGTTTCCTGGATACGATCTTGAATCCAGAAGAAACCTTCCCCAAGGAAGACTTCTTCTTCTTCTTCTCTTCTTCGGCCGCCTCAATTTTTGTGACACCTTCAACCTCTGGAAGGCTTCCGGTGTCACGATATTGCGAAGTCAAGACTTCTTCGACCACGTCTGGTCGAATGTCTTGAGGAAGATTTGGAACCTCTATGACAACGTCTGGTCGTAGGTTTTGAACGAGAGCTAGAACTCCCTGAGCTATCTGCTCCTCTTGATGGTCAGAACCAGCTTTGACCACCTGAGGGACAATGCTTGTCTCGACCATAGGCTTTGCTGTTGCAGAGGTAGTCTTCACAAAAGACCAGTTCTTCGACCACACCCCTTTTCTCTCCAGCGATCATGTCTGCAAAGAACTTTCTGATGGGGGTGGTCGAAGGAAGGGTGGAACTTGAACTTCTTGGTCGTCTTAACGGTCTGTCATGCCTACTTTCTGCAAAAGTCAGAAAACAAATAATGTCAAGTGGTTGAATCTTACGACTACTGAACCCTGAAGATGAAATCAAAATTTGATTTACTTTAGGCGTTCTTTCCTTTCTTCCTCGGTTACGACCTCCAGAATTTGAGGAGCTCTTGCTGTGGTCGTAGGAGCCTTCTCATAAATGAACTAGACTCGAACGTCAATTTCTTTTTGTGAAAGATCTACGATTACAAAGATATAATCAACAATCATGCTCAAAATTAACAAAAAGAGCTAAGTTGATTATTAATTTACCTTTCTCATAATCCCTAGTCGGGTCCGTAGTCTTCGGGTACTTCGACATGGGGTGTACTCGATTCTTCAGGGGACTAATGCAACGTGTGATGAAGTCTCTCACCACGTGCCATCCGGTCAGTCCCTCTTCCCTCAAATCCTTGATGGCTTGGATGTAGGGGTGATCCAATCAATGTCGCATGGAGCCGAGTCCTAAGACGAACTCTTCTCTACAGGCTTCCCCGCGAAGAAAAGGCTATCGTCCTTGGACAAGGTCCAATAGAACCACCTCTTCTTTCACCCTGGCCACGATGACTGGGTGAACATCTGAATGTACTCCCTCGACTTTCCGTCGTGGAGCTTCGGTCCACAGCTATCTGCAATTCCACTGTGCTTGCCCATCCCATAGTAATATAGGAAGAGATCCAAATATAGAAGAATTCTCAGATAGGCTTCGCACAGGTAAACAAATACACTCAGCATTATAATGGAACCAGGAACCAAGTTCACCAATTCCACCCCAAAATGTTGGAGTATGACCATCAGAAAAGGGTGAGCGGGCAGTCGAAAACCGCATTTACAGTACGCCTAGAATACTGGAATGGTGTCCTTCTCACCCGAGGGCCAATGCTGACCCTCAGCGTTAGTCCACTTCACCAAAGCGCGCCTCAGAATCTTCTTTGCTACGACCAGAGCAGTCAAGTTCCTCACATCCATCTTAGATTTCTCCCACTTGGAACGGTCCCGACCATTTCTTCTAAGTGAGTTTGATTTGGATTTAGAAGAATTTGGGATAAGGATTGTAAACTTGGTTGGTGGCGGAGAGAACGAGAGCTCAAGATCAATTGAAGCAAATGGGAAAAGTAAAAAACCCTAAGTCACACCCTTGGTAGATATTTATAACCGCGGGTCTAAGTTAAAGATCGCGGGAACTTAACAGTTACCACTCCTTCGAGAACCGCTCCCAACAGACAGATGTGTGAGAGTCGATTGACATTCATTAATCTATCCATTCGGGAAAAGCAGTCCTGTCTTTTCAACTCAAGTAAAATTACCTTCTTGACTAAGTCAATTTCTGGTTAAATGAAATACCAATCGGAAAAACTCTACTTTCGATCACTGTTCTACGACCTATTTTCCAAGTAAGTTACTTTCACTTGAAGTTGGGGGGGGGGGGGGTGTTAGATGACGATGATCTAATAATTCTCAATTAATTAATTTGTTTGTCTGTAATTGTTATTATAGATAGCAATATCTTTATGTTATTCGTAAGGATACCCCTTATCATTAATAAGGGTGAAGCATAGCCGAGTGATCATAAACTATTTTGCAATCACCATATATGGTCGTAAGTACTTCTACGGCCACCTAGTGGTCGTAAAGTTTCTACGACCATCTCATGATCGTAAGCCTTACTATGATCACTTCATGTTCATAAGTTTTACTACGACCAGGTCAACTATGATCACCCTATGGTCAACAAAACCTACAGATATGTGGGCCCAATCGACTATGGACACTTTTGCGCTGTGTTTAATACACACAGTAGTTAATATGTACTGTTATTCTCTGGAATAACTGTACGTATTAAGCATTTATATCTGGCATAACTGCAAGGCGACGTGGGATGATTAGTCTATGACAATAACCGTCACTGAACGTGCGTATTTCGTCAAACGGTGAGACGTATGTTGATACGGGATAACTGCCACCACTTCATGCGCTATATAAGGAGTAAAGCCGGTGGATAGAGGAAAGGAACAACGACAACGAACACAAGACAAGATCAGTAGACAGAAGTCATTAAGCCCTGGTTGTAGTGATTTCTTTCTTGTTGTAAAGCATAGTCGATACAACAACACCGTAGTAGGGTTATTATTCTTTCAGGAGAAGGTTCGAACCTGTATAAAATTTCCGTGCCTTTTTCTGTGTGGTTCAACTCACGGAGAGTCCCCAACATTCATTCGTAAGATCGATACTAAACCATCGATAGGCTTCTTCTCCAACAATGTGAGGCGCACTCCTCGCACCTCCACCATCTTGCCGCCACTGCTGTTAGGGGTGACCACGCTTTTCGGTGTTAGCGTTGGCTTTCTTCTTTGTATGTACACTAGCAGTTGCGTTTGTGTCGTCGATCTGCATGACCAACCCCTCTAGTTGGCCAGTCATCGACTTCATGTGCTCGGTCATCGCCTTCATCTGCTCCACAAGTTGCACCATGGTCATAGAGTTCGCGCCGTCGGAAGCCATGGCAGCTGGTGCCATGATCAACCGTTCTGATACCAAGTTTTTTGGACTGGTTTTGGGAGAGGGTAGCTGGGGTAAGAATTGGAGAAGCAGCAATAGATTGGTTGGCGGTAGCAAAAAGACATAGGGAGGTGGAGCCCTTCGGCAGGGAGATAGAGCTAGAGGGAGACGTGAAGGAGAGATCGGATAACCTGTATAATATTTGTTTGATTGATCACAATAGCTTGCCTTCCCTTTTATAGAGGTAGACCCTAACAACTTCAATTAAAGATAGAATGCAATATAATCTTATATTAACTGATTGGCTTAAGGCTCAAGCGAATACAACTATAAGGAAAACTCCAACTAACAATATGTAATTGATTGGTTTGATTGCCGACTGCCGCTATTTCCTTTCATGCATGGCCTACGGCCATGACAGCAAATCTGGTGGTTGGAGAGTTCTCTGGTGCAATCAGTAACTCCTTGTCTTCTTGCTGGCATTTGGCAGCGTCTATGTGGTGTGGTGCAATCAAATTGATGATCTGTTTGGTTGCTTACTTGAAAAATGATCTGTCTGGACTATGGGGTCCTTTAAAGGAGGAAGGTATTGTCAATTCAGAGGAATGTATGAGTAGACAGGCAAATCGGTGCCCTGGATCTTCAGATCTTGGGCTTGGGCACTGCTTATAATTTGACAGCAATTTTCTGTCCTACATGTGTGAAACTAGCTACATGATGTGACACGGACGCTTTGCAAGGATTCCAGGGAATGGCTAGCGATGCCTAACATCTTCCTGAGGAGAAATTTAAAAGTGTTTGTTTGATTTTTTTGTGTGTGTTATCTTTACTGTATGGGTATAGACAATTGTTTAAACTATTTTTTTCTTCTGATTACATGTCAATTTCTTGTTGATTTTATTACTTGTATTAAAAAAGTTTTTATAAGGAGTACTTCCAACCTTGCTGCTATAGAGCGAACTAGTATCCAATTCTTCTTTAGCCGATATTATTGATTCAGATGAATTTATACATGACCACAAATTGGGGTGTGCTTCAGTACACCTCTTTAGGAAAAGTTTATGAATATTAAACCAAAATAGTTAATATGAGGTGGGTCAAATGTGCATCAACCTAAAAAAATAAATGAAATCAAAGATTTGCCCCCACTTAATATTCAATTATACATACTCACACTTCCAATATACCACTTAAACAAACACATTATAGTTCTTTATCACTTTTAGTATACTTAAATAGCGATTATAAGATACTCTGATGCGATTAAAAAAATTCATTGGATCCCGTTATTTTTGCTATATACCCTTTCTCATATATATATATATAAGAAATATATCGTAAATTTTGCTATAAAAAGTGTACTTTGATGAAATTCTTCATGGAACTCACTTTAGGGTATCTTATAATCATTATTGGATTATGCTCATATATATAAGGAGGTATCATCATACGATTTAAGTGGTATATGAGAAGTGAGAGTGCGTACTCCCAGGAGTACCATACCACTACTAATAAGGAACTGATATTTGCTAGTTGGTTGTCTACGTGTCTGCACTAGTTGGCTAAGACGACAATAATTTAAAAAAATATCGTGGTAAATCTCTTGTAGTGCTGTAGTAAAAGCATAAGGAGACCGCAACAAATCTGGTGTGTAGGTTTATTAAAGTCATAATGAGGTCACAGTAAATCTCTTGCAACAGTGCAGTAAAGTCATATAGAGATTGCAGTAAATCTCTTTTAGGGGTGCAATAAATCTATTTTATTAAACACGCATAGAGGTTTTATAGGCAAGACTTATATCATTGTGTTACCCTCGTCATCACCAAGCTACCGGTGAAAACCGTTTTTAAATCGGAGCTTCCAATCAAAAGTTATGACTAAAACAAGAAAAGAAATATTCAAGTACTAATAAGGAACCGATGTTTGCTAGTTGGTTACTTGGTTGTCTACATGTATGTACTAGTTGGCTTTGATGGTAGTAATTTCCTAAAAAAAAAGATTGAAGTAAATCTCTTGTAGTGCTACAGTAAAA
The DNA here is from genome assembly GCA_036346405.1 of Phyllostachys edulis. NCBI lineage: Eukaryota > Viridiplantae > Streptophyta > Magnoliopsida > Poales > Poaceae > Phyllostachys > Phyllostachys edulis. The sequence goes on from CM070550.1 coordinate 109,641,213, forward strand.
GAACAAGAAGGTCGCAGCAAATTTGTTGTACAGTTTTATTAAAGGCACAATGAGGTCGCAATAAATATTTTGTAACGGTTCAGTAAAGTCATATGGATGTTGAATTAAATCTCTTTTAGTAAACACAGAGATGTTTTATTGGCGAAACTTATATCATTCTGTTATTCTCGTCGTCGCCAAGCTACAAGTGAAAATCATTCGTGAATCGGAGCTGCCAATCAAAAGTTATGCTAAAACAAGAAAAGAAACATACTAATACTAATAAGGAACCCCATATTTGTTTGTCGGCTTGGTCCCTGTACCAAGCGGATGCATACTGAAATCACAGTAAATATTTTATAGTGTTGTAGTAAATATTGTGTGGGGCGAGCACGAATTTATGGTCGGTTGGGTAGGGCGTGTCCGGGGCTTACGGCAGGAAACTGCTACCTGTACACACACAAATATATGTCTATATGTCTATATATGTCTATACACACACACACACACATACATATATATGTGTGTGTGTGCGTCTACGTGTATGTCTATATATATATATGACATATATATATACATGTGTATATATGTATATATACATGTATATATACATATATATACATATATATATATATATATATATATATACATACATATACATATATATACATATATACATATATATATATATATAGCCTTTATTTCGTACTCCTAAAGTATGTACTCTCACTTCCAATATACCACTTAAACAAACATATTATACTTCTTTATCACTTTCAGTATACTTAGATACCAATTATAAGATACTCCATTGCGACTTATTTGAAAAAAAAAATCAATTGGAGGCCTTTTTTTTTCTTTCTATATACCCTTTTCATATATAAAAAGTATATACACAAATTTTGCTATAAAAGTGAAATTTGATGAAATTTTTCATGGAACTCACTTTGGAGTATCTTATAATCATTATTGGAGTATACTCAAATTGATAAAGAGCTATCATCATACAATTTAAGTGGTATATGAGAGGTGGAGTACGTACTCCCAAGAGTACCATACCATTTTCATATATATATATATATATATATATATACATACATACATACATATAAATACATACATACATACATACATACATATATATATATATATATATATACATACATACATATACATATATACACATACATACATACATATACATATATATATATACACACACACACACACATATATACGTATATGTATGTATATATATATATATGTGTGTGTGTGTGTGTGTGTGTGTGTGTGTGTGTGTGTGTGTGTGTGTGTGTGTGTGTGTACATATACATATGTATATATATGTACATATACATATACATATATATATATATATATATATATATATATATATATATATACATATATATATATATACATATATATATATATATACATATACATATACATATATGATTAATACCTTCTACTCACAGGTGTAGTTACTACCACCTCTGATATACCACCTAAAAGAACTTGACATACTCTTTTATCACTTTGGATATACTCATATACTAATTATAAGATACTCCAATGTGAACCACACGAAAAATTTGCAAGAGTCCATAGTTTTTATCATATTTTGTAAATACCTTCATATTCGCACATAAAAAGGAGTATGCCTAAAAAATTGTACATACCACCCCTGAAAAGGTGTAAATACCACTTAGGTGATCTTATATACTCCTATACTACACATACATACTCTCGGTTGCACAAGATACTCCCTATGTTGTAAGATACAGAATAGGGAGTAACTACTCCCGGGAGTAGAAAAAAGGCTTCCGATATGTATATATGTACACACACACGTGTGGGGATGCCTATGCACCCAGGTGCCTTATGTATTTTTCTTACACACACACACACACACACAGTTGCGTTATTCTACGTCTGAGTGTAGAATAGGTTATTCTAGACTCCGGCCGTCCCATCACGCAACCGATCGTAAAACTGCGCATGCCCCACACAATCTTGTTGTGCTTTTTACCGCATCAGTTCAAGAGATTTACTATCACGCTGAGTGTAGAGGGGCGAGTGGAGAGATAAGTGTGGGTTAATTACAAACTTTAAACGACAATGTCTCCTAAATCATTTATTTTATTTACAATCCATTCGAAATGTTTTGCTGAAAAAATGTGCTTAACAAAAACAAATCCATGATATGTATATTTTAACGTTGTAAAAAATTACTACACCAAAAGTTCGGATTTACTGGACCTAAGCCAATCAATTACTACATCGTAAGATTGTAGCGCAACAGCTTTTTACTACAACAACGCAAATATCCTTGTACTTTACTACAACAATACAAGAGATTTACATCGACCTTGTTCGGCCTTTTACTATAGCACTACAAAGCTTTATTGCGACTTTATTGTGTCTTTTACTACATCCTCCTTGTGTTTTTACTGCAGCACTACAAAAGCGATTTAGTGCTACCTCATTGTTCCATTTACTGCAGCACTACAAGAGATTTTGCTTTGATCTCGTTGTATCTTTTACTGTAGCACTACAAAGAGATTTACTGCCACTCTAAGCGCAGAGCGTGTGGGATCGTGACCCGAGGAAAAAAAGTTCGCTTCTAGGCAGTAAAAACTGGTGTCACAATTAGTTTTCTCACTATTGCAAGTTACTGTTGCGTGGGTGCGAATCGTGGGACCGTGTCCCAAAAAAACAGTACGCTATGAGATACTCCAACAGTAAAAATTGTATTAGAATTACTGTCATAAACCCTACCTATTATTGTCGATATACGTTGCGCATGGAGCAACGAGGTTCTTGGCCCATAACTGTTCGAAATTGGCCACTCGGACTGGGTGGGTTGACTGGCACGAAGAATAGCTATTCTATGCTTAATTGTAGAAAAACGCATCTATATATGTACACACACACATATATATATATATATATATATATATATATATATATATATATATATATATATATATATATATAGAGCGCCTAAGCATAGAGCGTAGAATACCGTGACCCCCCGCATGGTCCACACAACCGACGGCAAAACCGCACACGCCCCACGCAACCGACAATAAAACTGAGCGTGCCCTATGCAGCCTTTTACTGCCACACTACAAGAGATTTATTACAACCTCAGTGTGCATCCGATTCGTACGGGACCAAGGCAACTAACAAAATATGGGTTCCTTGCTAGTATTAGAATGTTTCTATTCTTGTTTTAGCCATAACCTTTGATTGGCAGCTTTGATCCACGAACGGTTTTTACAGGTAGCTTGGCGACGACGAGAGTAACAATATGATATAAGTCTCGTCAATAAAACATCTATGTGTGTTTATTAAAATAGATTTAGGACATCATTAAAAGAGGTTTACTGCAACCTCCATATGCATTTATTGCACCTTGCAAAGATTTATTGCGACCTCATTGTGCCTTCAATAAACACAGAAAGCAGATTTATCATGACCTCCTTGTGCTTTTCTTTGCAAAGACTACAAGAGATTTACTATGATCTTCTTTTTTGAATAATTTACTATCATCTTAGTCAACTAATACACACAAATAGCTAACCAACTAAACATGGGTTCCTTGTTAGTACTATAGTGTTTATTTTTCTTGTTTTAGCCATAACTTTTGATTAGCAGCTCCGATTTATGAACGACTTTCACTGGTAGCTTGGTGACGACGAGAGTAACAGAATGATATAAGTCTCACCAATAAAACCTCTATGTGTATTTGCTAAAATAGATTTATTGCATCGCTAAACGAGATTCACTTCAACCTCCATAAGCGTTTATTGCACCTTACAAATATTTGTTGCGACGTCGTTGTGCCTTTAATAACCCTGCACAACAGATTTACTGCGACCACCTTGTGCTTTTACTACATCACTACAATAGATTTACTGCGATCTTCTTTTTTTTAAAAAAAAAAATTGCTATCATCTTAGGCAACTAGTAGAGACACGAGTCAACCAACTAGTAAACATGGGTTCCATGTTAGTACTAAACTTTTTCTTTTTCTTTTTTTCAATGATAACTTTTGATTGGCAGCTCTGATTCACGAACGGCTTTCACCTATAGCTTGGTGACAACGAGAGTAACAGGAATGATATAAGTATCACCAATAAAACCTCTTTGCGTGTACTAAAATAGATTTACAGCATCGCTAAAATAGATCTACTGCAACCACCATATGCGTTTACTGCACCTTACAAAGATTTATTGTGACTTTGTTATGCTTTTAATAAACCTGTACAATAAATATACTGCGACCTTCTTGTGGTTTTACTGTAGCACTAAAACAATTTTACTACGATCTTCTTTTTTTGAGGAATTTACTATCATCTTAGCCAACTAGTATAGACACGTAGCCACCCAACTAGTAAACATGGGTTACTTGTAAGTTCTAGAGTGTTTCTTTTCCTTGTTTTAGCCATAACTTTTGATTGATAGTTCCGATTCACAAACGGCTTTCACTGGTACCTTTGTGATGACGAGAGTAACATAATGATATAAGTATCACCAATAAAACTTGTATGTGCGCTTACTAAAATAGATTTACTGTATCGCTAAAAGAGTTTCACTTCAACCTCCATATGTGTTTACGACACCTTACAAATATGTAGTGCGACTTCGTTGTGTATTTAATAAACATATATAACAGATTTACTGTGACCTCCTTGTGCTCTTACCGCAACACTACTAGAGATTTGCTGTGATATTTGATTGAGGAATTTACTATCATCTTAGCCAACTAGTACAGACATGTAGCCAACTAACTAGTAAACATGGGTTCCTTGTTAGTACTAGAGTGTTTCTTTTTCTTATTTTAGCCATAACTTTTAATTGGCAGCTCCGATTCACGAACTGCTTTTACCAATAGCTTGGCGGCGACGAGAGTAACAGAATGATATAAGTCTCGCCAACAAAACATCTCTATGTGTTTACTAAGATAGATTCATTGCATCGCTAAAAGTGATTTACTACAACTTCCATATGTGTTTACTGCGACGTCGTTGTGCCTTTAATAAATCTATACAACCAATTTAATACAACCTCCTTGCGCTTTTACTGCAGCACTACAAGAGATTTGCTGCGATTTTCTTAGGAATTTGCTGTCATCTTAGCCAACTAGTACATACACACAGCTAACCAACTAATAAACATGGGTTCCTTGTTAGTAGTAGAATGTTTATTTTTTTTGTTTTAGCCATAACTTTTGATTGACAACTGCGATTCACTAACGGTCTTTACCGGCAGCTTGGTGACGACGAGAATAATAGAATGATATAAGTCTCGCCAATAAAACCTCTCTGTGTGTTTACTAAAATATATTTTTACTACATCGATAAAAGAGATTTACTACAGCATCCATATGTGTTTACTTCACCCTACAAATATTTACTGCGACCTCGTTATGCCTTTAATAAACTTGTACAATAGATTTACTGTCACCTCCTTGTGCTTTTACTGCAGCACTACAAGAAATTTACAATGATTTTTTTGTGAGTTTGCTGCAATCTTAGCCAACTAGTACAGACATGTAGCCAACCAACTAAGAAACATGGGTTCCTTGTTAGTACTATAATGTTTCCTTTCTTGTTTTAGCCATAATTTTTTATTGACAACTCCGATTCACAAACGATTTTTGTCGATAGCTTTGTGACGACGAGAATAACAGAATGATATAAGTCTCATCAATAAAACATATATATGTGTTTACTAAAATAGATTTACTGCAACCTTCATATGCGTTTACTGCACATTACAAAGATTTATTGCGACCTTATTGTTCCTTTAATAAAACTTGTACAACAGATTTACTGCAGCACTACAAGAGATTTGTTGTGATTTTTTTGGAGGAATTTGCTATCATCTTAGCCAACAAGTACAGACACATAGCCAACTAACTAATGGACATGTGTTCCTTGTTAGCACTAGAATACTTCTTTTCTTGTTTTAGTCATAACTTTTGATTGGAAGCTCCGATTCACGAACGGTTTTTATCAGTAGTTTGGTGACGACGAGAGTAACAGAATGATATAAGTCTCACTAACAAAACATCTCTATGTGTTTACTAAAATAGATTTTTACTGCATCACTAAAAAAGATTTACTACAACCTCCATATGTGTTTACTGCGACCTCATTATTCCTTTAATAAACTTGTAAAACATATTTACTGTCACCTCCTTGTGCTTTTACTGCAGCACTACAAGAGATTTACTGTGATTTTTTTAGGAGTTTACTGTAATGTTAGCCAACCAGTACAGACATGTAGCCAACCAACTAAGAAATATGGGTTCCTTGTTAGTACTATAATGTTTGTTTTCTTATTTTAGCCATAATTTTTTATTGACAACTCTGATTCACGAACGATTTTTACCGATAGCTTTTTGATGACGAGAGTAACAGAATGATATAAGTCTCATCAATAAAACATGTCTATGCGTTTACTAAAATAGATTTACTGCATAAAAAAACATATTTACTGTAACCTTCGTATGTGTTTACTACATATTACAAAGATTTATTGCGACCTCATTGTGCCTTTAATAAAACCTGTACAACAGATTTACTGCAGCCTACAAGAGATTTGTTGTGATTTTTTTGTTTGAGGAATTTACTGTCATCTTAGCCAACAAGTACAGTCACGTAGCCAACCAACTAATGGACATGAGTTCCTTATTAGCACTAGAATGTTTCATTTCTTGTTTTAGTCATAACTTTTGACTTGAAGCTCCGATTCACGAACGGTCTTTACCGGTAGCTTGGTGACGACGAGAGTAACAAAATGATATGTCTCGCCAACAAAAACCTCTCTTTGTGTTTACTAAAATACATTTTTACTGTATCGCAAAAAGAGATTTACTGCAACCTCCATATGCGTTTACTACGACCTCATTATGCCTTTAATAAACTTGTACAACAGATTTACTGTCACCTCCTTTTGCTTTTACTACAGCACTACAAAAGATTTACAGTGATTTTTTTTAGGAGTTTACTGTAATCTTAGCCAACCGGTACAGGCATGTAGCCAACCAACTTAGAAACATGGGTTCCTTGTTAGTACTATAATGTTTTTTTTATTTTTGTAATAATGTTTTTTTTTTATTGGAAGTTTCGATTCACGAATGATTTTCACCGGTAGCTTGAACACATACACACGGAGAGATAATTGCAGTGTCAGTGAGGGGGTATAGTTGCATGACTTGTATCTGAATTGCTATTCTCTTGCTTATTACGAAGACCCGCGAAATTTTTGTACGTTCTAATAAAAGCTCTTCTGGGAGAACAAAGAAATATTCAATATTGTGAATGAAGTCAGACCTCGACAAAGAATCCATGACTAATTAGTTCCTGTATGGGACAAGGATTAGATCTAGACCGCATTCGTTCAGCCATTTTAAGTCAGAATTAGGTTATAGCATAAATAACCATTACTCAAGGAACGTGGACCTTTTGCACCACCATACAGTGGACGGTGGTCCACGATTAAATGAACAGGAGCAAAGAAATATTCAGAGATGCGCGCACTGACACACCATACAATTACAAGCACTAGTACACGAGTTATTCAGTGTGCATGTAGACAATGCAAGAGCAGGCGTGCTACCTGCACCATACGCTTAAGATAAGATGGGATTGATTTAGCTTGCAATGTCGTTAATTCGTTACTACTTGTTGCAAGTTAATTATGTGGCTGGCCACGCGACACTCGTCCTTGTGAAGCTAGCTGTTGCTGCCGAGACACGCCAGGCCAATCCTTGGATCGCTTCTGATGGGGATCCGAGAGCACTATTCGAGCTCATGATGGCCATACGTTGAACGCTAGCTCTACAGTCCAGTTCCATTTTGCACTCTTACTGCCTCTACCTGCCAGTGTTCGGCACAGCAGTAGAAGCCGAAAGAATGGGATGAGATCTGAATCATTACACGTGACTGAGCTGGGACGATCGAAGCATATCCTTCAGACACGGTGCCTGTATACAGTATACGCAACATATATGGAACTGGGCTGCAAGTTCCAAATAATTCACCGATCGATCATTGCGTTGCGCTTGCACGAGCGATATGATCTCATTCTCATCTGATATGACACGCGCGCGTGCATGCAGGGCCGAAGATTGTGAGGTACGAGTGCTGTTCAGTGCGCACGCTTGATCGTACGTGTGCGTCTAAGATCAGTATGATGCCGCCGTGTGTTCTTGATCTGGCCGTTCTGCGCGCACGGTGTGTCCGTGTCCGTGTCCGTGTGTATGTATCGCTGCAAGGCCCGGCAAGTGGGCATCATATTCATATCGTGGGCAGCATCCATAACCATGCTGTTGTATGGTGGAAGAAATATCAGAATCAGAATATCAGATACGTACGCATGCACAGCCAGTTCACTTTCTGTAGTAACATCCTCTGCTTGTTTGTTAGCCATTTATGATTTATGTATGGTCGTTGTCAGGCTCCGGGCTTCCAGCATTAGCCTGTGCTAGCTCGTAGTATTCCAGTAGCGTGGGGTGTTGTGCATTCCTTTGCATGATGGGTCGATCGACGTGGTGATATACGGTCTGCGGACCGACCAAGCACGATTTTTTAGCTAATTTAGCTGTTTACGTACCTGTATTTGTAAAACTAACAAGGTGAAAATCGTTTTTGCAAAAATAACATCGCTGGTGTATGGTCACTGTGCACTAGTGGCCGCCGTCCCGACACGTGGTGCTGGCATACGGTCACCGTGCGCAAGCGCCCTCACTCCGCCACGTGTCAATTTAATTCATTTTTTCAGCGCAAAAAATCATTTTTGAGAACGCGTGTCGCCGCGACGGGCGCCGACGCGTTGTCACCGTCGCCAAAGACGCCATGTGGCGGCGTGAAGGCGCCAAGGCGCTGGCGGCTGCTAGCGCACGATGCCAGCGGTGCTATTTTTTGCGAGTATGGTTTTCACCTTGCTAGATTTGTAAATACGGTGACGCAAACGGCTAGATTAGCCAAAAACTCACCAAGCACAGACAAATGTACATACATACTATAGCCCGCGCACTGTGCATGTAGCCTGGAAAGAGAGAGCCGGGTCGCCTAATGAGTTGTTCTCCTTATCATTCCTCGGAGGTGAGCTAGCCGCCGAGCCCGCCACTGTAGCCTGTAGCAGCATCAGCACGCAGAATGTGCAATTACATACGTGACTTTTGTTCTTCGTGCCACCGTTTTCTTTGGTACAGTCCATAAGATAAGATGAGCTAGCCTTGCAGATTGCACTGCGAGTATGCGCTGTGCGTTCGTAGTGCGTTGCGTGCCCGTTCAAAACACGAAGCACCCTAATTAAGCAATGAATGGAGTAATGGATCAACAGTTACTAGTACCATGTACAGAGTATCGCTTGCAAGCTGTCCATCATGAACGCCGGTCTGAGGCCGGCCGGGCCACTGAAGATAAATGAGCTTGGCGACTTGTTTGTCCTTGCGCATTTCGTCCGTCTGACGAAAGGACTATATATTCTCCTTCCTTTCGATCATCACCTTGCCGCTGTACACGCCCGCGCGTGACACGCAGTGACAGCTAAGGGTGTGTAAGTGGACGCGGACTGTCCGCGAACTCACTTAACTTGCTCTATATAAAACAATACGTCAGTGCTGATGGGCTAACTCAAAAATTAAGTGACTGCTTGTGCGACGTCCATATATCCCACTAAGTGATCGCATATCCTACTACTTTACTTAGCCCATCAAAAGATCACATGCTTCACAAGGCTGATTCGGTGATTATCCGATCCTCATTCCCGCTAGTTGTTTACTGCTTACATGCCTTAATCTTGTATGCACTGTGAATGTTAATCTGTGATCTGTGATGTGTGTGGATCTGTGTGTGTAAGTTCAGTGGATTTGTAGTGTACCCTATACAGAATTATCACGTCTGAGTAATGTTTGCAACCATTCTGCTTTTGTTTTGTCGTACACTTTGCAATCTGGTTGTGTTAGAAAAATAGGGACAAAGGAGATACGAATTTTTACGTAGAAAACCCTTGCGAAAAAAAAATCACAGGCATCAACCGACGATGATCACTATATGAAGAGCGATTACAAAACACAGGGGATTACAATGAGGCGTTCCTCTCCCGTGCGGTTTACAAGAGGTATATAAAGGGGTAAAAGGACTTAGAGTCCAAGTAGAAAACTAATCCACTAATATGACATATTCCAGATAATTCCATATTAGAAATTCGGATGACATATGGATCCAAATATCAACAATCTCCACCTTGAGACGAATTTCCTCTTGTAGCAAAATAAAAATCATCAATCACCAAATGATTCCCCAATAAGATAAAAATCACCGTCGCCAACTAGTCTCTAGGACTAAATCAGAATACCAACTAAGCTTGAGCAAAGCTCAAACTTAATAATGAGAACAGCTTTGTCATCATATCGGCGGGATTATCATGAGTACTTATCTTGCACACCTTGACATCACCTTGAGCAATAACACCTCGAATAAAGTGATATCTCACATCAATGTGCTTTGTTCTCTCATGGAACATTTGATCCTTTGTAAGGCATATAGCACTTTGACTATCACAAAATATAGCAATGCAAGAATTTTCTCCACAAAGCTCAGTGTACAAATCTCTCAACCAAATAGTTTCTTTACAAGGTTCAGAAATAGCCATATATTCTGTTTCAGTAGTTGATAAGGCAACAGTAGCTTGCAAACTTGCCTTCCAACTAACAGCACAACCACCAATGGTGAAAATATAACCTATTAGAGACCTCCTTTTGTCCAAATCACCAGTATAATCAGAGTCAACATAACCAACAAGTTCATCTCTAGAATTCCCAAACTGCAAACAAGCATTAGAAGTGCCACGCAAATATCTGAAAATCCACTGAACTGCTTTCCAATGCTCTTTTCCAGGATTAGCCATGTATCTCCTGACAACACTCAATGCATGAGATAAATCAGGACGAGAACATACCATGGCATACATAAGAGAACCAACTGCACTAGAATATGGAACTCTAGATATGTACTCAATATCATAATTTGACTCAGGACATAAGGCTGAAGATAATCTGAAATGTGAAGCTAATGGAGTACTCACTGGTTTTGCATCATGCATATTAAAACGACGAAGAACTTTCTCAATATAATCTTTTTGATTAAGGTATAACTTGCCAGATTGTCTCTCTCTAATAATCTCCATGCCAAGAATTTTCTTTGCTGCACCTAAGTCCTTCATCTCAAATTCATTACTCAATTGTGCTTTCGGTTTTGCTAGTTACGACTTATCTTTTGCAACAATCAACATATCATCAACATAGAGAAGTAAATAAATAGTGAACCATTAACAGTCTTTAAATAAACACGCTTATCATAATCGAGACCGCTTAAAGTCATGAGAGAGCATAAAGGAGTCAAATCTCTTGTACCATTGCCTAGGAGATTGCTTCAAACCATAAAGAGATTTCTTTAATCTACAAACAAGGTGTTCTTTTCGGGAGTAACAAAACCCTCGGGTTGGTCCATATAAATGTCTTCTTCCAACTCTCCATGTAAGAATACGGTTTAACATCTAATTGCTCAAGTTCATAATCACGCATGGCAACAATCTTTGAGTAAAGTGCTAATAGAACTATACTTCACAACCGGAGAAAAGACATCATTAAAATCAATACACGGAATCGACTATAACCTTTAGCAACCAATCTTGCTTTATACCTTCTTTGGTTCGATGAAGAAATACCTTCCTTTCTTTTGAAAATCCACTTGCAATGAACAGGCTTCTTCTCCTTTGGCAATTTCACTAATTCCCAAGTGTCATTCTTTTCAATTGACTCCATTTCATCATGCATGGCAGTTATCCACTTATTACAATCAGTGGAGTTAATAGCCTTAGAGTATGATGAAGGTTCTGAATTACCTTCAATTTCTTCTGCCACACTTAAAGCATAAGCAATAATATTAGCTTCTTCAATCAACCTCTTGGGTGGATTAATCTCCCGCCTAGGCCTATCAACTGCAATAGACCATTGTGGTGGCTGCTCAACAATAGGAGTATCATCAACAATAGGTGCATCATGAATAACAATATTTTCCTTATCTGATGTGTCATTTGAACCAACAAAATGGTCTACCTGAACACTTGAATTCTGCTCACTCTCAACAGGAACATTAGCGGGCAGTTTATCATGAAGCATAGCAGATTCATTAAAGACAACATTTCTGCTAATCACAACCTTCCTTGTTTCAGGATTCCACCCTCGTCCATCTCCGCGAAGCTTGCTTGTCACCCGAACATGTGATTGCTGGCGCCGGTGTCCAGGTACCATGCGTCGTCGTGGGCGTCCTCCTCGTGCCCTAGATGCACCTGCGCGTGCACCTCGTTGAGCCCCACGTCAGTGCCCATGCCCACGGATGCCTCCGTGAGTGTGCACACTTGCGCCACAAGAAGCGTAGGCTCATCGTCGTCAGCTTGCGTCAGGTGGGCCTGCTCGATACGCTTCGACTTGCGGCGGTTGTCACCACTACTGCCACTACCCTTGTCACCGCTAGAGGAGTCGCCGCCTTGGTCCCTCTTCTTGGCGCATGCGAGCCACTCCTCCTCCTTTTCCTCCTTCTTCAGCATGACGACGTCTGCGGCATGCTCACATGCCACAGGCATTAGGAGAGTCGGCTCGTTGTCCTCTTGAACGTTGGTGAGATACACTTGTCCCTGTCCTTTCTTCGGCTCATCACACTCGGACGCGAAATGGCCGAACTCCCGACAATTGAAGCACTGGATCTTCAACTTGTCGAACTTATCGCGGTGCTTCTTCTTGTCGCTGTCTTGGCCACGGCCATGACCATCGCCGCGCTTGCCATTCTTCTTTGTGCCGCTGTTGGAGTCCTCGCCGCTCCTCTTTTCTTCGGCGGCTTTGGCCTCCCACTCGGCGCGCGTGAGTAGCAGGTGCTCTCCTTCTTCCTTGTCGCGTCGCCGCCCCTTCAAGCTCTCCTCATACGCCCTCAAGCGTCCAATGGCCTCCATCACCGACATCGTCGATACATCGCCCCATTGTTCAATGGTGCCGACAATCGGTAGGAATTTGTCGGGGACGGAGCGTAGGAGCTTCTTCACGACAACACTCTCCTCCACCTTGGTACCAAGAGCACGTATCTCGTTGACCATGGTAGTGAGCTTCAAGGCAAATTCAGTGATTTTCTTTGAGTCCCCCATGTAGATGCGTTCAAACTCCCTCTTGAGAGTTTGAACGTGCGCCTTCTTAACACGTTCTTCGCCGACATGCATCTCCTTGAGCGCGTCCCAAGCCTCCTTTGCCGTCTCCTTCTCTGATATGGCCATTACAACGGCATCCGGCATGGCTTGGACTATGACGGCGAGAGCCATCTGGTCTTTCTTCTCATCGACCAATTCTTCACCCTCCACTGCCGCCCATACTCCTTGCGCACGCATGATGATCTTCATCTTCACCGCCCACACCCTGTAATTGCTCTTCGTGAACATGGGGCATTGGAGGTCCTGACTCCCTCCCTCACGGCGGTACCACCAATGCGTGGCGATGCGATCGCTCGCGCCATCCTCGACGCGGGTCCTGGTATGCGATGGAGACTTCGAGCCGTCACGCGACATCATCACGAGCGAGAGTCTGGCTCGATACCAATTGTTGGCCTTGAGAGCTACAGCACACACACACACACACACACTCGAAACACAAAGAATGAGTTTGCAAACACGAGACAAAGATTTTGGTCTTCTTTGAAACTCTGGCGACTTTTCAAGTTTCTTTCTTCTCCTTTTATTCTAACCAAAAGACCTCTTGATGAGCCACTAACACACCGTTCGGTCACGGTGATTACATGCGACCACTAACACAACCGTTACAATGCAAGGATGACCCACTAACACGTTACATGCAATTCCTACATGCGGTTTCTATGTGCAAATTGTCCCACGTCCGATTGTTGCCCATGATCGCTGCACTAATGCACTAATGAATCACTAAGGTCGCATACTAAAGCTAATAACCAAACTGCATTAATGCAAAAGAAACGGAAACAAATCAAAGACTGCTAAATGGAAATAATCAAGTATTATTCAACACGCGACACCAAAAAAATAATCTCACGTGTGCATGTGTTGTTTGTTCGTGTATGCGTTGAGTGCTGACAATTGGTATCAGAGCGGCGACAATGTCTGGGAGCACACGATCGGAGTCCCCTAACACACGTGAGCCCTGCGCAGATAGCGATGGTCGCAACGGCCCAAGAACGGCGGCGGAACATGGTGGTGCACCAGATCAGGGAGGCTTCGGTGACGGTGCGCTACCCGACCCTCACATGCATGAACTACATCGAGTGGGCTCTCCTGATGAGGGTCAACATGCTCGTCGAGTCTCGGGAGGCGATTGAACTAGGAGATACCGAAAATTTAGTTGGACAAAGCAATTTCAATAAATCGGTTTGGACTAAAAAGCGATAAGTAATTGGAAGCATAAGCGTAAATGTAGCAATAATAAGTCACAAACCCACAATTAAACCGCATGACAACCATCATGCCAAATAATTCCCAAAACCAAACTTAGAGCAAAATCTATCTGGTGACATCAATTCAAGTGTCGTCAGAATCGTGGACACGACTATTGAATAGTTTTAAAACCTGCAGGTGTACACCTTACCCACACAACTTAGTTAGCCCGTAAGCCTCCTAATAATAGCACACCGCCTTTGGTATGCCGGTAGTAAACTAAGATTTGGTATTTTTCAATAAGTTGACACTATTGAGTTGGACGACCCATGTGGGGTGATCCCGCTTAAACAACGCATCGATAGCATCTGCTCAACGGGGCCCACATGTTGTGCCGGAATGCCGACCCAATCAATTAAATGCAAACTCATGTTAGCCACACATATTAGACCGCGATCGAGGCCACGAAGAATGCGTACATGCGATGGAACACATCTACGCCCTTACCCTTCTAAGAACATCTGATATCGATATAAACACCACATGGCATACGACACGGCCCGAAGACTTAAACATCTATGCCATATGAAATCAATACACATGTCCTTACTCTCCTGTTTCCAACTCAATAGCATTAACCCTTTACTTAACCAAACAGTGCCCATACACCGCGTGTGGAAATGCGTTGGGGCTTGAATTGGTGCAGTCGAGTTCACCTTAATCAACCTGCACAAGACATCCACATTTCCCAATTCTCGTGCACAAAAGCACCCTCACTAGCATCTACTTGTCCAGATTTGAAATCAGCTTAACAACAAGATTTGGAGTCATTTCAGATTTAAATAAATTGAACAAAGAATCAAAATAAATAAAATTTATTTGTTGTTCCCATGTTTGACAAAATAAACTTGCCAAACACTACTGTTCTATGGACTGCATGGCTAAGCAAAATTTAAAACTAAATATTATAATACCACAGACTACCTTAGGTTTAGTGTATGATCAAATTCAAGGTAAGCCACAAGTTCAGGTTGTAACTAACTAAGAACAGAGCACAAATAATTTTTAGAAAATTGCATGCAACAGTGTCACTGTATTTTGTAAATCTACAGTTCAAAAGATTAGAATCAACATGGTGCAGAGAGGTAGCTTGCCTTGGTAGTAATAAACAACCTCTTGCTCGTGTTCTTCTTTGCTCAACAATAGACTCAACAATCTCGGAAGAACCAAAGATATCAAAAGAAAATAAAATCCAATAAACACAGGAAAACAAAGAACAAAGCATGCATAAAAGAATGCATGGTCAATGACTTAATGCATGATTAGCAACATGCTTAAGGTACATTAACTTAATTAAGAATAGTAAACTACAACTAACTCTTGCTAATACTATCTACTATAGTTTAAAGTTTAGATAGAGCTACAAGATGTCGTGTTTTTGAAATCGAGCAGACGACTTGCAATTAAATTAATTACCTAGCTAAACATCATATAAATGAAATACTGTGCTGGAGCTAAGTGCATTTAAACTAGTGTTGTGACCTAACTGGTCATTTAATACCTATTAATAGCAATTTAAGAGAGTGGACTCTTGCTGTAGGTGTTGTCGATTTAACCCACAACAAAAACAGCAAGGAGCCTTTTTACCATATTCAGCTGTCCTGGAGAAATACCCAAAACGCAAACCTTAACTAGGAGTTAGAGCTGTCTGGGAAGTAATTAATATCATAAGCCACCAATACTAACCCTACCCGCTCAGTTTAAGAAGGAAAAGGAAGATTAGCCATTTGTCGGTTTTAACCGACAATGACTAACAGAGAGGGGGTTGCACCCATAAATGAACTGGTGACCAAGACCTAGAAGAAAGATTACTGGTGATGCTAGGGTTTACCTAGGACCTAGATAAGCTAGTATACTGGCAAAGAAACCCTAGGGCTTGAAAACGATATGAAAGACCAAAAAGTTATAAAAACAACTTTTCAATTTAAAGAAGTTTGGAACATCACAGGAGCATGTGAGTGATTCCAGTGAGCTAAAGATGTCCTTAGGAAGTCTAAGATGACAAGAACCAGGGTTTAAACTTACCAGCTAGGGTTGGAGAAGAAGAAGAAATCAAGTTCTTGGTCAACAGTGAAGACCCAAAGTCCTTTACACCAGTCTGACCAAAACAAAATGGTAGAACTAAGGCTCTAAGGACCATTAGGCACATTCTTGATAAGAAAAGATGGAATCCAACTCACCAGGATGAGGTTTCACCAAGGTGGTTTTCCACTGGCTCAAGTTGACAGAGAGGAAACCCTAAGCTCAACCCTACAAAAGATGCCCAAAACCACATTAGCATGAGATTTAGGCATGCTAGAAGTTGAACAAAGGTGAGAGCAAGAAAGCTTCACTGTGAAGA
This sequence comes from Phyllostachys edulis, assembly GCA_036346405.1. NCBI lineage: Eukaryota > Viridiplantae > Streptophyta > Magnoliopsida > Poales > Poaceae > Phyllostachys > Phyllostachys edulis. Next base: position 109,658,062 of record CM070550.1, read on the forward strand.
AAGGCAAACGAGTGGAGTTCTTCTTGGTCAACAATGGCAGAAGCTCCACAGCTAGGGTTTATATAGTGTTAGAGTTCCTAGAGCCAAGGAGAACTCTCCAGAGCTAATGAGGTGGCAACTAGGGCTAAATATCAAAGGAATATTCGTTTATTCCCTTTGCAATGCCACTACTCCGGCGAGGACATCGTCGACGGCGTACAGCAGGAGAGGGAGGAAAGAGCTGTCACTAACACGCGGGCCCCAGAGGCAGTCTCAGCCACGTACAACCCATAGCGTGTTTCAAGGAACAACAACCGTCCGATTATAACTGAGCGGCTGTGATGAGGTGACCAAATAACACTGAACCGGTATCGAGCAATATGGGCGTCGATCCCCATTGAGCGGCTACGATTGAGGGAGGTCCGTGGTCCTAACGTCCACCCTTCTTAACGGTCCGATTTAAATCCGATGGCTAAGATCTCACGGTGCATTCGGACGGTCCGAACATCACATTAGATCTGGGTGCTTCATTGAAGATCCAGCGGTGACTGATTTTGAAGAGGATATTAATGATAGGAATGAAATGCGATGCCGTAGGATTAAGATCCAACGGTGGAGATCACGTGGGCGTTAGGATGGTCCGAACAACCCATTAGATCGGCCCGTCGTGGAGAATCCAACGGCTAAGATCTCGAGATGGATCGGAGTGGTCGAACGGCCCATTACATCCGGCTCGTCCATTGAGATCTACGACCACGCGTGTCGGCGCGCTAGGGTCTCCAAAGACCGTGGTTAGATGCGATAGGATACGGTTAGATGGGAATTGGGCGGTGAGGATCGAGGTGCGCGGACGCGCATAACGCAGCTTCCCAATCCTTTCCGTCTGAGAAAATGGGCGGCCCGATTTATTGGAGGTTGGGTCGACGCGCGAATGACATGAGAACCAGCACCTTCGCCGGGTTGGACTCAACTGGTTTGGGGCTGAGTCGCTACAGTGCCAGGGGTTGAGTTTGGGTCGGAAAGGTTGACCAACCCATTTCAAATTTCAAAAGCTTTGACCGGGACTTTAAAAATAGCAAACAAATTTGTAAAAATATGAAATTTTGCAGAACTGCTACTGGGATGGTATATTCCCCAAATAAAATTTTGAAACCACTGTTTCTCCTTTTGAAATACATAAATAATTCATTTAGGCCGAATAGGTTTTGTTTAAAGACAAATGTTTTTCTTAAAATCAAAATAATTTCTAAAGGATTCAACCAAAATTATTTTTGGCCAAAATAATTCATCTGGCTTTTAAATAAAATACCTCCCAGTCTTAATACCAACATTGAGTGGTATTTCCTTTTGAAGCTTTGATTAAGTTGGAGTTTTTAGTTAGAATTTGGGGAAAATTAGATTGTAACATGTTGTCTAATGTGCCAAAATAAACAGTGATGCTATGAACAACATCTTATTACTGTTTATTAAGGCTGAGGCTGTTACAAAAACCGTGTACATGCGTCATCGTAGGTTCCTTCGGAGGGCTCACCCATACCGCATGATGAAGAAACAATTCGACGGAGAGAAGGAGGACAGTTCAGCTCCAAGGCATTTAAGCGGAAAAGAGGTCTATGATATGGTTAAGGATTTAGATATTGTGCTCGGAAAGGGATGTAAATCGAGGACCCGTAAGAAGAACATGTGGAAGAAGAGATCAATATTTTGGGACTTACCTTATTGGGAGCACCTAGAAGTTCGCCACTATTTATATCCTTTAACACCATATTTATAACCAAGAAAGATGCACTTAATAGCTCTAGGCTCTAATTTTCCATTATCAACATGAGCATAAGCGATGTGACCAAAAACTCTCAATTCAATAATTTCTTTGGGAACCGCACCATACCTCAATTGGAGTCTTCTTTTCAATTGCAAGAGAGGGTGACCGATTAATAAGGTAGCAAGTAGTGGAAGCGGCTTCAGCCCAAAAACGTCTATGCAAATCTGCATTTGACAACATGCAACGGGCCCTGGAAATGATGGTCATGTTCATACGCTCAGCTACACCGTTTTGTTGAGGAGTACCAGGAACGGTGTAGTGCCTAACAATGCCTTCAGCCTTGTAATATGATTCAAATTCATCAGAACAGAATTCCATCCCATTATCAATGCGAAGTTTCTTTACCTTCTTTTCAGTTTGCCTTTCAACCATAGTCTTCCACTCTTTAAATGCTGAAAATGCTTCTGATTTATGCTTCAAGAAATAAGGCTACACTCTTCTAGAGTAATCATCAATAATTATTAACATATAACGAGCACCTCCTAGAGATATCTTCCGAGATGGCCCCCATAAATCAGAATGCACATAATCCAAAATACCTTCTGTGGTATGAATTGAGGTATTGAACTTCACCCTCTTGTGTTTGCCAAACACACAATGCTCACAAAATTTCAGCTTGCCGATGCTATGTCCATCAAGGAGTTCTCTCTTGCTCAATTCTGCCAAACCAATTTCACTCATATGCCCAAGGCGCATATGCCAAAGATTAGTAGTATCGGAATCAGATAATGAACATGAAATTACAGCAACATTACCTAATATTGTGGTACCTCGAAGATGGTACAGATTGGCAAATTTAATATCAGCTTTCATCACAACAAGAGAGCCTTTTGATACCTTCAAAACTCCACCTTCACCAGAATACTTGTACCCTTTACCATCAAGAGTACTCAAAGAGATGATGTTTCTTTTCAAATCTGGAATGTGCCTCACATCTGTCAAAGTTCTGACAATGCCATCAAACATCTTGATCTGAATTGAACCAATTCCTGCAACCTTACAAGATGAGTTATCACCCATCAAGACAGTACCACGTTCAATAGGTTCATAGGTGGCAAACCAGTCCCTATTAGGACACATATGAAAGGTACAGGCAGAATCAAGAATCCATTCATCATTGGTCTTAGCACATCCAGCAAATGCAACAAGAACTCCTCCATCAGAACTATCATCAGCAGCAAGGGAGGCATTACCTTCATCATCTGGTTTACCTTTTGGCTTATAACTGTCAGTTCTCTTTTCTTTATTTTGCAGCTTCCAGCATTCAGAGATGTCGTGCTCACTTTTCTTGCAATATTTGCATGACTTGTACTTGCCTCTGGATTTCGACCGGTTCTTGTAGTCGTTCGAACTTTTGCCTTGAGATCCATTGTTTGAGTTCTTCTCCTTTTGCCTGCCACGAACAAACAAGCCTTCTCCTTTTGGACTTGAATTTTCAGAAGGCACAATCTGTTTCATCTTCTCCTTAGCATGCAAAGCTTCATAAACTTCATGAAGAGTGAGAGTATCTCTATTATATAATATGGTATCTCTGAAATTTGAAAAAGAACTAGGCAGTGAACACAAAATAATAAGACCCAAATCCTCATCATCATATTTTACCTCCGTCGACTCAAGGTCGGAAACGATCTCCTTAAACAACGAAAGATGATCAAGCACGGATCCTCCTTTTTGCAATTTGTGAGAGTACAACTTCTGCTTGAGATGTATCTTGCTGGTCAGATCCTTTGTCATGCAAATTTGTTCGACTTGACCATAATCGCAAGAGTGTCTTCTCCTTCAAAACCTCCTGTAAAATATTATTTGATAGATGAAGGTGAATTTGAGATAAAGCCTTACGGTCTTTACGCTTCTCATCTGCAGTCCATGTGATAGGTTGTTTTTCAAACCCTTCCAATGCATCATCTAAATCCATCTGTGCCAACACAGCCCTCATCTTAACTTGCCACAACGAGAATCTTGTGTCTCGATCTAAGAGTGGAAGATCATACTTCAAAGTCGCTATGAGGAATAAATCCTGAAAATTACTAGTACTGATCTACATATACCTAGCAAAAATCATGACCTCTTTGGTACACGTTTTGTGTACGCGAAACAAAGATCTTCAAACCTCCTGTTTCTTCTTGTGTGGACGAAGCAATAATCACCAAAAGTATCAAACCGGCAGGGTACTTCACTTGAATCAACAGAAAAGTGATTGATTCTCCTTATGAATAAAGAAATAATTCTTTGCTGGTGATTAATTAAAAGGGAGATTGACCTTTGGCCTGTGCGTTGGAGAAATTGCTTTGGATGAAGTGCCGTGCTGCTGGAGAACCACTTTTGGTTTCGTCAGCCGCACGTCCGCGCGTAAGCACCTTCGCTCGGCTTGCGCACGGATCGAGATGAGGACGGGTGTTGCTGGCACTGCTGCCGCTGAAGGCGACGATCGGACCGAGGCAACGCGATGATGCTGGCGCTGAAGGACAAAGCTGGCGCCTGCTACTTGCTTGGACCAAGGACGGGAGGACGCGATGCGCCGCCGGGATCGACGCGCGACGAAGACGACGCTGCTTTGTGTGACGGCGGCCGGATCCGATCTGCTATTTTTTTTTTCTCTCGTATCTCTTCTAAACCCTAAAAAACTCATATGCTCTGATACCACTTGTTAAAAAAATAAGGACAAAGGAGACACGAATTTTTACGTGAAAAACCTTTACGAAAAAAAAAACCACAGGCGTCAACCGGCGATGATCACTATATGAGGAGTGATTACAAAACGCAAGGGATTACAATGAGGCGTTCCTCTTCCATGCGGCTTACAAGAGGTATATAAAGGAGTAAAATGACTTAGAGTTCAAGTAGAAAACTAATCCACTAATATGGTATATTCCAGATAATTCAATATTAAAAATTCGGATCACATATGGATCCAAATATCAACAGGTTGTTTGCTTCGCAAACATGACATGAACGTGCGCTTGCCTGTTCACTTGTGATGCGATATTTAGTTCACAAGAATGAAGCTGATTTCGTAATACTATTCCTGCCTTCATGATACTATTCATGTACAATAGAGACTTTCCTGAGAGGAGATTCGGAACAGAACTTGTGGAGACCTAGACCTGGTCACATGGACGGTTAGGCCGGTCCTGCTAACTAAACGGGCTGTGTTGTACCAACCCATGGATTGGGGTGCCGACCTTATGGGCTGTGCTAGGCCGGCTCGTGCACGATAAGCTCGACGGGCCAAGTAAGCTCGGCCGTTGCCGCCACGGGCCCACAGCTGCACTCGGCCACCTCCCCATCAGTCCTCTCCCCGCCGCCTCCGTGCCTAGCCTCGTCCACGTCAGTCTTTGGCCATGCGTGTTATGCCTGGGTTGGGTTGTGCACAAGACAATATTGTGCGTGTCATGCCGGACCAACCTGGTGGACTGGGATTGCGACCTAAGCACAGCACGTCTTGTCGGGCTATATCGGGACCGGACCAATAGTCTCGTGCTTCGGGTTGATAGGGCGTATTTGGCCACCTCTAGTGGAGACCTTTACATTTTCTATGTGAGTTGGGATGCAATAAACGGATCAAACTCGCTACAAGAGATAAACTAGAGCTAATAACTAACCCAGAGTCTAGACGCACATTTTTTGTAAAGAAAAAAAAGGTTAGATGAAGAAAAAAAAAGGTTAGACGAGAGGGTTTAGTCAATAAACAGCGTTTCAGAGGGCAAAAGAACAACCATTATAGTATAACGTGAAGTGTTGAAAGAACAATAATTTTTAAAACAGGTAGCTAGACCAAAGGGAACCAAGCAGTTGACTGTGAAGCTCATGTGACAGCAAAGCAGTTAACCGTAAAGTTGTGGGTTTCGTAGACGCCGTATTATCCATATAAGAGCTTTGTGACGTGTCGCATTCACCCGCATAAAAGCTTACAACCAAATAGGCAAAGTAGAGCTAGTCGGCAATACATCCACTTTCATCATTAACTCTGCGTCTATTAGCGCTAGAAGTTGCTCTAGAACCCCAGTAGGCCCAACCAATATACCCATTCAACGGCCCAACACGAGCTTCATCTATCATTTGGACGGCCGAAAGAGCCGGGAAACAAACAGGCACTCGGGCCGTCAGTTGGATGGTGCCGTTCGCGTGGTGTGGCCAGTGGCCGGCCTGTACTCGCGCGGCGACCGTCGCGAGCTCACGGCTCATTCGGCCGTCCAAATGATAGATGAAGCTCGTGTTGGGACGTTGAATGGGTATATTGGTTGGGCCTACTGGGGTTCTAGTGCAACTTCTAGCGCTAATAGAATGAGGTGTTCGTTACAAATTGAAGGAGAACTGCAAACATAACGCAGCTCAAAGTAACTGGTACAAGAAAAACTCATCATTAGCTAATTCAGTAAATTGTAAAAGAAATTGACTACATCAGAAACTAAAGATCATGGTAAAATGCAAAACTATCATGGGCTAAATAATATCAAGTAATAATTGTTATTTGACAAATTGCTTAGAACCAAAGGGACATATTTACAACTCATAAAAAAATCGAAGAGGAAACTTTCATACTCCAAAACAAGAACAAACGTGCTACTTCAAAGAAAACGAAATATAGCATAGCCACTCCAAATTCATGCCCCCTCCACTTTTTTCCGGGCTTAGGACCGACATCGGCAGTGTTAGGCACCCCTACCCTCACACATAACCCCAAGTGTTCATGTAAATCTTAAATGAAAAGGTGATTATGGCATGACTCTTCTTGATGATCATTTTGCGCAGACAAATACATGCAAGAGAAATATAGAAAAGATGACACAAATCAACAATTGCATATTCGATCCAAGTAAGATTAGAAACTACAACCATTTTTAAGGGATAGAAATTAACCAGTTAAACAACATCAAAACAATTAGTCATGGAATCAATAGTGAAATTTTATAACAAAGATAAATTCTCTATAACAACAGACATGCGTGCTTAGTGGATCAATCTAGGACTTCACCTTTGTTGGTTTCAAAAAATGAGAAAAGATAACAAAATTCTTACAAAGCATAGGTTGCTATCTCATTACTGACTTAGAACCATAATATCAACATATATACATATATATATATGTATATGTATATGTATATGTGTGTGTATAAAATTTCTACAAGCACTACATATAGAATTACACACTAGACGTCTTGTATCTCTATGCATTACTAATGTCAGCAACTTGTATACTTAATGTAATCTTTCTGGATAATGCCACTCATATCAACAAAAATATAAACTCTCCTATGTTGGCATGTTTCCTGATTCAATCTAATAGAAACTTCATGTATCATGTAGACAACATGAAAAATAAATTTAATGGACCAATAGGCCATCTTCTTTAAATACCAATGGCAGTGGCATATATCAATCTACGAAAATATTTCGGTTAAACTATATCAACTTGTGGTGAACTACTTTGATAGTACAAACATCCTAAGGGGGATTTACAAACATCTAAGCATGGAATCATCTGTTATATTACAAGAACCATGGGAGGATAACCCCAAATCCTAATTCCAACTTGCAATTCATTTCAATTCAGTACCAAATTCCACTGCAAAACTAATGGAATTGCCCGTACCAAACAACAATTCGGGGAGACCAACATGAATCACCATACCGAGCGATTCGTGCCTCGAAACGGAGGGGTAGGGGGAGATCTCACCTATGTAGACGGTGCAGCTGGGGTTCCTCGCCATGATGACCGGATCTGGGACGCCGGAAACGAAGCCGTTCCAAACGGAACCTATTGCTGGTCTACTGGTGTAAAGCACATCGCATCATCGACGTCATAGTCTCGGTTCCCGCCGAAAGTTCGATCCGGGCAACTGCCATGTTTGCAAGAGCAAGTTTATCCACTCCTCAGGCCCAGTAGGTAATGGTGTGAGCAGTGCTGCTGTGCGTCCAGTAGAAATGTGCAGATGCGTGATGGCATGACGTTTTTTCATGAAGTGCGGCCTCTGTGGTGAAGGACGCGTTCGTGCAAACAAATGCCGCTCACCGTCACATGCCCCTGGCACCAGCAAGTAAATCCCACCGCAGAGCTACTTCAGTTTGTCACTGCCGCCCCCACCGCTGCTTTGCTAGTACGATCACTGCATCCAAAATAGGGGGCACTGAGATTCTCTGGAGACGCCAATCACGAGTGGAGCACGGCATGTAACGGGCTGAAGGACCGTGTGAGAGGATCTGGATAATGTTGTGATAAATAATAAATTTCAGAAAATTGATTTACAAATTTATCAGAGTTTACAGGTTGCATATCGCATGAGACATGTTACTGCTAACGTAGGTCAAGTTGTAAATAACTTGTGCCCGAAAACAATTTTTTTGTCTTTGGATGTGCAGGGTCGTCTGGAGTCAACCACGATCAATGGTAAGGATCGAGGCTAAGCTCATGGAGGAGCTGAGGCCTAGAACGATCGTAGATGTTAGGTGAGATGGTGATCTCAAGCATGGCACGAGAAAGACGGGAAATATTGAAGGAAAGTTCGAACGGCAGGATTGCACCATGTGGCTTGATCGGTCCAAGTGAGACGTGGTCCGGTGGAACTGGAACGGGACAGACTTGCCGACGCGCGGCAAGCCAGTGGTGCATCTAGACGTGGCAAGCATGGCAATTGCTTGCAATGGATGGAGAAGACCGGGTCAAGAAAGGGTATTTTGGTAGTTTAACCAAAATACCGGAAACTGCTTCGGAAGAAAACCGCGGCGTTTGAGCGGCGTTTGGAAAGGCGGTTTAGGTCATGGAGAAGCTGGTATGATCAAGTTGGATCAAGGCTAAGGACTTAGTGAATTCGGGCTTATGCGCTTTGAAAAGCGTGCATAAGAGTAGAGTGAGAGTTAAAACTCGTGTGTGGGGGGTTATCGGGTTCTCCCCATTGTGCTAAGTGGATAGTATCCACTAAAGGTTGGATGTGGCTGGTTAGCCCATCTATTTAAGTGGCTGGGATGGAGACTTGTGGTTATCCATCGAACCATCCTCTCTTGTGATCTAGGGTTCATGAGTTCGAGGGTTAGGGTTAGAGAAAAGTTGAGAGCTATGGTGTGCTCTCTTATCCTCCAACTGGAGTGGCTGTAAAACCCCCATCCTCAAGTAGCAATGCATCAATCTTTGTTCATCTCCATAAATCTCTTTTGTGTTGATTGATTTGCTCTTGATTTGGTTGTTTTTCCCCATCTCTCTTCCCTTCTTGATCTTGTTGTGACAAGGACATGTAAGAGATTGAGATAACCTCTGAAAATCAATCTCCACCCATCTAGGCACTTTCATGGCAAGATTCATGAAGAAACCCGATTTTTTGCTCTTCTTGGCCTCTCCGAGTGATTTCTTGATTCAGCTGTTTTTGCCTCGATTTCTTTGGTATTCTTACTTGCTGTGATATGTGGGAACATATCTAGAGCCATCTTGGCCTTTATCCATCCACGAGCAAGTCATATTCACCATCTTCAGTTTTTGCCCTATTTTTGTGCAACTTTCCCTCTAAGAGGAAAATGTCATAACTTTGGTAACGATTTTCTCGATTGTTGAGTGGAATAGGTTCTTGACGTCGTAGAGAGGGTGCACACCAAATTTCAAGTCATTTGGATCTTTGGTTTAAGAGTTAGCTCAATTTTGGCTTCACGAACCAAAGGATCTAAATTCTCTCAAGTTCTTTTAGATTTTTCTATTGGGATAGGTTCCTAAGATCATGATCTAGCCTTGGTTAAAGTTTCAAGTCTTTTGGATCTACGAATCAAAAGTTACATGTATTTTCAGATTTGAAATAGTGCTAGTTTTTTACTGTTCACGATCTGAAATTACTGTAGCGATTTGATTTTTTGATCTTTGATCTTCATAGCTTCTCATAGATATTGGAGTGAAGAGTAGGTGAATACTTGGAGAAAAATTTGAAGGCACCATTCACCCCCCCCCTTTGTTGCCATACCGGTCCTACATGGGCCAACTTCTGGTGCGGCCCACCGCCCTAGGCAGTCGACACACTAAAACCTCAGCGCATTCTAAAAGCCAGACCACTCGAGTCGCGGCCTTCCTCGTACGTCGTCCACTACGTGCCCTCTGAACCAAGCTTATAAATTTCATTTTAGTATCGGTTGTGTCGATGTTTTAATATCGAACTTATGAAATGAATGCTAGAAAGGGGTCTCCTTGCTTGACACTACATAGGGACGAACCACATAGAATTTAGACAGGTTCGGGTTTTCTCCTGAGAGAATAACAACTCTAATCATGTGTTCTTGTATTGATTGTGTTTATAACAATAGAGAAGTCACCGAAGGCTAAGACTAATGACTCTTGTTTGTTTCGTTGTTTGTGTTGTTGTCTCTGTCCATCGGCGTTACTTCTTATATAGCGTCTGAGGTGGTGACAGTTGTCTATGTCAAGAGGCACCCAACAGTTGATGAAATGCGTACGTTGATGACAGTTATTGTCATAGAGACAGCATCCCACGTTATGTCAGAGACAGAGATTAATACGTGCAGTTATATCAGAGAACAACGGCACATATTAGCTATTGTGTGTAATTAGAGACAGTGTATGGGATTCCTAGTCGATTGGGTTCACATCTCTGTGGTTCTTATCGACCATACGGTGGTCATGAATGACCTAGTCGTAGTAAAGCTTACGATCATGAGGTGATCGTAGTAAGACTTACGATCAATGGGTGATCATAAAAGAACTTACGACCATGAAGTGGTAATAGGATGACTTACGACCATATAGGGTGGTCGTAAAATAGCTTACGACCACTAGGTGTTTATAATCTCCCTCATTGTTGATACCGAGGGGTACCCTTGAAGGTTGTATAAAGACACTATCATTTATAATGAATATTACAGATAAATAATTTAATTAAATGAGGATGATTAGATCCTCGTCAGGCTAGAATGGTTGGAACATGTCATATCGGCACCCAAAGCGGAATACAGTAACCTCAATCCCATATCAGCCACAATACTGGTCATTCTGTTAATTCTGATACCACGCATAATTGAAGTCATTACTACAGAAAAGGTCTTCATAGACGGTTCAAAAACATTATTATAGACGGTTTCGAGGGGAGGGGGGGTCGTGAGGGAGGATGACACAGCTATCTGACTGGGAAGTGGCATCATGTGTTAGCAACCAACCATTCCTTGATGTCAAGTCCAATTACCTATCGACGACATCTAGATAATTGTATGTCCACGCGCTCTCCTTGCAGCCATACTTCTTGAACTTGTAGGCTGGATGAGAGGTTGTCCGTGGCAGCTATCTCATCCTCCTCACAACCCACCGAAAGGGCTGGGGACTACAAACGATATATATATATATATATATATATATATATATATATATATATATATATATATATATATATATATATATATATATATATATATATATATATATATATATATATATATATAGTTTTTTTAAAGGCATAAGCGACCACTGCTTGGAGGTTTTATAGAGAAGAGATCAGGAATAGAATGGTAGGACGTATACATCCCTGGGACGCAAGGGAGGAGAACTTGACCAGCATGAACACGGTTACAAATTAGCCTAACCTTTACAAATCTGAAAAGTTAATTGCAGCCAAGCCCCATCCGAGCCATATCGATCACATGTAAGCCAACCAAGCACAAAGAACCGGCTTCAATAACCCTTAATACCCATCAGAGAACATTAACCAAACCCACCTTTTTGCCCCATTCATTTTTGTTAATCTGAACCCACAACATGAACTAAGCAAGATGCACAGAATGCACATACACCAATAGTCCTCAGTTTACATCACAGAGCAAAGGGACTATTAATATGAACTAAGTATCAATTCAATTTCAAATAAGACTATTAACATCATTACATCACAGAGCAAGGGACTATTAATATGAACTAATTATCAATTCAATTTTAGCATAAGACTATTAACATCATTGAGCGGTTCAACAAAGAAAACAAAGAAGACCAAGGGTGTTCAAACCCACCACACCAAAAGAGAGTAGCCCTAAGATCCATCGCAGCACTAGCCATTTTCATCACAAAGGCAAGGGGTAGAGACAGAGAGGGAGTAAGATAGGGTGATACCTCAAGATAAGGCAACCACCTGCATGCGACCCCACCACCAAAGACAACCCTCATCCATCTCCTTCACCTTACATAAATCACACAAACATCGGGACACAACTTAAGGCTCAAGCATAAAAATCAAACTCAACAAAAGACATTAAGCTAACAGAGAGGAGAATAGAGGGAGGATGGGGAAAGCAAAGCCAGGTGAAAGCATCTAGGCCCCTAAAAATTATTTTGGTAATTAATGATAATATATGAATATGGGATTAACGTATTTATTGAGTATTTACAAGGTTTAATCCCATTGGTGAACTTGTTGATGCAAAGATGCATGCTAAATGACAATATGGAGATTTACATGGCTTAAAGACAAGGTACAAGTAGTCTAGGATCCTTTTGTATTTTACCGGTCTTAGGTGAATTGGTTGGAAGACCGAATTATAGGTTAAATATCGTACTATTAAGAGGGATCATGACTAGTAGCTTGATAGCATGTTCTTGTGTCATATGGATCAATTTAGGATCATGAATGCATTTGAATTTGAACTTGAAATTGAAGTTGAAAGCCTTAAGCGCATTTGTCAGAAATCGGTAGTACTGCTTGATTATAATAACTACATGCAGCATTGAAAGCATATAACCGCACTTTACTTGGCGGTAGTACCGGATTTTGAAGGCATCAGCCAACTGAGCACAAATGTGGTATGACCAGCTCCTTGAGCGGTACTACCACAATACGGTCGTTCCGATTTTTAGTTGGCGGTTCAATAAAAATAGTGCATTTTGGCTCTGAAACCCTCTTTGTGAATCGGTCGTTCCGCTTCTATGAAACAATTGAACTACGATGCGGTCGTACTGATTTTTGTATGGCGGTTGGATTTTTCCAAAGAGCATGTAATTTCAGCATTTTGGAAACCCTACGATCGGTTGTACCGCTCGTCAATATGGTACGACCGGGCGATGCGGTTGTACCGAAGTTTAGTTGGCGGTCGTACCGCTCGAGAAATTCCAACGGCTATGTTAGAGCATTAAATGCGATTATTATAGCCGTTACGGTGCTCTGTTATAAGAGCGGTTGTACTGCAACTTGAATGGCGGTTGTACCGATTTTCTCTGAAAGTTTGGGGACTCCTCCCCAACGGTCATATTTGTTGGTGGGGGTTATAACTACCCCCCCAACTGCTCAAGGACAGGTTGCTAGTGTCCATTTAACATCTATAGAGCCTTGAGAGCCTTGAGCATTCACTCAACTCCAAAATTCTGCTGTGCATTCATTGTGAGGTTGTTGAGTTTCATTCAAGTGCATCCATTCTCCTAGTTGATCCATTTGCACTTGAGTGCCGTCAAGCGAAGGTTGTTGGTCTATTACTCTTGAAGTGTTGTTGCACTTCTAGACGGCTTGGCGGTGGAGCATGGTGATCTCTTCAAGAAGATTATGAAGAGGCCCGGTGCAAGCTTGTGAGTGGTTCGGTGTTCACCATCTCCGGAGCGGAGGAAGAACAACCATAGTGATCGAGGGAAGGCTTAATTGTGGAGCCACTTTGAGGTGTCAAGTGTAAGACCCGGATTAACACTCCAATCCTCTCAGGCATTTCTCAACTAGTCCCATGATCGTGAGCTAGTTCACACAATAAACAAATATGGTAACAAAATCATATCCCAACTTTATTAATAAATAACAATGTAATTGATTACAAAGGAGGCTTACATGCCAACAATAAAATAAACACAAATGAAGCAAAGGAGTAGTAGTAGACCCAACGATTCGCCACAGCAATCGATCGGGAAGCAACCTAGTCGCCGAGATCCACACCGTAGCAAAGTCCTTCTCCTCTGAAATTATTTGCATTAAGCAAGAATGAGCACAACTACTGTGCTACGCAAGTTACACCCACAAATAATGTAATGACATGCATATATGGATATCTCAAAGGAAGGCTTAATATGGTTGAATTTGCATAAAGCAAAGATTTTCTTTAAATACTTGTACTAAGTTCCAAAGCGATATTACATAACTAAAATCCATTTTCTAAATCAATTTTATAGTCAGATAACATTCACACATGAATGGTGAAGGATACCCTCCTATCACATGGCTTCCCGCCCAATTCCCATTTGGATAAACCATTTGACAAAGTCTTTTTAAAACAAAGTCCAAGTCTAACTTTGAGTGGCTTTGCTAGCATGTCCATGACCGCGGACGCGGCTATTCGAATAGTTTTACACTCTGCAGAGGTTGTACACTTTACCCACATGACACGAATTCTCTAGTTTGCTTGGCATCCGCCGATACCACCGCCACTACCGAGGTAAATGCGCCTAGAGCACGTGCCAAGGCCTTTACAATGCGCCATTCCACCGCAGCTTCCCTCGCTAAGGTTTCGCCCCTTTGGAATAGAAATCAGAGTTCCTAGCCCTCTTGCGCCAAAGGGGAACAATAGTCATGAAAGACTTTGATAAAAGAAATGGCCATGAAAGACCGCCCACGCATAAGCGTGATCAACCGCGATGGAACTTTACAAATTAATTAGCCAGGTCCTACGCCCCATTCTGAGGACATGTGGTTGTACAATGAGGCATAGCAAGATGCGGCTCGAAGACCGGTCCTTAACTGACTTGGGCGACTTTCCACAAAACCATGGGTCTCAACCCTATCCAGATTGAGCCCGTGCATTGACATGCACCAACCAAACAACCATTTCGCCCAAGTACAAACCATCATTTTATTTCATTTTTTAAGATTATTTATAAGCTTCCATAACACACCAATGTTACGGATACAATTTAAACAATATTTTATTTTTGGCTGAAATCCCCCAAGTCAAACATTTCGGGTCTAAGCATCACTAAGCATAATTCTTTCCAAATGATCCTAGTTCATACTATTGCATCAACTAGGTTTTATCTAGGGTGACAAGGTATTTGATTCAATTAACAAATTTGGCCATACAAAGGATTTAGGCATATCTATGAATTTAAAACAGGCATTTAAATTACTGAATACAAATAAGCATGCAATAATAATTTAAAACAGAATTAAATAATTTGAAATAATGGGTGCAATATGGTCAAGAATGTAACTTGCCTTCGTTGAAGTCTTGACTCTCTAAATTCTCCGAAGGATCTAATTCTCTGGAATTGTCGAAATCTATACGCGAAAGCGATCCAAATTCAAACGAAATCCAAATAACCAATCAAAAAGGCAATTCAAATTAACTCAAAACTAAATAATTCTATTTTATTTAGTTATATAATATTTTATAAAATTTTAGAAATTTGAATCACTCAAATTGGAGTTGGGATTTAAAAGATATGAATTTTACAAGTTTTAAATCTTAAAAGCCGAATTTAAATGAATTTCTAAATACAAACAAGATTCAAATGAAGTACCATTTAAATAATTTTGGTTTAGTTAGCTAGGTCTTCAATTTATATGAATTTAGAAATTTAAAACACTTAATTTGGAGTTAGGAATCAAAAGGTATATATTTTACAAGTTTAAATCTTAAATGAGCAATTTAAACTATTTTGATTTCAAAAGACAATTTAAATTACTCCAAAACAAGTATTTAAACTTTCCTTAGTTAAAACATAAATCTGTAAGATTTTATAAATTTGTCTCACTAAAATTGGAGTTTGAGATACAAATGAATTTTATTAATTTTAACCTAAATTTGAAATTTAAATGATTCCTAAATTCTAAAACAAAACAAAACTGAACTCCAAATGGAATAATTATATCTTATTTAGTTAGACAATAATTTTCTAAGATTTTAGAAATTTGAATCATCTAATTTGGAGCTAAGATGTAAAAGTTATGAATTTTACAAATTTAAACCTAAATCATTATTTAACCAATTTCTGAATTATTTTTCTAAAGAAAATTCTAATTATTGCGCATGGTGATGTCAAGAAGGAATTTGAATTTAAATTAATTTAAAATAAATTTCGACAATGGGGCCTATGTGTCATAGACACGGTGTATGTGGGCTTGGTCTCTGCGGCTTTTGGGCTCGGGGTTGGGTGTGAGGTGGCGTGCTTGTGCCACCCGTGCGCCGCGGCGCCACGCCGATTTAAAACGGTGAGGTGGCGCCGACGTGGGCGCCATGTGGCGTGCCACCAAGAACAACCGGGCTGCGCTCGTCACCTCGATGGTGGCGGCGGTGGCGCCCGGCGGGTGTGAGTGGTGCCACAAGAAAGAGGGGACGTCTGAGGAGTCTGTGGCGCCACCTGTGGCCGGAGGGGACGGAGGCGGCCACGCAGGAGAAGGCGGCGGGTGGTTCGGTCGACGCGACGCGGCAATACTGGCGAGGCTTTGGTGAGGATGAGCAAGACCGCGTGGCGATGAGGCGGTGATGGCGACGATGAGGTCTAGGTGGCCGGGGAAGGCTTGACGGCGACGCAATCGAAGGAAAATAAGGTTTTGGCGGCATGCGAGCGAGAACTCAAATTACCGCGATTGGGGAGAGGAGAAGAGGAGTGGGTGGGGATCGGGGCGAGTGAGAGGAGAGCTCCCTGTGCTCCCTTTATAGGGGCCGAGGGCACCGAGCGGCTTGGAGGCGTGGAGGTCATGGCGCTGCAATGGCGGTGGCGGTTGGTATGGCGTGGAAAGAGGGGAAGAGGGGGGGGTTGTGGCGGACGTCGTCGCGGTTACAAGACGCACACGCGAAGTTCTGGCGCGTCGGCGGGCGGTTGGGCGAGCTTGGTGTGGTAGGTAATGGCGGCCAGCTACCGTCTGTCCGTGAAGGAGAACGTGGGGAGGAGAAGGTGGCGGGTCCACCAGTAAGGGAAGGAGGAGAAAGGGTGGGGTGGCGTTGGATCAAGATCCAACCACCACAGACATGAGAGGCAATGCGGAGCGGGCCGTCTTGGCCAGCTAGGCAGCGTCGCGTCGTGAATAGGGATGGGCCGAGCCAAGGTTTTACCCAAGAGGAATAGGGGATTTTAATTGCTTTATTAATTGTTTTAAATCCAAGAATTTTTTAGGCTTTAGAAAATAGCAATTTAGATCCAAAAATTATGGAACAAAACACATAAATTCCTAGAGTTATTTTGGACTTAATAAAATTATTCCCAACTTAAAGTTGTTTTTTAATTTTGTAGATAAATTTGTTTAGCTTTAAAATATTTAGGAAAAAGCTTTTAAAATTCCGTAAAATTCTCAAAATTAATTTAGTTTTTATTTTTCAACTTTAACTCAAATAAGATTTTAAAAACTTTACTAAATTTTACTTTTGACTTTTTTTTAAAAAAAAAAACTTCAGAAATTCAAATAAAGCAAATAAACATCCAATAAAATAATAACTTTAATTAATTTAAATTGGTAACAGAACTTTGGGCTGTTACATCAAGCTTCCTCAACGTGGACTAGTGAAGATCGGCAAGTCTTCGATACCACGGGAAAAATATCGTTGTGTCATTGTGGTTATTTCTAGTCTTTACCATTTCCACATTTACATTTCTAGCTTGTTTATTGTGTTGAATTGCTTAGCTAGTAGTGTAACTTGTTTAGACTAAGTTATTAATTGGCTAAAATTGTTAAAAAGTTTAAAAACCTCCTATTCACCCCCTCTAGTCGGTTATCCTTGATCCTACACCAGGGCCCGAGCGCAGGAGATCGAGCAGGAGAACCAAGCCATGGACACGGGCAGGCAGTAGGTGCAGGTGGCGGCGTAGTGGATTGGGTGGCGGCGTCACTGTAGTTGTGGCACGACCCTGACACTGCATAAGACACTCCTATCGTACGAGTGTCTTGTGCAGTGCAGAGTGGTGTCACAACCGGCGGCGACGGCGACAGGGTCGGGCGGCGGCGTCGAGGTGGGGAGGGGAATGGATGAGAGTAAGTGCACTTGGGAGTGATGAGTTAGGGCGGACGCAAACCCTAGTGGCGCTGGGGAGTGACGAGTTAGAGCGGGCGCAAACCTTAGCGGCCGATCGGGCTCCTACTAATAAAGAGACTTACCGTGATATGTCCCATATCACAGACGGTTCCATAATAGAACCGTCTGTGAAATGGTTTTTCCGAAGTATATTATCTTGTATATACACTTACATGAAATGAAGAAATTACATGTTTATATGTCAATTTGGTCATTTAAATAATGCTGAAAATTTGCTTTAACTACACACACACACACACATATATATATATAGTAATAATTCAACATATAATTAATATAGTAACTTCACCTACAAACTAGATTTTTTTTCATTTTGGCATTTTCATATGGCCAAACAGCGTGGCCAGTCGCTTCTTACAAAGATTAAAAAAAAGTAGAAACCTATAAATAAACAAAGTTTTTCTTGTGGCGGAGGTAGGCTGCTATCTCTGTCTTAAATACTTCGTAGGCGGCGGCATCGGCGTCGGGCGGTTCGTGAACGAACAAAACCTAAAATGCATCCACCCGCTGACGCGCTCGTTCGAGTGTCTCCCGAAGACCCTCGGACTGTTGAACCATGAAGAATTGAGGCCATAGGCTCTCTTCCCTTGCTTGAGGGGTCTCAGCCTAGTCGACTCAGTTGCCCACCACCTCGATTAAGCAGTCCAATTCATGGCAAACCTCTTGGAGACGTGCAACGTCGATGTGCAGGACTACGTCGATGATGTGGTAAACTCGCCGAAAGTGAAAGATCACCCGGAAGACGCGACGGAGGAGGACGTCAAGACGGCGGAAGGTGGTCGTCACCTGCTCTGGCAAATTCTCGGAGAGAGGAGTGAAGACACTGTTGAAACAGTGTTCTTCCGCAGCATCCACCAACGTACGGCCAGAGAGTTGCTTATACAGTACGGCCAGGTAGGCCATCAATGCCGGCGACAAGAAAACTAAAGAGGCAGCCATTTCTTTTTTTATAAGTACTAGAGTTATATGTGGGGATGATAATCATCTTCGATGACGGATGATCCTTTTTATAAAACAAGGAATAAATTCAGAGCGTGAGACGAAGAGACGCATCGAGGAGCCGAAGCGGCATTGATGTGACGAAGAGACGACGACGATTTAAGAAACCGATCATCGCTTCAAGCGAGCAGAGCGATATTATCACATACGGTTATAACAAAAAAGCTATGCGTGATATGTAGTAATATCACGAGCGGTTATTAGTTAAGAACCGCTCGTGAGGTTTCACAGACGGTTGTTTGTTGAAAACCGCTCGTGATATGTAGAATTATCACGAGCGGTTATTATTAATAACCATCTGTGATACTTCCTGCACGATTTTAGTTATGAACCGCCGTGATATGTAGTAATATCAGCGGTTATTATTAGAACCGTCGTGAGGTTTCACAGACGGTTGTTTGTTGAAAACCGCTCAGTGATATGTAGAATTATCACAGACGGTTATTATTAATAACCATCTGTGATACTTCACAGACAGTTTTAGTTATGAACGGAGATCCTGGCATGGTATACTGAGGGATGATCCTGCATTCCTCTAGGAATTTAGCAAAAGGTCCTGGACGTTGTTCACTTGATCCGTCATTTCTGTCATAGTGTTCTCCACCACGGTCAGATCGAATGGCCTTAATTCTTTTGCTAAGTTGGTTTTCCACCTCAGTCTTAATAATTTCGAACACATCCAGGGACTGTGACTTCTCATGAATAAGATAAATATAACCATATTGCGCGAAGTCATCTAAGAACGTGATAAATAACTTTGACCATTCCATGAAGCCGTAGGGAATGGGACGCAGAGATCCATATGTATTAGTTCTAAGAGATCTAGAACTCTATTAGCACTTAACTTCCTCATGTTTGTTTGACTTTAGGGGTCATAGCGAAATGAGCACTTTCTGTTCTATCTTGTTTCCATCTATCCTCCTCTTGCACACAATAGGACATGGGCTCATTAAAGGACCATTTGTCCTTTTGGCAGTTATAGCTCGCCTTGAACTGATTAAAGTGTGCAGGAAGAGATATCAAAATTAAATGCACGAACAAATCCTCAGATAGCTCTAACTTGAGTGTCTTTAACAAGACGAGACATAAGACATTTCCATAATGTACTTCCTTATATTTCCTTTACCTTTATATTTCATTGAGATAAGCTTTACCAAAAGTGTACTTGTTTCAGCCTTTTCGTTTTTGGCAAACCTTTGCTCAAGACTATCAAGGAAACCCTTAGCTGTAGGGGCATGTTCTGATGTGCTATCTCGAAACACTTTCGGAACAACACGCCTCATAATCATAAGACTCATGCGATTTGAACTATCTCATTTCTCAAACTCCATCTTTTCCTTAATAGAGCTGTTAGCTACAAGAGCAGCGGGTTGTTCTTTATGAAGTGTAAGATCTAATTCCATTACACCAAGAACAATCGAAATGTTCTCTCTCCATTCTTTAAAGTTTGCACCAGTAAGCATAGGTATAGAATTGATACTAGCAGAAATATTGAAAGTGGGATTTGCAACTGAAATAAAAGAATAAATTAAATGCTGATATCAGGACATGAATAACATACTTAACGTTTGATTCAGAATTTCGTATATTCCATCACACAATATACCTAGTGCTACATTAATATTTAGTCTTTGGACAGAAAAATTAACTTGCAAGCGGTAACCTTAATGTAGCAATCAAATACTAACAGTAAATCCTGTCAAACAATATGTCTTACTTTAGTCCGACTTATTGTTCAGATGGAAACTTGATAATTGTCACATATTTGTTGCTACAATTGCATATATAATTCGGCCAAATATTGACTTTCCTTTGGGCCAGTCAATAGATGCACGAACTATACATACACAAAAAAAATGCCTAGTTGTTCTAAATAAATTAACCTACATAACAGAGGTTGCTTTGGCAACATAGAACTTCAATTAACCTATGCAGTTCAATTAACCTATGCAGAACGCTAGCTGACCAAATTTTAATCAATCCATTCATTCACAAAGAGGTTATATCACTGAAAGTCCACAATTTATACCATAATGCAATTCTCGGAAGCGCCATCAAAAAAACATGCTTATCAGAGGACATATCCAAATTGCAAGATAAACAATATAGCAGTTGACTGATTAAGTTGATATGTTAAGACTAACCTTAAAATAGCAAGCTAATTTCTCAGCCTAACAGAGGATCTCCAATTTCAGTACTATAGCCTTACGGCAAACAGAGAACATTAAAACTCAATTCAAAAACTGAAATCACAAATCAGTTTCTACTGATTTCTTCCAACAGAGTTTCATATGAGATCACAAACACAATATTCAGTATCACAATTGATTGATTAATACCAGAAACTAACTGTTGCTGGAGTTCATCTCACAGAACAAAACTGAATGCAAAACAAACAATGTTGCACATAACCTAATAGTGATTACTGCTACCAGTAATCACTGAAAAACTGAAGATGCATGAATAACTCATCAAAGAACATGACTAATTTGCACAAAAATGCATTTGAAAGATTATAATCAATCTGCACATCAGAGAGCATAATCAGTTTTTCACATTATCATATTTGACATATTAAACCAGAAATAGCAAGCTAGAGACGACATATGGGCTAATCTGATGATTTAATATAACCAATTTGCTCATCAGACAAAATTGCATAATACGAGAACCAGCAGGAACTCAAGATGATGAACAATCTGAAGATGCTAAAGCTTAAACCATATCTTGATTATGCCAGAAACAGCAAGAATTAACCAGAACTGAGATGGACTGAAGATGCATGATATAATCTGATCAGAGTACATCACCAAATTGCACAACAGAGAACATCACCAGAACATAACCAATCTTACAATTCATTGATAATAACTAATTTTGCACAATTTTCAATTGACAGATTATCACCAATATGCACAATAACCAAAATTTCATTTGATTGATAATACCAGAACAGCATCATACCAGAAACAGCATACCCAGAACTAGATAATCTGAAAAGCATCTGCTAATCAGGTATTCCAAAAAAAAACTTAACCTCAAAGTGAAACTTTATGCCACAATTACTCAAAAGGGCTAAATATGGAGGATTATCTGTTGTCAGTGCGGCAGCGCATGGAGGCAGTAGCCTCAGGCGGCGGGCGGGTGCACGCACCGTTGCCGACAGTAGCCGAAGGGCGCGCGGCGCAGAGGGCAGTGGGAGCTCGCCAGATGCGAAGACAGCGGAAGCCAGAGGTTGCGCGACGGCGGCGAAAACCGGAAGTCGCTCGGCAACGCGGTGGTGGAAACTGAAGGCCCGCAGTGCGCGGTGGCAGTGGAAGCCCAGACAGAGTCGCACCTCACGGAGCAATGAAACCCGAGGGTTCGCGGCCGGAGGCGGCGGATCACGGAGGCTTCGCGGCACCCCGATCGGAAGCGGTGGCGCGAATCGGTGCGGTGGCTACGCTGGGCAGCGGAGCTCGAGGGCGCTGGCGCCTGGGCGGCGCTTATCCGGAGGGCGCTCGACGCCGCGGTGTCGGCAGCAAGACGGAGGCGGCGCGATCTGAGGGTGCGGGGGGTCGCATAGGTGGTGGAAGCCGGAGAGAGCGCGGGGCACCCGGAGGATCCTGCCGGGGGGAAGGGGAAAGCAACGAGCAGCAGCAGGGGGACCAAAAAAAGATCGATCCCGCCGGGGGGAAAGACATGCAGCAGCAAAGCAAAAGATCGATTCGAAGGAAAGAACCTTTCTGATGAATGCTTTGCGCTCAGGGAGGCGGCGCGAATGACGATGTCGCTCGGCCGCAAGCAAGAAGCACAAGGCGGGACTACGATGCCGAACCGATGAGATGCGAAAGCAGCCGAGGGCAAGAAGACAAGAACATACCAGAAAAAAAACACGACGGGTTGCAAAACCAGACATATTTGCTCTAATACCAATTGTTAGAATATTTTTTTGATCTAAACCAGATGATTAAAATTAATAGGATCGTATATGTGGTAAGGTTGATCTGAAGCAGTAGATGTGCATGTGCTCAATCTAGCTAATGCTTGGTCTTTCCTAGCAAGTGGTAAGCCACAAATTCCAATTACAGATAGGGATATGTGGTATGTCATGAATTCCCCTACTGAGAGGACCTAACCTTTATTTATAGCCTTTTGGCATAGAATCTCATCCCGTCCCATAATTAAAGATAGATTACAAACAAGTCTCTACACATATTTAAATCCAAGTCCATATTTTCCTTATAGATACTCGGGCTCTCAATAAATACTTTATGTGATCACTTTATGTATTTGTGCCAACTAAAAAATAGATAGCTGATATTTATTTAAATTCATGTAGGTCCACATAATAGGAATTAATCCAACATTAAGAATTGGTAATGTAATACAGGATGGCATGAGGATCACCTACTTCTGGATCAAGGCTTAGATCGAGAAACAGAAGGTAGAAGGTCATGTACAATGGGTTTACATCAGCTAAGAATAGTCCCTACCACGTAGGATTTAAGCTAATATGGATGAAAGAGAATAAAGAGAGAGAAATATGTTGTTTACAATCCTGTAGCCGGTTGTATCGCCAGAACCAAGAAAAGCATTATAGGATTGTGTGATCTATAAAGAGAAGTAAAAAAGACAACTCATTGTATAAACTGTCTTTAGTGCTGTCTATAGGCAACATAGAGAGTTGCTATAGACAACAACTGTCTGTATTATTGTACATGCCCAAAGACATTAATATCACGGCACATGGCTCATCCAAGGTGGTGTCTACGCAAGCGCCGGTTCAGCTGGGCTCCCTCCGTGTTGCTGATGGCAAGAAGCAAAGCGGAACAGCTCTTCGAGATGAGAAATACCATCTTAATGCACCGCATTCACCATGTTGTTTCACATGTCAGCTACGATGGAGCTAGCTTGAAAATTTATCCTTTTGTATGGCAGTCAAGTGTAGTAATGTTTGGATCTAGTGTTCTCCCCACTTGTGGGCTATGATTAGTGGGATTTCTATCGATCTTTTGTCGATCAATTCATGTCCTGTAATTCTTTGTATTTTGTAGATTTCTGTTGGAGATATTAGAGATTAGGAAAGAGTCCAGAGTTTACGTAATAGTCCAAATCGTATACGAGTCGGTCTGTAATATTTAGCACTATAAATAAAGGGTATGGGGATCCCCAATGGACACACACAATTATTCCCCGAAATTCTACATGGTATCTTCTAATCCATTGTCCCGAAATCTAACCCTAACCCGTGACTCACCTGCTGCCACCGCCGCCCCCCCTCGATACGCCCATCATCGCAGTCACCACTGCAATAGGGCGCCACCACCGTCGTCTCATGGGCGTGCACGGGCCGCTGCCACCGTGCCTTGTAGGAGGAGGCGCGGTGGCGGCAGACAGCCTGGGATGGATCGGCAAAGGAGGTGAGGAAGGCGAGGGAAGGCGGCGGCTTGCGTGGGGTTGCCGAGGGAGAAGCAGATCGCGAGGCTGGCACACGCTTCGGCGGCGAAAGGTGCGAACGACGGCGGGCGGGTGCTGTGGCGGACGATTCGGGTGCTTCAACGGCTAACCCGGCAAGTGGGTGGATCCGGGCTGGTCTAGTCGGAGGGAGAGGACGGGGAGAAGGAGGCGGTGTGGTGCTCCGGGTGGTGGTGACGGGATCCGGCGGCCACTAGCGAATCTGGACGACCTGGCGTGGCGGCAGAGAGAGGCACGCAACGTGCAGGGGCAACGTGCTTGGAGGTGCTGGTGTTTGAGGGGGGCGGTGCTCGGGGGAAGGAGCTTCGGTGCGGCGGAGGCGGCTCAGGCTAGCGGTGGAGGAGGGGAGAAGGGAGATGTTCTTAGGAGAGAGGAAGTACTCGGGGTTTGAGGGAGATGAGTTGCTAACCAGGGCTGACTGGTGGAGGAATTCAGCCGGGTTGTGTGCGAGCCGCTTGGGGCAACAGTGGAGCGGCGGTGAAAGAAGAGGGAGCTGGGGGGTCAACGACGATGAGGGAGAAGGGATCCAGTGGATCCGGATCTGGCGATGGGGCGCTGGAGGTGGAGTTGGCGAGGAGGAGAGGCGGCGTTGATCGAGGCTGAGAACAGAGACGGAGGTCAGCCGACGGCGGCACCGAGCGGTGGAGGTGGCTTGAGGCAGCCGGATCCTTGGCCTACGGCCAGATCTAGACCGTGCGGGCTCGGGGGCGCTCGGTCTGGCAGTGGAGAAGGCAGAGGGAGATGTGCTCGGGGGATAGGAAAGGAAGAGGAGGTGCTGGTGGAAGGAAGAGAAGGCTGCGGGGAGAAGAAGCTCGGGGAAGGCGCGGTGCTTGGGCTCGGGAAGGAGGGAGGAGATCCCAATGGTGGAGGAGGGGAGATGGGATCCGGCGGTGTGACGCTCGGGCCGGCGATGGACAAGGCCATGTGGTGGAGAAGGCCGCGTCAGAAGAGGATCTGTTCGTGAGAGGAGGGAGCAGATTCACCGGCTTGATGGTAGTCTTTGGGGTCGAGGGAGAGAAGGTGTTCAGTCTGAAGAGGTCAGGGGAGATAAGGTGTTCGGGGTCTGAGGAGGAGGAAGAAGGTCTTTGCTGTTTGCTGTGGGGCTGATCCGGTGTGGTGTGTAGGTCTCGATCTGGTGTGGTTGAGGGGAATCTCTGGTATGGCTGCGCGTTTTGTGGTGGGACAAGGAGAGAGAGGATGTGTTGCTTGGCAATGACAGTATCGGAGGTTACGACGGAAGGTATGGAAGACAGGAGGAGAAAACTATCCGGGTGGTGTTTTGGTGGTTATGCTAATGGTGGAATTGGATGATGGTGATAAGCTCGACGATGGTGAGGATGAAGTAGGAACTGGTGGTAGCTCCAGTGGAGGTTATGTCAGTTGATAGTGATGGTATTGGTGTCGTGCGGTTGTATTGGTATGGGTGCCGGAGATTGTGTTGCTGGAGATGTTTGGAAGGATTGGGACTGGAGTCAAGCGTAATGGTCCGTGACATGGGTAGAGGTGGCGGAGGCCGAGACTGGGGGTGTGTGGGTAGAGTGGTGGAGGTCAGGGGTGGCTGGGGGGAATGATGGTAGAGGAAGATGAGGTTGAGGTCAGTACAGCTGGTAGATGGTGGCGATGGATTTGATGACGTTCCTGGTAGTATTAGTGGTTAGCAACTATTTTTGTGGTATTGGTTATGGAGTCGATGGATGGTAGTTTTTACTAGATTATGTAACAAGATGGTCATGATTGCTATCTCATGCTCATCTTGAGGGGGGTATTGGAGATATTAGAGATTAGAAAAGAGTCCAGAGTTTAGGTAATAGTCCAACTCGTATACGAGTCAGTCTGTAATATTTAGCACTATAAATAAAGGATGTGTGGATCCTCAATGGACACACACAATTATTCTCCGAAATTCTACAATTTCCCCTATTTGTAGTTGTACCCCTTGTGTCGCAATGAAATGAAGTTCCTTGTTTTCATTCCAAACCAGAGGAGCATCCTGCTTTGCTTTTTCTGTATGCTCCGGATTCTTACCCTTATCGCCTGTACTACTTAGATACTTTATTTTTCATGGCTGTCTTCTACATCAATAAACTCCAACCCAACTATTTTCAATAAAATATTTGCAAATGTTAGCATCTAGGTATGGATTCTCATGGCTGGAGCTTTTTTTGTCTGAAACTCTGAAAGTACACAAGAACATCGTAACCCTTCTCCCGTGACCAAATCAAACAGGGCGTAATCGTTATCAGGAGCCACCGCAAAAAGAACCTGAAAATCATGGCGTTTGTCTCAGTCACACGAACCACATCTTGGACCGCTCCTCGGCGGAACGTGTTCGTGGCTTCACGCTCGTGCGACCATAAACGTACGTGTCATGGCTATACTCCTACCGCAGCAAAACCCACCGGTGAGGCCGTGCGAGAAGCTGCAGCCCAGTACTGACAAGCCCAAGCCGGGCCAATGGCGATGGCCCATGACCTCCGTTTATTGGGAAGCAAAACAAATGGAGAGAATAAGTTGCCGAAAAGGCTCCAACAGTAACAACTAAGGGTATATATAACAGTTTGTCTCTTAGAGTTATCTTTAAAGACTGCAACTCATCTACAAACAACCTTAAAGATAACATCTTTAATAATTTATCTATAAAATCATTCATTTTCAACACAACTTTTCTTCTTATACACTCACAATTTGTGATAGTTTACGTGCCCAGATTGTCACTTATATAAGAGATAACATATTCTCTCTCCTCCAACTAGTATTTTGAGTGACATGACAGGAGACGGTTGATGTGATCACTATTGATGATGCCCTGATTAGCTAGCTTAGGTGGATCCAAATTTGCTCCTCGAGAATGGAGTAGATCCAAAATTAAGCGGGAATTAAGGGGAAGAGACCCTGCCAACTTTTTATTTTTTGTTGCGCAAAGCCGCAAACATCATCGATCCCATGCAGGACCACCTGAGGTGAGAAGAGATTCACCCGGCCTATCAAATGGTCACTTTCGACTTACTTAACCCCTTGATGATTTGTCCTTTCTGCCATGGCATCTGCTCTCATTACATTACACACCATCTACTCTGATGAGTAGGACTAGGGTTAAGCAGTTGATTACGTTAGTGAGTAGCTAGGATATTAAGCTACCTGCCGCTAAGATAGAGGAGTGCTAGAGACATGCATGTGTGTTGATGATGTAATAGTTCCAAGTCTCGAGGCAATCGATCGAGCATTTTTGTGTCTCTTACGCAAGCTAGCTAGGGCCCATTAGATCAGGTTACTACTAGACATTAGTTTGCTTAATTTGTGGAGCGTGCAACTGAACTAGGAATCTTGCATTGTTTATTAGTTGGCCCTCCCAGAACGCTGCTTAAATCACAAAGTGCCAGTATTTCCTGAAAAAACTGAGATGCCGGTTTCTTCTGATAATAAAAAACAGCTTTGTTGATCATCAGTCTTCAAACCAAACTGCTCGTGAAGAGACAAGATCCCATGTTCGAGCTCAAAGTGTAGAGGATCCCATGCAAAAAGGCGCTGTCAGCGTGGATGCACAGCTCGGTACAACAATAAATTGCCATACTGACTTTGCCCATTAGATAGGGTGGTAGTAATTAGTACTAGTATTAGACAACACAAAAGTGGTCCTGGCCTCCTCCATGCACCAACCATCTCATTTAGTATTGATGGTTGGACTAATTCATACACTGTCTTTAGGGCATTTTTAATAGTGTCGTTTTTAATTTTGCTGTATCAACTCTACGTTATCGAAAGACAGATTTAGAAATAACATATCCAATAAGTTGTCTCTAGTAAGTTATCTCTAACATTCATGCCAAATTTATAATATTCTTACTCCTTCACTCCTCTCTCACATATACTAGTTGTTTTGTCTTGATTCGTGTGTAGAGATGATTGTTTGAGGAAGAGAGGGTTTTCCTTCTCTCTCATGTTTTTCTCTCTTCCACCTAGAATTTTATTGGTATAGAAGAGCTAACCGATGGTTGATATGATACTATTAGAGATACCCTTAAGTGGTCTGTGGACTGTGGTCCTGATCGATGAAACGGAGTAGCTTTGAAATCTTTGCCAAGTCTGTGCAAGAACGCACCTTCAAATTAAGGAGTTCGTACAAGAAATGTGGCCAGCCTGTTGTAATTTTATTGCACAGTAAAAGTGGGCTCTCTGCGCAACATCCATTACTCTGCTACAGAAGCAATGTACGTACTACTCGGGCAATAAAAAGTGTACAATTCGCAAGTACATGTGCACAGCTATTTTTGTTTTTTAAAAAAGGCTATGAGAAATAAAAAAGTTTGTGTCTTGAGAAGAATAAATAATTGGGATAAGCGTACCATCACTGATTGTCTCCGTTTCCGCTTCCGTTTCATGCACAGAATACTGTTATGTATCCCTCAATCAAAAGCTGGGCAGGTCCTGTCCAAAGAAAAGGACAGGTAAAGAATATAAAAAAAAAACCCGCCAAAGTTGATGCAGGAGTAGTCCGTTTAGAAACTCCAGAAATTGCGGGGTTTAATAGTCACGGGTTCGGAGCATGTTTATCAATTTCATTCTGGTACCAACCGAAATAGCTGAAATATACTATACCGATATCTAAATCAGTACACCGTAGCATCAATCTCGTACCAGTCTCAATACTGGTTAATACCGGCCATTCCGGTCATTCCGGTACCGATCAAAAATTCAAAATTGATGTGACCCTTTTTTGTGACCCCTTTTTTGAATCAGCTTGGAAGGCCGAGTCCAATACTACTCCTTCGGAAAGTGAAATTATGCTAGACTATGGTAAAATATATGAAATTATGAATTCATGCTGTATTATTTAACTATGTACGACCTTTGTATTTATGAAGTAATTGAATTATGTGTCATTTTTATTCTTTGGTTATGTATTTGAAGTGAGATTCCAAGTGAAATTATGTGTGCATATAATTACATATAAATTTATAAATAAATATATATTATTATATTAAAATCTGGAATGATACGCTGAAATAGACCGGTACCGACGTATTTTATACCAAAAGGCAAACCGGAATAGCCTCTGTAATGGAATTTATACCTATGGTTAAGAGAATATGCTCTTCTTTTATCTTCAGCTGTCAGGAACAATGGAAGCATCTGATCCTCTATGGCAGCAACGCTAGTTACTAGATAGCCCAGAGGCCAGAGCTAAGGTTGTCATGGAAGGGGCAATACTCATTTGAGAGAGAGGGTGTATAATTTCTTCGAGAGGAAACAAATCAGATCACTAATTAAACAATTAGGATAGCAAAAAATGCCCGTAAACTTACATGCATGCAGATGCAAGTTTTACATGACAATTTTCCCCCCTCGTTTAGAACACGAGAGAAAACTGTTTTATGTAAAATTTACGATCCTAGGCGGGTCGGAAATGCAGGTTGCAAAGTCAGATGCACATGCACTCGGCTGTTGCTGTATATGCCTCGACGACATACGTTGGTTCACGGTGGTTGCTACTTTATTTCCACCAAAAGCATCATGGGCTTGTACGAGACATTTGATGGTAAGCGCTTTTCTGTCCATATCTTGCGGGGCATTGCCTTTTTTTTTCCCTAGACCTGTTAACGCTTCCGTTCATGCGCACCACCGCGCTGTACACCTTATCTCCGGGGCATTTGAAAGAGGCTTTCTCCTGTGCATCAGCTGTACTGATCTCCAATCACTTGATATACAGTGGTTGTACTACTCAACTCCTGCAAGTACTCAGCTAGCCCACAGCAATAATTCGCAATTCATCAGTCATCGATCACCGTTTAATTTTTCCTCCGCTGGAGTAATTAATATCCAATTAGCGAAGAAAATCGTGAAAACGAATCATGCTTGTCATCATCGTACTAGAAGTCTAGAACACTGGCAACTGGCAAGCGAAGGTAGCACCCAGTAGTAGTAATTAAGTCTAGAACAATTTTCCACGCATCGAGACGCCCTTTAATATATTTTTTCCTTCGTTCTCGTCGAGGATTTCCGTGCCCCGTATCGCTTGAGTGGAGTACTTCTACTCGAATTCCTCCCGGAATTAACCGATGTAGATAAATTTAGTTTTGAGCAGTAAACGTTCATGCCACGACGAGGTGACTCTAGCATGCATGCAGCACAGAAATTACAAACCGCAGTGTGTATCTATGGCTGATGCAGCAGGTGGGGCGATCCGAAAGGGGAAGCACGCATTTACTCTGCGGTTGCCTTGCGCCCCTTGCAAGGGTCGCAAGCGCCATACAGTCATTGCAGTGATGCATGCATGCATGTACTACCTCTCTCTCTCTCTCTCTCCTGTGGTCACACACACTCTCTCTCTTTCTCAGTTTCTCTTTGAACATATCAATTATGATGATGCAAGCAGGCATGGGAAAGGAGATAGATAGATAGATAGATAGAAAATGTCTGTCGCTTTTTTCCCATCAGAAACAAAAAGGAAGTGTGTGAGAGAGAGAGGAGGAGAGAGGGAAAGGAGAGAGGAGAAAAGGGAGGGGAGGTTTGTTCCTTCCTGGCTACTTTTGCATGGAGGAGAGGCAAAATGGCAAGGGACGGCAATCACTGTGTGATAGGTAGCAGGGGCACAGCCAGACGGCAATAAAGCTACTTCACTCACCGGGTCAGTGGAGTCCTCCATCAAACCTGTTCACAGTGAGTATCATACTGTTAAAAAGGCAAAAAATACACAGTGCGTTTTCTCCTACAAAAATCGAAGAGTTCGTGAGAAACCGTCCTAGGACGACGTTTGAAGAAACGGCCGCGCGTGGTTTCAAAAATCAAACCAACGACGAGAGGAGAGGATAGGCGAGGCGAGGCGAGGTTAATTCGCCCGTAAATGCGTGCGGCACCAGTAACTCACTCACTCGTGCAGGCAGGCAGCGACGCAGGTGTGTGGTCACGCTCACACTCGCGAGTCGCGTACTCCCCTGCTTACATGACATGCATGCACGCATACGGCCATAGGCGACGATGCGTGCGTTACTGTTGCCGCGCGTACGGTCACAGGCATGCTCGGGTGCGTACGGCTGGAGCGCTGCGCCAACTAACTGTGCCGCGGCTGCACCTGCGCAGCGATTGATTCAGTGCCTGCCTGCCTAGCTCGGCGCGGTGAGCCCTAGCCAGTAGTCACTCGATCGGAAAGGGATAAGGTCAAGGTCGATCCGCGCCGAGCGGGGTAGCGGCGGGTGGTGGCCGGTGGGCGGAGGCTAACGCGCGCGAGCCCGGCCGGCACGTACAGAGTTGGGCGCGCGGCGTCGTGTTGTTCCACGAGAGTCCGACGCGGTGCCGGCCGGACGTGCGCGGTGCGGTGCAGCCTACATGCTATATCTTGTCGAGCGTAAAAACTGTTCGGTAGGCTCGTGCCTCGTGACCAATACCTCTCGAGAAAGATTATCCATTCTCTCGCCAATCATCTCTATCGAGCATTACGACGGGAAGCGTACGCCGGTAAGGAAGAGAGATCGCAGAGAATCCATAAGCACTGATTAGATCTACAGGGCCCTATGACCTGTGGAGATTATCTTATTATGACCCAGATTTGGGTTGTGGCATTTGTTTACGCGCCCGAAGTAAACAACGGAGAAAGAAACGCGTATACCGATGCAGATATACCCACTTGCTCTCGGCTTCCTTCCTTCCCCCACGACCCCACCTGAGCTTAGCTTGCACAGTACAGCAACTTCATCTTAAACAACTCCACTGAGCAGAGAATCTTTTTAATCCCCGGCAAGCTGCACAAGTTGAATTCGTCACTCGAATTTGGTTGCCTGTAAATCCAAATGATTTACTACCTTCTACTCTCTGTCTATCTCGACTTCTTAAGTGCGAGAACGCAGGAAACCTTGAATCGGTGAGGTGCACAGGACATAAGGCCAAAAATCATTTTTCTTTGGATATAACTATGTATATGTATTTTGGACATCTCTAATCCAACATAAAGCCACATCCTAGCAGAACATGACTTATCTTACCTCAGGGACCTCCGATCATTTTCGTTCTAAATCCGCCCCTGGGAAGAAGGAACGGAAGGCATTGTCAGTGTGGTTTCCGGCATCTTGTTCTGCGAAACTGGAAAGGCAATTGCACCTTACCCCGGCGTGAAATTGCAGAAACCAATTAAAAAGGCAACCAAAAAACACCTACGTCACTACGTCAGTACACCAGAGAATGTAAATACATTCCAAATTTAAAATAGGTCGGTGAACACTGCTTTTAAAATTTAATCGATTTTTTCTGAACATTTTTCTGCAATTAAGTTACTATCTTCCGTCACTGTTCCAGTGTAAGGTTTGGCTGCTGCAGAGTAACACTGAAACCAAAAGAAACAGATGGGTCGTGATCCACTCTCTCTCTCATCTCTTTAAACTAACACTACATTTTTTTGTCGTCTTTCTTGAGTTTTCCTCCTCCGTACTTACTAGTTACTGCTCCTTGGCCAAGATTAAACCCATCAGAAGAGTAAAAATGATGGGAAAAAAAAAAGAAAAAATAGTTGCATCCTGTCCTGCCCAAAGAGCACGCTGCAAATTCCCAAAGCAAAAAAAAAAACCTAAAGACAGGTCCTTAATTAAGCACGGAGTCCACCTCCCTCGCCGTCGTCGGCGAGCTCACCAGCTGAGGTGTCCGGCGGCGGAGGAGGAACCTCGCGCTCGTAGGGGGAAAGCCACTTGGCGCGCATGTACTCGGGCTTGCGCCAGGGCGGGAGGTGGAGGCCGCGCTTCTTGAGGCTGGCGCGCGCGGCGTCGGCGGCCGCGGCCACGAGGAGGCGCAGGCGGTCCTCCCTCCCGGCGAACAACGATGGTAGCCCCTGCAGCACGGTGCGGTAGGCCTTGGTGGGCCGCGCGACCTCGAACTCGGACCGGAAGTCGACGTCCACGAGGACGCGCTCGCGCTCGCTGCGTTCGGAGCCGGCGGGGAGGAGGACGTCGAGGTAGGCGTGCTCGCCTTTGGGGTGGGAGGAAGACTTATCCCATCGGGCCAGGCAGACAGCGGCATCGTGGCCCACAGTGCGGAGGGAGGCGGCGACGAGGCGGAGGAGGTCGCGCTTGCGCGCTCCTGCCTCGCGGTGGCGCTCGACGAGCATGGAGACGTCGGCGAGGAGGTTGCGTTCCCTGAGGCTGGTGCAGTGGACGAGGCCCTGCACATGCGGGGACGCGAGGTCAGACCCTGCGTTCCTGGCTTCGTCGTTGCCGACACGTGGCGAGCCAAGAGGACAAGAAGCAACACTACCTTGATGATCTCTGCGGCGTCGGAGGTGGCAGCCGCCTCGGCAGCGGCGGGGCCGTCGTCGTCGTCGGAGGTCTCCCCGCCATGGAAGCAGTTGCAGCAGCGCGCGGCCGCCGCCCGCTCGCCGCAGCCGCCGTCCTCCAAGAAGCTCCGCACCATGCCGTCCAGGCATACCGAGCTCGGCTCCGACTCGTCCTTCTCCCCGCTGCCGGCGATCGAAGGGAGCCGCTCCGCCGGCGATACCCGCAGCAGCTGCCGCTCGAACAGCCGCTTCAGCCGCGACTTCGCCGGCGCCGCATGGGACGGGGACGGATCGATCTGTGCGGCCTTCATGTCTGCGCAGAAGCGAACGAACGAACGAAACAACAGCGCCGGGTCACTGGATGCGGCGATCTTGGTCTCCGGGGATCACCGGACGCATAGCTGTCTTCGGTGTCTCACTGGCTTCGGTCGTTGCGGCTAGGGTTTTCTTTTTTGCTCTCCTTTTTTTACGGATTAATTTTGTTTGTGTTAATCTTGGAAGAAGACGAAGAGGAGAGCAGAAGGGGACCGGGTTTTAAAGGGGTCAGGAGCGGTGACGTGGCGAGCGGAAATGAGGCGTGGCATCCTGCGTGGTCGTTGTTTCTATCCTTAACGTTATCCTACGTGGCCACTGGCCACTGACAGGTGGGGGCAACGTGTGAAATTGCTCACTTGCCCCTCCTGCCCTGTAGCGTGGGAGGGTATTTTGCTCTTCGAATTTGAGACATTGATACAGTTTTTAAAATGCAACTTTGACTATTAATTTCTATTGTAATATAGTTATAGCCCCTAATAAAATTATAATAATATGAAAATATTTTTCAAGACAAATCTATACATATAATTTTTATACATCGAATCTAAATATTTATAAAAATATCGATATTCAAAGTTTTAAAGTTTGATAACACGTATCCCCAGCAGCGGCAAAGCTGTAAATGTAGCGAAATATTGCGGGCAGTTTGAGCATTTTGGAGGTGACAGTGGCGATCTGGTGTTTGGATGGATCTTTTCCTGGCTAGAAAGAGGGGAAATGCTTGATTTGCATCGTCGTTTCCTTGGGTGATCAAAGCTGAATTTCAAGGCATTTGTTTCTCAATTGTTGCTCGAATTAGATAGGAAGAAATGCTTCATTTTGCAGGCTGAGTAGATCCAAGGTTTTGTCACCGGCTAGTGGGACCAACGTTTTTATGGTCCCACCTGTCGGTGGTACATCTTGATCAAAAATGGCTTCTAGCTTGAAGTTTGATCAAAATTTCACCATTGGTGTTGCATCAATGAGACGGCTATTATATAAATAGCAATTTCTCATGGAAATGTGTAGAGAACTGAGTGTTTTTTTTAAGAAGAAGAAGAACTTGATGAGGCCATTCCCGTCATGGAGAAACTTGCAATCGAGCATGTTGCTATTGACAAATTGATATCCACTTGATCATGGAAGGCCGAGAACGAAAGGGTAACACTTGACGTCAACTCTCAATGGCCGCCCAAGAAACCGAGGCATGTTGCCACAGTTGCATGCAACAACTCATCACAAGTGGACACAAGAAAAATGCCATGTTGGCCACACAACCAGTACTGCCGGGACTCATGCACTCATGGATCCCCCAATCAATGGTGAAAGCTTACGCCCAAGCATTTGCTTGCCACAGATTGTGCAGAGAAATGAGGAGAGGCTCTGAGTCTCTCACTGCATGCACAAGCTAGCCATCCAAGAACCAATTCACCTGGTGAACCCGGCTGGCCTTGTCCTCTTCTGATCCACTGCAAATAGGACATGATCAGCAAGCATAAGTTACACATGACTTGTTGAGATTGATGTAACATCCAAGCGTTGCTTCTCCGGATTCTCACTCAAGATCGACTAGCTTGGGGACCCCAAATTCCTGTATGGATCCGCTCTCGCCGGTTAGCCCCAGACTAGCTGTCTTCACGATAAAATCGAAGGGAATGTGAAGTAAAATCACATAGTTGGTTAAGATTGTTTGGTGTTGCCGAAGCATCGCAAGTTTAATCTTACTGCAACGAGTTTGCAATTTAACATTCTAAGACCGAGTATAAATGAATACTACACAATTGCCGAGCTTAATGTTTCCAGGAAACAAAATGAAAGTGATGCGTGAAAGCCCCTGACCAACGCCTGAAAATTCCTCCATTTTTTCTTCCTCGCAGATGTTCCCGGATCTATTCGGTTCCATTCAGACGACAGCATCATCAGCTTGCGTTGCTCCCTCGTACACTGTTCCGATGCTGTCATACCTTTGCCTCTCTGAGCTAGCTTTCGGTATCAGCTGGGCCCAGACACAAGCATGTTGGTCAGAATACTAATCCTCTGAAAATCTCGCCATCAAACGGTGAAAATGTTGAAAGTGAAAGGGCAATCGGTGAAGAGATGTGAATGCAGCAGTCTTCTTCTTGCCCATGGCTCATTGGCACTTGAATACATCGCCCGGCCGGGCGTGGCAGATTGCCAAGCTTGTAGGTTTTCTGTCCATCCGAAGAACTTGCAGTCTCGTTGCCTGTGTCTTGCATGACGATTTGTACGAAGGATGTTGTATCATTCGCGATCAGAATTTTTGTCCCATGCAAAGTATGCCTATGCACATCGCAGAATTTCTCCTCTTGGATCTAGAATTCTTCTTGGAACTTTTTATGTTGATTTGGTGCCTAAATTAAAAATGCTTCCACTCTAAGGTGGGTTTCGTGATATCACTCCCCCACCAGCATATTCTAAAATGCAGTAGGGAACCAAACAAATCCGTAACTACTCTCCATCTTTTGAAGACTTTTAGGTGGGTGAGAAATGTCAACCATCTCAATTATTCATACGTTTTTTTTCTCTCCTTGTGTTGATTTCTGATCGAATAGTCAGTGCATTGGTGCCATTCGTACCAGTTGAATACCACTATACAGAGATGATACAGATCATGTCCGGAAAGGACCGGACCATCGTTTTCGTTTCATAAAAGAAAGATAATAGGTCATATCCACCTTTATACACCAATCAATCAAAGCCATGATCAGGTTATGTGGCACATCATCCATTCAATGTTATCTTCAGAACTTCCCTTGTTATTCTCTCTGTTAATCGAAGAAGTACAAAAGTATATACAAAACTGGAATGGACACATAACAGATTGCTTTCTTTCTTTCTAATGTTGTGTTCTTAACTCTAGTTCACTGAAAGTCCCAAGCCATCCTACTCTTATTCATTGGCCTTAGCTTATACCACTCTTAATTCCTCTCCAGTTTCTTCACCCATTACTCTGCAGAGTCTTTTCTGATTCAGAATGCCTCATGAACAAACTCATAGCCACAGATCATAACAGGAAGCACAAAAGCAAGTAGGCATAGGAGCTTTTGCAACGCTGCTCACAAGTTGTGCATGCCAAGGCTCACGTACCACGTACCGGCAAAAAGGGAGGCAAGCGAACAAACCCCTTTTTCCGTGACCCAATCCAAGTGATCTCCCCCCATGATGCCATGATCTCTTTCGTTTGCTATTAGCGCTCAGATAAGCATGAAAGATCACCTGATTTCTGGGTGAAAAGGATGGCTTTATTTCACGACATATTTTTGCATGGGTGTGCCTTCAGAAATGCTAAATCTCGGCAGTTTCGGTTAATCTGGCACATGTTTTATGTTGTCATGTAACCAGGGACTTGTACTCTGATCTTCTGAAAAAAACAGCTATAGCAAGTTAGCAACCAAGAAGCTTTCTAAAACTGTTTCAGAGCACTTTTCTCCAGTAACTTCTTAAAAAGTTACCTGAAAATGGCCTAAAATAAAAGTTCTGTGAAGAAAAGATTTAGAGGATATTTTTGTAGAGTATGATGAGGCGCTTGGACCTGGAGGGTGAAGCGACCCATTCAGAGTTGAAGCGGTGGTGGGGGACATCATTGTTGCGAAATTCTCCCCGATTGCATCCAAACTGCAAGAGCACAAAAGACAGTCACTATTTCCGGAAGAATCACCAGTTAGGAAATTGTTGGTCAAGTCCAATGAACTGCCACTGATTAATCTGAACGTTGTGTCAAGCTAAGGGTGGCAAAACGAAGCGCGAATCGTGGTGAGTTCATAGCCATCCGTGATGATGGCAGCGAGATGATAATGGACATGGCTGTCCAAGCCTCTGCAGGGCAGGCAGCCACAGCTGATGCCTGATGCATGCAGGTGGATCTACCAACGCTGAAGGCCACGCCCACGCGTATGTTTGAGGTTTAGTTTACTTTTAGTTTTTACCTCTGAAACAAATCTAGTTGAAGCAGTGGAGCTGAGAATGGATGTGGCGTGATGTGTGTTGAGTGGGTGCAGGCAATTTCCCCCTTGTACTGCAATTCTTTGGATGCCTTCGAATGGAGCCGCACAAGCCCATTCAGCCTTGCAGGCACTCCTGGCGGCCTTGCCCAACCGGCCAGGCGCGCAGGAAATTGGCTAGCGGCCCAAGCACTGTAGCTCAAAGCCTCAACCAAATCCACTCGTCAGACGAATGCATGGTTGCCATGCAATGGCGAAGGAATAAGCCCCAACGGGGCCGTTCTTAGTCCATTTCAATCGCACCATAGCGACGAAGCCCCGAATGGCCAGTTTCTCAAGCTCACATGTTGAAAAGATCCATCCGCAATTCAGCGCTGAAGTATTTATTTGAACGAGGACTGAGGGCTTGCTCGGTTCGCTCGCTACGCATCCAGGTTGCCTTGTGACCCCACGTGCTGCTAGTTAGCTGTGTGTGTCTATATATATATATATATATATATATATATATATATATATATATATATCGTATAATGATACCTCTTTATCAATTTGAGTATACTCTAATAATAATTATAAGATACCCCAAAGTGAGTTCCATGAAAAAATCATCAAAGTCCACCTTTTATAGCAAAATTTGTGTATATACTTTTTTATATATGAAAAAGGGTATATAGCAAAAATAAAAGTCTCCAATGAAAATTTTTCAATCAAGTCACATTGAAGTATCTTATAATTGGTATTTAAGTATCTTGAAAATGATAAAAAGTATAATATATCCGTTTAAGTGGTATATTGAAAGTGGGAGCATGTACTCCTGAGAGTAAAATCAATATCATATATATATATATATATATATATATATATATATATATATATATATATATATATATATATATATATATATTTTGTGTGTGTTCAAACTAATATGCATGATTACTTTGGGTAAATTGTTATGTTATTGTTTAGTGTTTAGTTATCGCCAATTGTCGATCGATCATACTTTGAAAAATTGATACCCTCATTGTTTTTACCCTAGGGGTATTTATGCACTATTGGTAATAATATTTGTGGAATTCTAGAATGATATATGAGGCTTACGCTTATTCATGCTTAGGTCAATAACGGTACAAATTGTGGAATTCGTTTAAATAAAATTTTGGACATTATGGGAAAGTGTTTTTGTTTTTTTTTTGGATAGAGGGGTTATCTATGCTATTTTGGATAAAAATGTGAAAATAAAATGGTTTGGACTTGGGCAAGTGGTTTGTCGATACTGGTGCAATTTCCACGAGAGCTTGGTTTGTGCTTGTCTCGTCCGGGTAATTAAGGACTAAACTTTGATGTTGTTGACCCAAACAAAATTCGGAATGGGACTCTCTGGCCAAGTAATTTACCGAGTCCGAGCATTAAGCCCACATGTTGTAGTCGGTAGGCGTTATTTGGGTCGTGCAAACGATGGTAAATGGCATCCATGTATGTAGGGAACTTACATTAGACGATGATAAAGGACATCCATGTCCATGTAAGTGTTATTAACACAACTGTGAGTCCTCTTGATGATGGTAAAGGGTGTTCGTATCTTAGGTAGTTAGCTCATAGGGCGGGCTGATGTTAGAGTTAAGTATTGTAAATGCTTTGTTGTGATCTACTTCATCGCACGCCTAAGGAAGCGTGTCATGGCCGATTGTATAAGTCGATCACATCGTGTGGGCAAAGTTGTACAAACTCTGTAGAGTATAAATCTATTTGAATAGTCCTGTCTCTGGTCATGGAAATCACTTGGTGATATCACACTTTGTTAGATTTTCTGGATTTCTCTATAAAAATGGTTCTATTGGGAATTGGTATGGATGGTGGGTATCCATGCTCGAAAGATTTTGAAAAAGGATCGTCAAAAATATTGTGATGGCAAAGGATAGTCATGGATTACAACTACTATATGCTCATATGCTATTTCATCTTAAAGTCAAATGGCTTTATAAAGTTGGTCTTTAAAGGTTAATATCTGTATTGCAAATGAAACTTGCTTTAAGCAAAAGAAACAAGATAGGACAACCATATTTTAATATAGCTCACAAGTATTATTACCTTTGATATAAAGCCTTGCAGAGTACATTCTTGTACTTACCATTGCTTGTTGAACACTTGTCAGAGCAAGAAATTAAAGACCCCACATTCGATTACTTTTATGTTGAATTCTAGGGTGTTAACCCAGTCAATTGTAACGTCCCAATTTTCAAGAGTTTTTGAAAGTTTTCAAAATAAAAAATAACTATTTGGTTTTGTTGAATTCCTAAAGCTTAACTTGAGATTTCAGAAATTTAAAGCAATTTAATATGAATTAATCAAACTTCAATTAATTCAAATTTGGTTTATTCTGAGCTATTAGAGTTCTCTGGTATTTAAACCCCCCCTTTCTCTGTTGTTCTGAATTCCCGTTGGCCCGCTCCTTTCCCCCGCACCATCCTCTCGGTTTCGATCGCCTCTCGGTTTCGACCAGCCTCCTAGCTTCGACCGCCTCTCGGTTTCGACCACCTCTCGGTTTTGACCAGCCTCCTGGTTTCGACCGCCTCTTGGTTTCAACCACCCTCTCTGTTTCGACCAACCGCTCAGTTTTGACCAGCTCCACTTGTCTCCACCCCACCTTCTCCCGTCCCCCCCCGGTCACGTCACGGTCGTCGCAAAAGTCTTCGCGCATTAAATGCCGGAGCGCCCGCGCCGTCTCTAACCTCCTCCAGTCTCTCTCTCGCTCTTGGTGAGCTCCTCGTGCCCTATTCTCCCTCATGCTCCTTTCTAGCAGTCGAACCTCTTTTGCATAGTTATCAATTCCATTCCGGAGGCCAATCCGGTTTGCCTCTTGGTATGAAATACATGGGTACCGGTTCATTCCGGCGTACCGTTCTGGATTTAATGTAATAATATTTATTTATTTATAAATATATATGTAATTATATGCACGCATAATTTCACTTGGAATCTCACTTCAAAAGTTCAAATACAACCATAGAATAAAATGACACATAGTTCAATTACCTTATAAATACAAATGTCGTATGTAGTTAAATAATATGACTCGAGTTCATTATTTCATACATTTTACCATAGTTATTGTCTAGAATAATTTCACTTACCGAAGGAGTAATATTTGACTCAGCCTTCCGAGCTGATTCAAAGAAGTGGTTACTTCAATTTTGATTTTTTTTACCAGTACCGGAATGACCGGAATGGCGGAATGGCCGGAATGGGCTGAAATGGCTGGTTTTGATCGGTATTGAGGCCGGTACGGGATGGAGGCTACGGTGTGCCGGTTTAGGTGCCAGTATGGCATGTTCCGGCTATTCCGGTCGGTACCAGAATGGAATTGATAACTTTGCTCTTTCGACCAGGTAGTCCTGCTCCTTTCAACCAGTTGAACCTCTTTCGACCAGGTAGTCTAAACCTTCTGACCAGTCGAACCTCCTTCTGACCAGGTAGTCGAATCCATCCTTTCGACCACCTATAGTCAAACCTCCTTCCGAGGGCTCGTTCTCTTACGTTCGAGCTACGATTCGAGTGATTCAACTTTCCAATTCATCTAAATTCCTTTCTTTTGGTTCTAGTTTGGTAATTTCTGAATTTTATTTGGAGTTGTTTTATTTATTTGGCTCTTTTCGCACGTATGGATTCCGACGTTTCCGAAGAGTTCTTGGACCCGACGACCAAAGCATCTCAACTCTTCAACGAAGGCAAGTCATAGACCTTTGATCATGTCGTACCCAGTTTATAAAATTATATTGTTTTATATCAACATGCATGACTAGTTGTATAAAAATAGTTTTGGGAGTAGTTAAATACCAACTTGGTAGTATGACTCCTTGAATAATTGTGAACGACATGTTGACATGTACCCTTGGACACCATAGGTTGGGTAATCTTAGTTGGACATTATTGTGATACCAACATGGGTGCGTATTATGCTTAGTCCTCCTTTAGTTATGCGATGGTCTCTCGATCACATGATTCAAGGATGATAAATTTGACTTAATGATATATGGAACTGTGGTGGAGCCAATGTTGATAAAATTTGTTGTGCCATGGCAAGGGTTACCATTTGGTTGGGTTGAACCAAAAATAATTTATGCTCGGACGAGTGGTCGGTTGCGAAGTTGGGTGAGGAATGCATATGGGGATGCAGAATGTCTTGCCTAAGCAACCACTAAGGACTTAAATTTGTGTGCTATTGATCTGGGACATATCGTGCAACCACAAGTCCATTTATGGGGTGGACCTGGCCAACTATTTAGCTGTACCTTGATTTGTTTCTGTTTTGGTAGAATTGTGAACCCTGGGATAGACATTCACACTTGGCGCAAGAGGGGGCCGGTCGACTGGGATGCTGTTTTATAAGGTGGTTATTGGGAGTTGTGGAGCCAATCGGAGGCGAAACCTTAGCGAACAGAACCGAGTCAAAACGGAGCTTTGTAAAGGCCTTGTGATAATCTCTTAGTCGCAGACCTCGGAAGTGTGTGAGCGGACAGTATAAAATGATTATCTCTTGTGGGTTAAGCTGTACAACCTCTGCAGAGTCTAAAACTATTCGAATAGCCGTGTCCCCAGCTATGGACAATGCCTGGTGATTTCACACGAGGGGTAGATTTTCTCAAAAATATTATTGTGGTTGGTTACGAGTTATTTGGGGAAGTGAACAGGGTGTTCACGAGTTGTTCGGGAAGTGAACTGGGTGTTGACGAGTTGTTTCAAAGAAACTAGATTACTTATGTAATAATCTTTCGAATTATGCTTTGCAATCTACGTACTGTATTTACTGTCAATACTGCTTTCTGCAAATTAAATATAAAGCTATCCTTATCAAGCCTTGCATGAATACTATTTGTATATTGTTCCCTACGACTTGCTGAGTACCTTAAGTACTCGCAGCTTTGCGCCATTTGTTGATCAGTCATCGAAGAAGACCCAGTGAGCACCGAGTTCTACGAGGAAGCGTACTCTGAAAACTTTGCGAACTAGGTCGCGCCCTCCACTCGATTGCATGTGGGCATGTCATATGGCTTCCGCGAGTTGTTTTAGTTTCCGCTGCAAATTTACCCCGGTCATGGACCTGTTCATGACCTTAGCCCTACGTGATAAGCTTTGTAAAACCTTGACCATAAGGTCCTCTTGCTGTTAAGTAATATTAATTTGTCTGTTTCATTGTATGGATGTGATTTCATGTATGTTGCATCTGTGTGGACTAGCTACTGATCTGAGACTAGTTCAGAATGCACAGAGGATCTTAGAGTTGTATATCCGGCGTCTCGACTTCAGTTGTCCATGGGTTATGGCATACTACGCACGTTATTATCGTTTATTCCCGTTGCAAGTACTCTTAATTGTGATCTATTTGGCACGTCGGCCCAGTTGTGTAAAACACGGTCTTAATGGCTTATGTTCAACTGCTTAATATTACGTGCTACTCTATTTTATTTACTCGTGTAGGATGTGATTCAAAGTTGTAAATGTGTGTGCTAGCAACTGCTCATGGGACTAGCACGGTATACAGAAAGGATTCAGAATTTAGTTTTCGGGTTCAAGACAAATATGCATAACCTAAAAAATATATTAAATTTATTATTTTCCCCAATCTAATATTCAAGTCTAGATATATATATATATGTAATATTTGATTTGATTTATTTTCATAGGTTGGTACATATTTACCATCAGCTAATGTTAACTACTTTGCTTTAAAATTCGTAAACTTTTCTAAAAGATATGCACCGAAGCAAACACATTTTAGAAAATATTTTTGGTTAAAATTGATACGATTTGACTACACGTATTCTGAGACGACATCCTCTTGTGACCGGAGGGAGAAGAAAACAGAAAAGACGAAGAATAATTAACATAGACAACATCTTAAATGTGCGATTCGATTTTCCAGTAGTCCTTACAAACTAACTTCAAAATCTACACTAATTAACAAAAGCACCATGCTTCTTCACTTAATTAAAAATCGGAGTGTTAGTGATTTGAAGCCATGGTAAAATCGGAGTGTTAGTGATTTGAAGCCATGGTAAAATCGAACTGCCTGTGATGAGGATGGGAAGTCACAGACGGTTCTTGTTCAGAACCGTCTGTGATACTTCACATACTATTTTCAACACGAACCGTCTGTGATGAGGACGGGAAGTCATAGACGGTTCGTGTTGAAACCCGTCTGTGAAGTATCACAGACGGTTTTCAACACGAACCATCTGTGATATTACTTCTTCACAAATGGTTTTTAGCGTAGCCAGTAACACAAACGGTCGCTAAACCAAAATCATCTATGATTGTATTTAATACAGACAATTTTGGTCAACCATCTGTGATGAGGCGTCCAGTATTAGCCTTTTTGTAGTAGTGTCTAATGCTTCTACTTGCCCATCGCTGCTTCTAATTACGGGGGCAAGTCCCTTTAGTTTTTTAGCTCCGATATGTGCGCACACATCCATGCTAATATCTTCCTTTATGGGAATGTTCAAATCCGGTATACCTTTTCCGAAAGTTCCATACTGGTGCTAGGTCTCAACTGGCTCCCCTTCTAGTTCTAGGGAACTTCAGTG
Source organism: Phyllostachys edulis (assembly GCA_036346405.1). NCBI lineage: Eukaryota > Viridiplantae > Streptophyta > Magnoliopsida > Poales > Poaceae > Phyllostachys > Phyllostachys edulis. The sequence goes on from CM070550.1 coordinate 109,702,381, forward strand.
ATCGACTGTGTCAAATCCTTCTTATCCTTTTTTCACTAGGCATCCCCGGTTACTTGGGATTCGAGGGGCCGGAGTTCTTGTACTTTTCTAAGGCCTTAGGACGGGATTAGGGATACCTTCAATTTTCTTTAGTATTTCAACCCTCTCCGGTGTATTTTGTGCAGGCACATGCGACTTGGTTACGCTCTTCAAATCACTAAAGTAGTCAGGCAGTTGATTCGTTAATACTTGCAAATCAATTATCTTCTGGATTTCAATTATCTTCTGGACTTTAGTTGTCTTTTGAACTTCAATTATCTTCTAGATTTCTCTTGTCTTCTGGACTTTAATTGTCTCCCTTCATTAGTGTGCAGGTCATGTGCATAGATTCCCGTGGTTTCTACGTTATTTCTCGATATTTTTCATCAAGGGGTTGATTTCCTCCCCCTAATGACAGAAAACTATTCTCATCTAATATACTATCAACGAATCAGGTAGTATGCAAACCTCCTGTCATAGGGTCCAAATACCTGATTATGGGTGTTGTCTCATAAGGAACGTATATCCCATACTTGCGGAGAGGGGCCATTGCAGTTCGGTGTGGTAGTAGTATAGGTACATAAACCTTGCAACCAAATCTGCGAAGATGAGAAATTTTCGGTGCTAACCCTTGCACTAGTTGCATAGGTGAATGGATGTTATATGCCGACGATTTAAAATTGATGAGAGTTGTTGCATACAGGACTGTGTGTCCCCAACATGTAGTTGGTAAATTATAATTCTGCAAAAATCTACTAGTCTATTCTAGGTGTGGATATGCGGTATAGAATACTCATCGTTAATTCCCATTGCCATGCAATAATCATCAAATGCATTCAAAATAAATTATTCGGCGCTTTCTATTCTGATGGACTTCACATGATGATTGGGGAAATTAATTTTAATTTTAATTATCTACGAGATTAGCTTTATAAAAGCATGGTTTCTCGTAAACAATAAACATACGTGCGACCATTTCGAGGAAGCGTCGATGAGCACCATAACATACCTAAATGGCCCTGACAGGGGCAGTTTAGGACAGCAAAAGTCTCTCTGGATATGGTCCAGGAATGCAGAGATTTCATCATTCACTTTTAGAGCGGAAGGTCTAGTAACTAATTTTCCGGTGGCACATGTGGGGCACACAAAATCTTCCTGATTCGGGAAATTCTTTACATCAATATTATGTCCTTGTGAATTTTTAATTATATTTCTCATCGTCCTAAGACCTAGGTGGCATAATCTATCATGCTAGAGATAGAAAAGTTTAGAGATTCTAAAAACAGTTTTCAGGGCAGTATAGGCTGCGGGTGCCTTAGAATTAGTGTAGTATAGTACAATTTCGTATGAAGGAAGTCATTCTAATACCCTTTTTCTACTTTCTTCACGCTTTGTAATGAGCAGGTATTCCGTACCATACTCTTCTTCAGTCTCTACGTGAAAACCATTAGTGCAAATTCATAGGGATTCCTTACCATCAGGAGTATAATTGTGGCTCTTCCTAAACCTATTATACAAGTATCGCTGCCCGTAATTGTCATAAGACTACTAGCATTCTTGTTGATCGACTGAAAGAATTTCGTCTTTCTTCAGGTGGTATTCGTTGTGCCGCTATCCGCTAAGCACACTTCCTCCATAGGGAGCCACACGCGTTCTAATAATTCAAATATCAGAACATAACTTGCTATTATAAATACGAAAATATAAGCCTTGCATGACTCATTACAAGAATTTAATGCTTTGCTCTCCTATAGCTTGCAACCATTATTCAAAGAATAAAATAATTCAATGTTCCATCACAACCACAAACTCCAAGTGGCTATAAAATGATCTAAGTGCAATGTGTGCACTAGATCAAATCAACAAAGTACTTAGAAACTTCTGTTTTAATCTGCTCCATGACGATCTTCTCCTCTTGGGCAACTACGGCTGCGGCCGCTGCGATGTCCAAAAGGAGGGGTCATAGGGGCTGCTACTGGGTTGTCCACATCCATGAGTGCAACTAATGGTTGTGGATACTCCATGCCTGTAATGGCGAGGTGTGCCTCATACTGTCCTTTGCCCTTCTTCTTAGACTGGAAAGCATCAATAACGTGCGACCTACGACCTTACCCTTCTCGCCCCTCTCCTTTGTGAGAGGCTTCCTCACCTTGTAGTTGCTAGCATTGGCTTCATAGCCAACATTGCTACTAGATGGTTGTGAGATGTAGTTCTTCCTTAGAACATCATCTTGAGCTCTTGCAACTTGCATGGTGTCAATCAGTTTGGCAAACTCCTTGTAGTCGTCTTGACGATTGTTGCGTGCGAATTGCACTGCATTCGGGTGAAAGGTAGATAGAGTCTTCTCAATCTTCTGCTCATCCGTGGTTACCTTACCACAGAGTTGAAAACTGGTACAAATTCTATACAAATTCTAGCCATGCTGTGCTAGCTCTTCGAAGTCCTGGTTCGTGATGCCAGTCATCTTCATATTCATGCAAAGATTTCATAAGATTACTACTGGTAACTTGCGATGCTTCCTGTATTTTTCTATGCATTTTTCATGATTCACTGCTATTTTTAGTGATTAAAAGTAATATAAATAATCACAGATAATCAGAACAATAAATACAATATAAATTGCATAGAAATAATAATAACAAAGTTAAACATGCTTCAAATGCTCAAAATGATTTAAAATTTGAATTCTCAATGCCCCTTTCTGCTGGAATATGAATTTTTAGATATTTCTACATTTTCAGGGGCTAAAGCGCTAATTTTGATTCGAGAAAAAATTCCCATAATTTTCCAATTTTCAAGGGGGTTTTCACAAAATTTTCTTATCCACAAAATTTCCTTGTAATTTTCAGAACTCCGAGGGTCTTATTACAATTTTTTGGGATTTTTCTTTCTTTTCCTCCCCTCCCCCTCCTTTTTTTTCTTTTTTTCGAACTCCTCGGCGGGCCATATTTTCGCCCGTTTTGGGCTACTACAGCAGCCCATTCATTCTCGGTCCAAAAGGGCCCAAGATGGCTCGGTCAAAAGCTGGCGTGGGGGTAGGGTTTCCCCCCTATCCCCAAGGTGGCAATGGCTCGAGGGCACCGTGAGAGGTGGTCGATCGTCTGGTGGCCGTGGCGAACGCAGGCAGGGCACGAGGCGGGCACATGCGGCGTGCTTAGTGAGGCAACCAAGATCGTGGCGGGCTTCTTGGGTGGCGAACCGCGACGCCTGTCGCCGATCTTGATCTTGGTGGTGGTCGCGGCAGCGGGAGCGGCGTGGCGGCGTTGTGCCCATGTGGTTAGCGTGGCTATCACGGGCACCGCAAAGAAGCGAAGCGGCCTTGCGTGGGGGCACCGCAAGGTTAGCGGCCTGCGCGCGAGACAGCGTGACCATGCGGGGCAAGGACCGAGCGGTGCTGGTGGCGGCGCCTCATGCGGGATAGCCGAGCAGGAGCCGGTGGCGGCGCCTCACGTGGAAGGGCCAAGCAGGAACTAGCGGCGCCTCATGCGGATACATGTGCGGGGCAGCGGTCTTCGGCACTACGAACGTGTGGAGGCCGACGGGTGGCTGCAGACCTATGGTGTGATGGGCGGTGCCGAGGCGGTTGGAGCGGAGTGCGGCCCCGCGACACTGTGGGGGACTGTGCGGGTGCCAAGATCTTTGGGCGCGAGCCCGTCTGAGGTGTGTGCTCCACGCCGCTTCAACCGCATGCGCTGGCGTGTGGTGGCGGCGTAGCCACGTCCGGTTGGTGGCACTGCAGGGCGTGGCCGCGGCCGTCTGGTACTGCAACGGCTGTTTTTTCTTCTTTTTACTGTTCATGCATGAATTGTGCAATCATCATCTACTCTTTTCATATAACTTGAAGGGAACACACGCCAATGGCGCAGAGGAGCTGGAGGCGAGCCGTCGCGAAGCGGGTGGGAGTGCGTAGAGAAGAAAGTGCTCAATCAAAGTACTGCGAATAGAAAGAAAAAAAATCTATCATTCTATTTTGGTAGAAACGGTTGTAAGGAAAGACGGAAATATCCAGGTAGCGTAGCAAAAAATATGGCCTAAAGACGTCAGTTTGAATTACATGCACGGAATCTGAAGGATATTCTTTTTTTTCAAAAACAAATAAGCATATACAAAGTACAATCTAATTATGTGTTTGAAGTGGTTGCTGAATAGAAAGCAGTTAAGAACAATACTATTGCAGTACCTAGACTCGTTAAGAAGCTCTACCTGCTATTTGAGCAGACCGTTGGGCCCCAACAGAAAAAGATGTGTTGAGAAGGAAATGAAATGACTCTCAATGGGCACCATCAACTGAAATTCTATAAGCGATGATATGTGTACAAGCGTTAACATCTTTGCGCAAATTTCCAAGTAAACTAAAACCCATGAGCAATTTCACTTTAAACAATATCTGCTATGGAAATGTAAATATAGCAATGCTGCATTTATAAAAAAACAATGGTCTATGGGTTCACATATCTTGCAGAATGGATTTACATTTGGAACTATGGAGACATAACAATATAAATAGGGGTGATAATGCATTGGAGTTTTTTTACCATTACAAATAATAAGATCTGGCACAATAGAAGGTGCATGAGTGAATTAGAAAATCTATAGGTGCTAACTGCAACCCTACCCGTCGGCAACGCTAAACTATACAAATAAAATAAAACATGAAAGCATTTTTTATTAAAAAAACTGAACGTGGATAAGTGAATAGGAAGAAAATTGTGGCAGTCTATCTTGATAGAAATGCACGTAGGCAGCGGAGCAAAAACCACGGCCTAAAGACAATGGCTTGAATTACAATAACGGAACTCTGAACGGTAAGCGAGCATGTCATTCTGATAGTCGTAATAGGTTAACAGCTAGTTCTAAAGACATATGAAGAGCAACACACCTTACAGGTCCTCTTCATCCTAGACAGTTGCAAGTGAGCCTTTGAGAACCAATGAACAGAGACGCTCCTCTTCCACTGCTGCGAATACATGAATATGTGATTGAGCATACGCATTAGGCTTGCATATCATCCAACTTGACAGGTATGATATTCAGCACAGTTTATTTCTGTGGAGTCACAAACTACAATAGTAAGTATGTCCATACATGTATATCGATTTTGTGTTAATTGTTTTATCTGCACATCTGAAATTAGGTCATGACTGTAGTAAAAAAAAATCTAAAAGTGGCAAGCTTAGTAGTCGGTGATCCAGTGGTACCTACCATACGTACAAATTTAATATCTTTCATAGTAGTTTAATTATCAAAGAAACTCTTCCGTGCACTGGTAAGTAGATAAGAGCTTTGAGCACAGTTTGCGTGGAACGAAAGGGAAGAGTAAGTTATATGTAACAGTTCTATAGTAGCCTAATACTATAGGCTACATGACCTCCACTTCAATGCATAACTATACTATTGTTCAAAATTGAAACGCAGGCCACCTAAAATCCTCAACAAAGTAAGCAAACAAAGAAACCATCTCTTACCATCGATCTCCGGGATAGGTCCTGCAAACGATATGTTCTCTGTGAATGAGGCCCTGAAACAACATTTCATACAGTAAGATGGATATTGGAAGTGTCTTGGCAGTTCATACTTTTGAAAGTAACAAATAAAAACTAATAGAGGGCATTCACCTAAATATGCATTTTCATTTTAGGGAGCTGAATTACCTATCTGATTTAGAGAATGAGGTTGTCACGAATTCAAAACCTGGCAGAGAAACCCAAAATGGCATCACTTAGAAGAAAATAAATAGCAGTACAATAGGTAGGTAATAGTATAAATATAGCATAGGCATGAATTCCAAACCTGGCACAGATTGTAAGGGCATAGTATAAACAACCATAGCAAAATTCTCTGTAGAAAATCAATTAAAATTACGTAAACGACAGGGGGATAGTAGATGTGCGCACAGGCAATGGATGACAAAGGCAATACATATGTAACTGCACAAACCTAAAATAGCAAAACATGTTTGTGCATAATACATAGAATGAGAACCTCAAATGGTGTTTGTATGCTAATGGTTTAGTTCATCCAGAAAAAGGAATCAACTGTAAATCTTATAGAACAAATCTGAAAAAAAATGTAAAGTAAAGAGATTTGCTACAAATGAGATCTCTTGTTAACATCCGTTTAGGTATAAATAAAACCCATGAGCAATGCAGGTACCAAGCGGTACGCGTAGTTCGTCACAACCCTTTTTTCGTGAACAACTGTAGTATGATTAAAACTATATCCTATCAAAGTAAATCTTATATAAATCCTTGGTATCCCGCCGCTAATGTCGTGCACTGCGATATTGTGCCACAATTAGCAAGCCATACGCCATTCCATCCTGATTCCAAAAAATATACGTAAGGAGCATGATTAGGCCTTCATAACAAAATGATGCATAAAACACATGACTGAGCCCCAAATACCACTAATATTCAAGAATGTGCACATAATACGGATAAGTTATTAAAATTCCATAAGGGCCAGTAGGGCGTACATTGAAATGCAAATCTTGGAATAATCATCTAGTACTGTTCTAGCGACACGCAGGAGGATGATCGTAAGTAGATGGGGGCCTCCTTTAGGATAGACAAATAACCTACGTATAATACCAATAACCTGCAACTGCACAGCATTAAATAAATTCATAAATTGACCTTATACGCTCAGTACTGAAATTCTCAAATCGTTTTCCGTAGGAAATGTAGCACAAAGATTCTAGTGGCCATAACTTTTGCCATGGACCTCTTAACAGACATGAACTCTCTATCTCAAATTACAAACTTAATGAGGTGTACAAACCATACAATAGGTTGAAGATCTAGCTCTGATGTCTAGAACATGAGAAACGGTTCTAGACTTGTAGGCTAGGTAATCAACCTAACTAAACTAAGCTGAAAATAGCTAATCAGTGTAAACAGCTCCAAATTTGAGCAAAGAAAGCTTCCCAAGATGGATGGCAGTATTCTACCCTCTATAGAAACATCTATTTCATCTATCCGAATTGTAAAACAGGGGTATAGTCAACCCAAAAATAAAGCGTCATGTATTGTTTCCTGGATCGTAAATCTGTTAATCATCCACAAGTTCATTCCCAATCTGGTTCGTTTAGTATCTAAGGATTACACAATGCATATAATAACAATCAGATCCACCGAAAAACATGTAAATTGGATTGAAGCTGCATTCTAGAAATTACATGAAAGAGTGGCGGCTACCAATGGTGATGAGTCCGCAATTGTGGCCAGTGGTGTGCCGAGACGATAAGGCAAGGGATGCACCACCGACGCGGTAGAGTATGGCGAGCTACCGCCATAGCAGTCGACACCGATGATTCTCAGACGGCGTCGGCGCTCCGTCCGACGATGCAACTTCTGACGTACCTCGCGACACTTGATCGCCTGAAGCGGCGATGGCGGCGGCGGCGGAGGAGGATGGGACGCGAAGGGGAAAAGGAAGGGGAAGTAGACGGAGGGAGGCCGAGGGGGTGACGAGGAAGGAAGGGGGAAGAATACCTGGCAGTCTGCTGGGCTGACGTAAAACCCGAACACCACCACTCCGGTCCTGGATCGTCCACCGCGCCCTCTGTGCCCCAACCACCTCAGGCTGAGGCCCATCAGCGAAGCGAGGAGGATGAAGAACGATGCGGCGGGGGAGGGAGAGGCAGGGGCGGCGGAGGAGAGGGATGGAGACGGAGAAGGGAGAGGGAGGGGAATAGGAGTGAGAGAGGAAAAGGGTCGCGGCCGCGTGGCGGCGCAGGAGGGAGAGGACCGGAGGCGAAAGGGAAGCAGTGAGGGGAGGAGATGTGGTGCGGGACGCAGCAAGATGAGCCGAGAGGAGAGAGACCAGCAGGATGAGGGTTCGCGTTTTCGGGGCGACATGGACGTGCGAGCGCCGTGCATTCCCACCGCATGCACTAAGCGGGATCGGACAGCTCGGAGCTGAGATCGACGCGATCCAACGACAGCCGAAATCCTATCGACGTAGCACACACGGGTGAGCTCCAAAGCTAGCAGCCTTTAATGTTAGTAAGATACCGATCGGCTTGGTCGGCGACTTCAAGTCGACTCACGGTAGATTAGATCGGATTTGCAATCAACAATCCACAGTGCATTCATCATCTACTCTTTCATGCAACCTACCGATTGGCATTGTGCCGGTGACTTCAAGTCGGCTGCGGTAGATTAGAGTGGATTTGCACTGTAGAAAAAATCTAGAAAGCCAAATTTGCAGAATTGAAAGCGATCTAGAAAATGTGATTCGATCTACGGGCGTCGTGCTACAACGGTTACCTGTCGATCCGAGTAGAGTGGGCCTAGAGTTAGGCCGGAGTCGATCGTGATGATAACGTGTTGAGGAACCGTCGCTGGCGAGTCCAGTCCAATTGATCACCTCATAGACAAGTGTGGAATCACATCAAACAATGCAAGAGCAAATAGTAGATTGAACACACAGAGAGACAAAGATGTAGGGGGTATGCTTCTTCTTTATTGCTTCATCAAGCGATTAACCTTTTACAATAACTAGCACCCTCTATTTATAGTCTAGAGACCATGCTAGGGTTTTAGATGGGGTGTCCACCCATAGGCCAGCTGCTGGATCAAGTCTATGGTTTCCCAACAAAGGCTTCTTAGGTACTGTAACTAAGAGTATCTATAATAGTTTGTTTCTTAGCTTGTTACTAAGAGGAGAGAGAGAGAGAAAGTACTCAATCTAATAAAAAAAATAAGTCTTACAATGGATTGTTTCTTGAGCTTGTGTCTAAGACTTTAATTGCTATAAGTGTGCATGATTCTTGATGATCAATAATAAAGTACAACTTTGTGGTCTACATATTTTAGCTCATTTATCATATCAATAATGAAGTCGGGTTGCACAAATGATCTAGTGTATATTTTGCTTTAAGACAGTGGGACCCACAAAACGCGTTATTAAGTAACAAGTAAGTCTCCAATAGAGTATTTGATTATTTCTTGTGTCTTGGTATTAACAATTTGCTAGTTTCTTCATTTAGAAACAACTTCACCTTCTCTCCTCAACATCACCTAAATGCTGATATGATAACCTCTTAGTAATAGTTGACGTGGACTATTGTAGATGCTCTAATAGAGCGAGCAGTTATCGCAACAGGCTTCTAATGGGAGGAAAAAATGATTCGGACTCGGACTGGTCTTTGTGTCGGGCCATAAGATACGGCTTAGGTCAGTTGCAACTACGGGGGCGTATCCTGTGCACAAGCACACATTCATGAACATATGCACATGGGCAATGACAGCCGTCCGATCAGAAACGAACGGCCGAGATCAAGCGGGCGTGCCCCTTCACAACCAAATTGCGAGCCCCCCATGCGGTCCTTCCTTCTCCCCCTCTCTCTCACCTCCTCCAGCCTCTCTCGGCCAGCGCCTGCGTTCTCTTCCCCATCTCCTGCGCTCCCTGCGCGCCACCCACACCGCCACTGCGCCCGCCTACCACGGCCTTTGGTGGCAGCCTACATCAACATTGCCGCTTGCCGGTCGCAAAACCCTGCGTTCCCGCTAGGGTTCGGGCATCGATCTCCCGCGCCCCCACGCGTTGACCGCTGCGCCCCTCCCCTCCCCACGCCGCCCGCACCGTGCTCCACCTCCCCTCCCCACGCCGTCTGACACCCTCCTCCAGAGCCACCCCTGCCGAGTCTCCCACCGAGCACTGCGCCACAGCGACGCCCCCCTGACTTTGTTGCTGTAAATTGTAATTTTGGTTTCAAGAAATGACTTTGTTGCTGTAATTTTGGTTTCAAGAAATAAAATGTAATGTACTTCTCACATGTATGGATCTGTGAATGATTGATTCAAGAATGTATGAATGTCCAGAGTGATTGTTTCAAGAATGTGTGCATGCTGTGTGAAATCTGGAATCTGAAATGCAGTCCAGTTTGTTTCATTAATTTTTGAATGTTGTATGAAATCTAGAATCTGAAGTTCAGTCTGATTGTTTCAAGGATCTGTGAATGATTGATTCAAGAATGTATGAATGACCAGAGTGATTGTTTCAAGAATTTGTGCATGCTATGTGAAATCTGGAATCTGAAATGCAATCCAGTTTGTTTCATTAATTTTTGAATGTTGTATGAAATCTGGAATCTGAAGTTCAGTCTGATTGTTTCAAGGATCTGTGAATGATTGATTCAAGAATGTATAAATGTCCAGAATGATTGTTTCAAGAATTTGTGCATGCTGTGTGAAATCTGGAATCTGAAATGCAGTCCAGTTTGTTTCATTAATTTTTGAATGTTGTATGAAATCTGGATTCTGAAGTTCAGGTGGCTCGGTGATGGCCTGTGAAGTGGCTTTATACCTTGTCTTGAATAGTGGGCCAGCTACATCCAGCATGGGGAGAGTTAACACTTAACACAGGCCAGCCTATTATACTGAATGCATACTACGCCAAATGATTCCAGTTGATACCAGCAAGGTGATGTTAGTCAAGATCAATAACCATGTAATACAGAGTTTCAGATGGAAATCATCGAAACATAGCAGCAAAATATAATGTTGCGCAAGATTCAACTTTGTTTTTTAGCAATTCTTTCCAAACTAATTTCTGCTTTCTTTGTCTCTTTTTCTCTGTACAACGAAAGATCACTGCAAGATATATCTCTAAAATTTTAGAATTTCCCATTATTATGATTTAGAGGGAATCACATGGTTGGAGCATGGAACCACACACAAAGAATATAGTAATCTTACACATTTTCCTATAGAACATAATGCCGCAATCTATTTGTACATATCACAAATAGTCAGTTTGTCCAGAATGATAAATAACAGATGACAACAAATACTAGTAGTTTGCAAAAAAAAATTAGAAGCTAGCAAGCTAGCAGGAAAACAATACAATAAAGTCCACAATGAGGACTAGAATTTGCTTAGATAGACATATGAGATTTCTATTGTGCATTAATTTCCACTATTAGAAGCGGTTTTGAAATAATTTTCTCATTCCACCTTACTAAGAAAAACCCATTCGGCTTTTCAAATTAGACGTTGCTCATACTTTGCTTCTAAAATCAGTACCTTGTACTTATCCATGAGATCAACAACTTAGGTTTAAGACAACTGCATACAAGCATGCATAGAACAAATAAATTATCTTTGTGTTGGCAATGTATATTCAAGACAGAAAACACTTTGATACTTTTGCCAAATTATGTAAAAGAATGCAATGACCTACACAGCATGCAATAGATTGACACCTGAAACAGCTTGTCAAATGGTACAGTGCACATAAATTTAATGTCAGTCTTTGGTACATTAAATGGACAAAACCAAGCTATTTCCTCGAGAACATCTGAGGCCACTATTTACGAACCTAATAAGTTAGAATGTTTTCCGGCAGACATCATCGAACAACCAAGTATGCATTGCACTAATGAAACAACACTATTGTGGCATCATTACGTCCACGCGTGCAAAATATGCAAGCCAAATTGCCAATCCGCCATTATTTGAAAGTTTCAGACTACCACACTCTATGGAGACAATATGTTGGTCAAACGGATGGTTCCAGTGACAACAAAACACTTTACTAAATGGTTTCAGTGACAACTGACAACATTCTCTATGGAACTGTTTTGGTAGTTCCTGTTTTCCACTTTTCTAATCAACAAGTTTGCAAACCATCTACATAAAGATCTGCAAGATACCACACTGATCTATATATAATGCTTGACAAATTCAGTGCATCTAGCATTGCTTTGATTCTAATTGTACTTTGCTAGTTGATTTTCAAAACCGATGGCGATAAAATTTTAAATTCATCATATAGGGTTTTTTTCATCTTTATACCAAAACATTGGAGAATTCCACTAGATGTCAAATTTCTAGTAAACCGGACTTGCTCAATTCAGTAGAGGATTCCTAACCAAATGCTAAAAATGCATAGTATGCCACTCAAAACATATTATGATTATAACAATAGCTTGACAAAGATGTTGAAATAATCAGACTGAACTTCAGATTCCAGATTTCATACAACATTCAAAAATTAATGAAACAAACTGGATTGCATTTTAGATTCCAGATTTCACATAGCATGCACAAATTCTTGAAACAATCACTCTGGTCATTCATACATTCTTGAATCAATCATTCCCTACATGTGAGAAGTACATTACATTTCATTTCTTGAAACCAAAATTACAGCAACAAAGTCAGAGGGGCGTCGCCGTGGCGCAGTGCTCGGTGGGAGACTCGGCGGGGGTGGCTCTGGCGAGGAGGTGCCGCCTGGCAGAGGAGGAGGAGGAGCAGTGCACTGGCAGCGGTGGGAGGGAGGAGGCGGCGGTCGGCGTGAGGCGGCGGGGAGATCGGCCTTGAACCCTAGCGAGGAACGTGGGGGCTCGGCACCGTTTGGGCGGCGGCAGTGATTGATGTAAGCCGCCGCCACCGTGGGGGCGGGCTGGGCGCAGTGGGCGGTCTTTGGGGTGTGGCCTTGAGGCGCGGAGATGGGGAAGAAAACTTGGCCTTTCGAGGCCGAGGCTGGAGGAGGTGAGAGGCGAAGCGAAGGAGAAGGAAGGACCGTGCGGGGGGCTTTTCGCAATTTGGTTGTGAAGGGGCACGCCCGCTTGATCTCGGCCGTCCGTTTCTGATCGGACGGCTGTCATTGCCCATGTGCATATGTTCATGAATATGTGTTTGTGCACAGGATACGCCCCCTGCAACTACAGCCCTAAATTCGACCCCGTCAGGCCCAACTAACTCATGTCCACTCCAGACGTATTTCAAAGAAAGCAAAAATAAATAGGATATGTTTGTTGTACGACATTTCATCTAAAGTGATAGGCTTGGTCATAGGCATGTTCTACTCTCGTCCCGGACGTTGAAACTGTTTTGCTTTGCTGGTCTGCGTTTGTAATTTTGTATCAGCAACAGGTAAACATTTTTTTTTGTCAATTATTAGTATCATGTTATTTATTAGCACGGGAAGGCACATCCTTTGTGACTGCCAATTACAATACACGCTACATAGTATTACTTATAGATCATACAACCACCCAGGTAATAACACGGATGGCACCAATAAACAGATACCACAATTCACAAGATAAACTGAACTGAAGCATCAACAACCAAGGCTCGGAACAACAGATACTTTAGACACACAAGCAGTAGAGAATTTCACACGAATTCACCGGCCATCAACAACTTTGTCCCACTAAAGGCTAACAAACACTTGCACCCACTGGGACGCTTCAGTTTACTCCCACCGCGATACAGAGACACCTAACTCACACAACAGAACAGTAAAAGAGTCACTAAGCTCCATACATCAAACTCAAGCACATGTACACCAGGGGCAGAGCTGGGCCTCGGACCTCCTGGGCAATGGCCCAAGGCCTAGCAAAAAATAACCTGTTAAAAATCAAAATGAGAAACATAAAATGCCAGCTGAAATATCACATTGGGCCGAAATGAACGAAGTTGGCCCAAGGCCTGGGCCGGCGCTCCTATTCACTCCTTGGAGGCCTTGTTGACGAGCGACTTGTAGATGTACGGGATGACGACGCCGCCAGCGATGGTACCCTTGATGAGCGTGTCCAGCTCTTTTGTTAGACTTAATCACGTTGCATTAGTGTTTCAGTTTTGTGTTAGTTATAAGTGTTTGCATGAAGCGTTACATGGGTTTACATGTACATGTTTAGTGCGCGGTTCGTCACCGCGGATGGCGAGTTGCAGGTGGTGCGAGGTGATACACTTCACCTTGAGATCCTTGCTGGCGTTCCTGGCCAGCTCCAGGGCCTCAATAGTCAGGTGCTTGAGAATCACTACGGAGTACATAGCAGTGGTGGAGCCGATGCGGCCATGAGCATACGCCCGCGACTTGAGGCTGCCGGTGGATGCGCCCCACCGGGAAATGCAAGGAAAAAAGTAAACTGTAATGTCAAGCATACGTTTGTTTGCGACTGATTAACTAGGAATTCCACGTGTAGACATAAAATTCGTACCAAGAAACCCAGATCTACCTAATATGAGGTGAGAACAAGAGGATATCAACATAAAAATCCAAGAAGACATATGAACAAGAAAGTAGGAGGGGAAAGGGTCCTAGAGGCCAGCACGGGAGGAGCCGGAGACAGGGCCTTCTTCTCGTCCTTGTCCATGTCGGTGCTCTTGGTCGCTGTCGCCTTCGCCACCAGGAGACCCTTCCCTCCCTTGCCCTCCATCGCCGCCAAAATGCTAGCCCTAGATTTGGGTGAAGTTGCTCGCCTAGTTGCCTGGCGCACCACTCGGCTTGTGTTTTTTTTTTTATGTTTCTCCCTGTTTGGTTGGTGTGGGAGGAGTGGGTTTTAAGGAAATGTGTCGTGAAATTTTTGTGTTTGAATTTTGAATCGGGTGGGCGCCGCTGGCGCGCTCATTGTTTTTGCGGGCTCTCAAGGTGGAAATTTTTTCAGAGGGGAATTGTCGATGTTTTAATATCGATCTTATGAAATAAATGCTGGTGGCTCTTGATGGAGACTATGCAAGAGGAGACATAAGGAATTTTAGACAGGTTCAGGTCTTCTCCAGAGATAATTGCAACTCTACTCTTCTGTTCTTGTATTGACTATGTTTACAATAAGAAAGAAATCACTAAAACTAAGGCTAGTGACTTATGTCTCTTATCATCCTCTCCCTATGTTCAGTTCTTAAGGGATTACAGTTGTTAAATGACAGGGTACACCTCGACGGTTGATGGATTACGTATGTTGGTGGCGGTTACTGTCCGTGATACTCCTCTGCACATTCGTTATGCAATTACGCTAGAGACAAAGAAACTTGCATGCTACCATGCGTTAATGAGCGTAGTGTACAAAGTCCCTAGTCGATTGGGTCTAAATGCTTATGGGTTCTATCAACTATAGGGTAGTCGTAGAAAGTATTACGACCATAAAGTGATCGTAGTAAACCTTACAATCATATGGTCGTCGTAGAAGACCTTACAACCACTAAGAAATCGTAATCTTTCCTTATCATTGTAAGCTAATGATAAGAGATACCTATGATGGTTGTTAAAGATACTATTATCTATAATAAATATTACACATAAGGATTATTAGATCTTTGTCATAAATGTTTAAGAGGGCCGGACACAACTTGCAGCTGCTCCGCATGGCCCAACCCGGTTTGCTACTAGGAATTAGGAAATCAATTCTCAAGGCTAGCTCAGCGCTGTACATGAACTTGTCGGGCTAGATCCATTTTACTCGTGTTTATTTGGAGGTTTAATGATTTAGCCTAATCCTGTCGCCCGGGTCAGGGCCCACCGACGGTATTTTTTGGGATCAGCAGCCGTTGGGACGTTTCCATCTCTACGAGGCATCGGCGCGTGTGATTTTGGCACGCGCTGGCGCTGAGGCGATTTCTGCGGTGAGTCTATCCGCGGCGCTAGCCTATTTCGTGAGCCAGGGGCGATATCCACCACTGTTGCCCAGTGTACATTCGTTTGGCATCGCGGGTGGCCTGTCTGGGCACGGCGGATGCTTGGCGTCGATGGGACCAGCTCGAAGGTTATTAGGTCGAGGGTAGGCCTGGATGGTGTCTAACTTGAGCAAGCCTCCAAGAGTGTCCTTTCTTACCGATTCAGCCTTCTAGCATTATTTGCTCAATCCGTTGTGCACATGTTCTGATCCGGTTGAGGACGACGGCCACGGCCGGCCGGGATACAATACGACCGGACGACCACTGCAGGATCTGAGACCGTCGCGCGCGCGCACCCACATTTGAGCCCCCGCGACGTGACGCGTGTGGAACACCGGCCGCCTCGCCCGGCCGGATTGCATTGGCGGTTCGCGTTTTAGACTTGCGAGCAACCAATTCCCAACCAGTGCCGGCCTTACCCGCACGGTGAGGCGCTCGGCGCTCCACGGAGAGTGCTGCAGGTATTGCCCGCGCGCGGCGTTGGGCCAGCTTTCTCCACTCCTCTCCTGGGCAGCGCGCGCGCGGGGAGGGGAGGATGTGATTTGGGCTCGGTAGTGGGCTGCGTTAGGCGGGTTTCCCACGGCCGCTTCGCATGGATGACCAGTCGACGGGCCAAACTCAGACGATATTATTGTTGTCTGATACGCGTGTCATAGAGGTACAATCTTTGGGCAAAGTAAACTTGCAAGTTGCAACGCCCGGTGTGAGATTAGGTGCCATTGCTTTGGATTGCTAGTGCACCTTAATAGTATATACACAGCTGCTAATCGACTTGGACTTACTCCGCCATGGCGACGTATAATCTCTATCGAATTCGGAACCCACTCCGCATCCGGCATCCTCTCTAATTTTCGTTCCCGCCGCATCGAACGCATGGTTTCAACCGCTTTTATTTGGGACCCAGGTAGCACACCTGGTTACACAGAATGTAGTGTTATAAGACTGTTCATCTATATATGGTTCAATCAGCGCCACCGCAAAAACTTGGCGGGGACACACACGCACACACGCAGAGGGTACTTGAACAGAACAGGCTTGTGTGCAAACTCCCAGCCGTCTGCACGTACTCGATCGATCTACGTAGAAAACGATGTGCACATACATGCATAATGGAGAGTGTGTCATAGGTAGGGAGCAAACTCTCATACAATTACAAACACAGTGAGATAGGATCACCGATAGTACAAGCGAGTACTGGAGGTCGTCACGTGCGTGCATGCATGTATGCATGCAGCGATCTGCATGGGTCCGTCCGTCGTCTGAACGATTGATTTGTGACACAACATACTAAATATATGTATTTTCGTAGCTACTCTCGACTCTCGTGTGCGTATGTGTGTTTCATCGCAGTACTACCAGCTTGCAGGCGGGGGCAGCACCCTGAACGAGAGCCATCAGATTTATATATGGAGTACGCACGCACTGATACACACATGCATATACACATCATGTCGATCGGTGCATGCATATACGACTGCTTGCACGTGGAGGTTTTTTTTTCCCCGAATGGCACTTTCGTGTTCGGTATTTGTAAATCTAGCTCTCGTCACACCGTATTACCAAATTTGGCAGTACGGACGTGTCTCCCCCCGTCACTTGTCCTCCACCGCGCACTCCTCGCCTGGATAGCTCCTATCAATGCGCTACGTGTCTGGATGCGTTAAAAACCGCGCGCTCCTAGCCCGGATTCACCTGCAGCCTACACCTGGCAAATCCGGACACCCCTCACCCGGACGAGGGCTCCTCCGCACGCCCCATGCCTAGACGTGCGCTCTCTGTGCTGCCAATACCCGGACAAGGCCGCTCTGCGTGCGCCCCGGCGAACATAGCTGGGCGTCGCGTGTCGCCGGACAACAAGCTCCCCCTGCCGACGTGTCGTGTGTCGCTCATTGCACCTCCTGCCGTCGCCGCTTTTTCACCACACGTTGAGCGTGGACATGCGGCTGTGTAGGCCCCCCTCGCCTAGTCGCGCCATGTGGCCCGCTCCTGCATGCTCCGCGCCCGGCAACGCCTCTGGATTTCCTGCGACCATCATGCTATGCTGTCTGCGGAAATTGCCTTCACGCAGCTATAAATACCGGAGCCGCTCTCGCTCTCAGTTTCGTTCTCGTTCTCACGATTGTCGCTGAGAACACAGAGAATTTGGAGATTAAAGAGTGTTCAGAGCGGTTCTTAGGACCGTATCAGTATAGAACAGTCCCCCTCAAGGGAAGGTAAGTTTTTGTCCACTTCATTTGTCGTTTTGACTATAGTCATAGTTAATTAGTCGTAATGAACTAGTCGTAATTAATGTAGTTTGTAGCTGTAAATTATTTAGTCGTAGTTTATTACTGCTTATTATTAAGAGGTAATGAATTAGTCGTGATTAAGGTATCGGTAATTAAGTAGTGCTTAGTAATTAGTGATAATTAATTAGTCTTTATTATTTAAGTCCGAATTAGTTAGTGCTAAAAAAATTGTGGTAATTAATTAATTTAGTAGTAATTAGTTCAACATAATTAATTAAGTGGTAATTAACTCGTCGTAATTAACTAATCACATTTAATTTAGTGGTAATGCATCAGTGGTAATTAATAAATCGTAATTGTTTGAGTCGTAGTTTATTAGAGATAATTACATTAGTCAAATGAAGTGGTCAAATTTACGTGGCCATACATTTGTTGGTAATTAATTTGGAAGAAGTCCATTTGACCCCTTGAAGTATCGCGGTCCGGCCACTTAACCCCTTGACCTAAAAAAACCGGCCATTTGACCCCCTCATGTTTATCGATGCCCGCGAAGACTAATTTCGATGCTCCTTTTTCCTGATTCGAAAAAAGCAACAGATGTATCTTATGTGTTTTCCATCTTGTTTAGTCGTGCACACTGTCGTTTGTAATGCACGTAAGCAAACCACACGCGGCATGTAATTCCCTAATTACAATGTGCATTCCAAAATGTGGTCAATTTAATTTATCAAATTTTCTATTGCAACTCCACATGAAATGTCGAAACTCACATGACTCCTCCCGGGTGTAGGGTTTCATGATTTCATTTGAACCCCTGACTAAGAATAAAGTAATTACGAAAAATAGTAATGACTAACTTAAATACGAATAATTAACTACGACTAAATTAATTACGCCTAATGTATACGGAAAAACCTACCTCCTCTTAATCACTGCTCTAAACAATCTCTAATCGACAATAAAATCACAACTTCCTTGCTCACTCAAATCTCTCTACCTCACGAAGACAATTTAATAGCGACAACGAAAGCGAGAGCGCAGGAATGAGAATGAGTGTGAGAGTGACATTGGTTTTTATAGCCGTCTTGAATCAAATTCTGACGCTGCGGCAGCAGGAGGAATCAATGCACATGCATTGTTTGCATGCATCTTGGAGGAGCTGAGAAAAGACGGATCGGATGGGATGGGATGGGGAGAAGGAATCTGGCACTGAAAGGGAGTGAGAAAAGGGCGAAACCGGACGCAAGTGGCTCGGTAGAGCGGCCACCTGGCTTGCAGAGGGGTGTCCGAGTGCTAGACGACCAGCAGCGGCCTCGTCCAAGCGTTGGCAGCACAGATAGCACTCGTCTAGGCGCGGGGTATGAGGAGGAGCCCTCGTCCGGGCGAGGGGCGCTCGGATTTGCCAGGTGTCAGCTGCAGGTGAATCCGGGCTAGGGGCGTGTGGTTTTTAATGCATCCGAGCACACAGCGCACGGGCAGGAGCTGTTCGGGCTAGGGGCGCATGATGGAGGACAGGTGGCGGGAGGAGGCACGTTCGTGCTACCAAATTTGGTAATACAGTGTGACGAGAGGTAGATTTGCAAATACCGGACACAATAGTGCCATTTAGGTCAAACGACTCCTTGCACCATGATGAAGCCATGATGCATTCGTGGATGACCAAGGACATGAATAGGAGGCAACACTGCATGTATATCTATGCACACAACGCCATGCGGCCTCGTGCATTCGTGTGGTATCAGCCAAGCAGGGGCGAATCCACCTGGGGGCTTCATCAGGCTGAAGCCTACCCTCCATCGGGCGCCCGGAACCCCCCCCCTAAGTCTGACCTCCAACTCCCTGCCTCCCAGCTGCCATGGCTGACTGGGTCTCTACTGAACAAGAAGAAGAAGAAGCACTAAGCAGACTAGTAGAGCAGAGCAACCGACAAGAAGTGGGAACAAATACGTGTGGGCTTGCCCTTGCTGAAGCCCAGGCCCAACTCACATCCCACCGGTCCCACACGGCAGTCCCAGTGTCCCACCTCACGTTCCCCTGTTGTTCCCATTCCAAAATTCCCCAAAATTTTCCCCAAACCCCCAATCCCATCGAACGAGGAGAAGCGCACGTCGCACCTAACCTCCTGGTGGTAGCCAGAGCCCAGAGGGAGCTAGGGCGGGGAGCCACCGTGACGCCGCATTGCCACCGGTAGCCAGGCGTGGGAGCCGCTAAGTCGGTCTTGCGGTCTAGCCGAAGCCCGGAGGAGGAGGAGGGCAGCAGGAGCCAAGAGGGAGGGAGGGGGGAGCCCGAAGGATTGGAGGAGGCGAGGGGTGAGTCGACGCCGAGCGACGCCGAGAGCCACCGAGGAGGTGAGGTCGCGAGGAGGCCATTGTACTGTGCTGATCTGCCCTGTGCTGAGTGAGGCCCGAGAGGACTGAGGATGGAGGCGAGGCAATTTGGAGATTTTGGGCATGGGCTGCTCACTGGCTCTCTGCTAATCTGCCCTATGCTGAAGCCTGAGTGTTGATTGCTGTGCTGGTATATGCTCTACTCAATTACCAACTTGTTAGTAAGTATGATATAGTATGGTACATATATACTCATTAGCAATTAATTCGTAGGTTTGCAATAATAGGGAAACGAACTTTGCATAACTATTTCACAAGTAATTCAAGTAGTAATCCTCCAACGATGAGAGTGCAACTCAACCAAAGAAGCCTCGACTAGAATTTAATCCGGATAAAATTATTGCAGATGATACAATCATAAGATCCTTCTAAGGCATGAAAAATCATAGAATGAATTTGCCTCGTGAAAGTCGTGGTTCAAGCTAGCGTCTTAGTGGTATGGTTCTTTTATTTTGAATGTTCGTGATCATTTAAGTACAATTTGCTATTGTATCACTAATTTCTGTAACTTTGATGTACATGTTTTTGGGATGCACTTTCCATTAGCGAGATACATTCATTGTATTTCTCTTTTTTTGCTTTGCTTTCATTGATGTATGAAACTATGAATTTGATTACACAAAAATACAATACTATATTTGTTACAAATTAGTTTAATCATTCGAAACTTTGACTCTTTGAGCCCACACTTATTTTTCATCCTGGATTCACTACTGCAGCCAAGCTGCAGCGCGCACGGGACAGCGCTGGGGAGCGTACGTGCGTGCGTGGGACGCAACGTACGCGCGCAGGTGGACACGGACGCGAGGGTGCTTGGCTTAGCTTGTGACCTTACTGGTCTGGCCGGCCGCATCATGCATACCGCGCGGCAATGCATGGGATGCCTGATGCCTCCTCTTGGTCGATCGTACCAGCCAATACCTCACCTTGCTAGCTGATCGAATGCATGGGATGCCTCCTCTTGGTCGATCGTACCAGCGAATAGCTCACCTTGCTAGCTGATCGGTCTCGCCACTCGATCAACCGACCGGCCGGACAGCATATACCCCATGCACGACATGCATATACACCTATATATGTTGACATGCATACGTATGGATATGGGTGCAGAGAAAGAGAGGGTAAGCGAGAGAGAGGACGGATGGCGACTTGGGCACAGGCGGATCCAAGTGAATACCGAGTTTAATATCGTTTTATCTTATTAAAATTTACATACGAATAGATGTGTACCTGTAGTTTATATCCATTCACTTCACATACATATAGTGGTATGTATATGGACATCCGATCAATTTTATTCAAGATCTCGGCCAAATTTGGTGCCATCTAGGCATGCATGTATGCGAGTGGCCTGGTCATCGATCAGCTGTATCGATCGAATTGAATCAGGGTTTGGGACCACGCACATAAAAGATGGATCGTGCTCTGCTGGGCTGTGCAGCAAGCGCAGGGCCGACGCAGACGCCTTACTGGGCCCCAGAAGCTGTACGTGAGGCCGTGAGCTAAGCTGCTGCACCGTTTCTCTCTCATGTAGTACTAGCAGTAGTATAAAATGATCGATGGATACGGGTCGGCCATAAGCTGTGAGCTGCTGCACCGTTTCGGAGCCATGCAAAAGGGATTGTTCATGTATTCCGAGAAAGATCGACGTGGACACGCTTGCATTCCCTTGTGAGATCATCACTCGTCACCCTCCTGCGCCCGTTTCCTACAAGATCTTGTCGATCGTATGCATCCATCTCTCTCTCCGATCGATCACGTGAACCCATTCCCATCTCTGTCCCTCTGCCCGCCTGTCTCTCTCTCTCTCTCTGCTGGCTACAGCGATACGTGCAATCGTATGTAAGAGAGGTGTCCGAAGACCGAACCATTCTGTGGGCCCAACGAAAAGCTCGCAGCGTTTTAGAGTTTCAAATTCTTGTTTGAAAACAACGCCATGGATCCAAGAATATTGAGTGGTATACATACGCAAAAGCTGAAAAGCAAACGCTAGTAGGGTTTTAGACTTTGCCAGTGTCAAGGCCATGTCTTACTTGCTAGATAGCACCACACTCAGTCCGCTATATTAATCTAGGCAAAAACATGATTCGGCTCGAGGGCACCGCTGGCTTATAACTGTAGGACACCGCGCCCAAGCTCTTTGTTGATTTTTGGGCTGTCTAATTTGCCTCGAGATTTTTGATGCGTGGTTGATACAGAGGTCCACGATAGTGGCTCTGACGACGAGGTTTCAAGTCTGTTCAAAGTACAAGTACTAGGGTGTCCGTGCATCGAGAGTGATTTACATCATTAGAAGGGAATCTAAACCGCATAATAAATATTAATTTTCTTTCACAAGCATATAAACAAAACAATAACTTCGTTTATTGCATCACCTACTACTACTATCCGGAAATTAAAATTTTGAGGTCACATTACGGCGAGGAGGTGGGAGGCCAAGGGAGGAGGCGGTGGCGGTGGCGCGGTGGTAAGCGAGGAGGAGGCAGTGGCGGCGGCGCAGAGGAGGATTAGGATAAAGAGGACGCGGTGCGATGAACTTGAGACGGCGACGCGGCAAGGGAAGGGCGTCTTCGTCTTCTCTTCCTCGTGCGTCATCGCTGCCTCCCCTCCCTTCCTCGACGCTGCCGCTTCTCCTCCATGGTATCGCCGCCTCCTCTCCTCCCTTCCCTCCCGGTGCCTTCTCCTATCCCCGATGCCCCCTCCCCACTACCTCCTCGCGCCATCGCCTCCAACGTTGTTGGATCCCCCTCATCTTTGTGCATGCCGCCGTTGTAACCCGTGGACTAAGCGCCAAATGGGGCCGAGATCTCTAAGGCACGAAGCAAATGTCGGACGGACGCAGGTGGCAAATCACAACGCGAAACAGGAATGAGTGGGATGATGACGGATTTCAGTGTGTGCATGTGAAGAAGTGGGGTGGCACTGTCAAGTTGGGTCCACATGTTGGTGCGCCTCAATGAGAAATTTGAGAGGTATGGGAGAGGCCAACCGCATGCATGGAAGAAAGGACATCGTCCTGCAGCAGGGGTAAACTCCTTTTATTAGAGGAAGATGGTGGGCAGTGGAGGATAGCGGTATCTTATCTTAACTAATAAAAGAGGCATTTTACCCTTGCACGGTGGGACGATGTCCTTTCTTCTGTGCGTGCGGTTGGCCTTTCCCACCCCTCTCAAATTCCTCATCGAGACGCACCAACATGTGGACCCAACCTGACAGTGAGAAGGTCTCGTCCCGCCACCCCCAGGGACTTGCGAATGTATCCATGCCCTCACTTTTTCTACAACCACCCAAACCGTCGTCATCCCACTTCTTCTTCACATGCACACACCGAAATTCATCACCGTCCCACTCCTTTCTGTCTCGTGCCGTGACTCGCCACCTGCGTCCGTCCGGATTCGCTTCGTGTCTCAGAGATCCCGACCCCCTTCGGCACTCAGTCCATAGGTTGCAACGGCAGCGTGCACTAAGATGAGGGGATCCAACAGTATAGGAGGTTGTAGTGCGAGTAGGTAACACTGACGACAAGCCACTACTATAGAAAAGGTCTTCACAGATGGTTCAAAAACGTCATTACAGACGGTTTCTGGAGTCGCCTGAGTTTATGGGTCAATGATGACATGAGGTCATCACAGCGGTTTTGGAACCGCTCATGATGCATGCTATCACAAACAGATTATTAATTGAGCAAATGCATGATATTTGACTATCACGAGGCGGTTAAATATCTAGAACCATATATATATATATATATATATATATATATATATATATATATATATATATATATATATATATATATATATATATATATATATATATATATATATATATATCGCTTATACTCTGACCACTTTGAGGTCGTGAGAAGGATGACACAGTGCCACGGGCAACCTCTCATCAAGGTCAGTAAGTTCAAAAAGTACGACTGCAAGGAGAGCGCGTGGACATACAATTACCTAGATGTAAATGCGATAGGTAATTAGACTTGACATCAAAGAATGGTTGGTTGCTAATACATGATGCCACTTCTTAGTTGGATAGAAAAACTCTGGGCGGGACATGTGACCCGGTGGAGGCCATCCGTGCCAACTGGTCTGCCAAAAAGTTTTCTTTTCTAGGAATGTGTTGGATCTAAAAACCGAAGAAGTACTTTTCGAGTTTTCATACTTCCGCCAGATAAGATGACATCTTGATACTTGAGCATTAATACTCTTTTCCGACTTGATTCACTACTAGTTGAGAATCACCTTTCACTAGTAATCTACAAATCCCGAGCGAACGAGCTGCTCGGAGTCTTGCTAGTAAACCTTCATATTCTGTCACATTGTTTGTAGTAGGAAAGTTTAGCTGGATGGCGTACTTGATGTGTTCGCTAATAGAGGATATCAAGACAACTCCAGCCCCGAGCCTTTGAGCATTAAGGAGCCGTCAAAGTACATTACCCACTCGTCGTGGTGTTCGTACTTGGGCCCTTGGGTGGACTCAGGATTTGTCCATTCGGCAATGAATTTTGCTATTGCCTGGGACTTGATTGTTGTTCGTGAGATGAAATGGAGGTCGAACGCCCCAAGTTCGATCGCCCATTTTGCTATTTGTCCTGATGATTTCTTATTTCCAAGGACTTGACCCAAGGGATATCCGGTTGGTATGATCACTTTGTGGGCCAGAAAGTAATGCCTTAGTTTCCTTGAAGCCATAAGGAGACCAAAGAGTAGCTTTTGTACCTGTGGATATCGTTCCTTTGGTCGTTGGATGTTTTCACGTTCAACAACCAGCACACCATTGACTGTTTGTGGCGTTGCAGCCACATAAATCAACAATATTTCTCCCAATCTCGGAGAGACTAAGATCGGGGCACTCGTAAGGTATTTTTTAAGTTCTTCAAAGGCGTCGCATGCCTCTTTAGTCCACTTGAAACTTCTGTATTTTCGAAGGAGTTTGAAGAAAGGGAGTCCTTTTTCACCTAGTCGTGCTATGAAACGACTTAGCGCTCACATACAGTCGGTTAGTTTTTGGACTTCTTTCTTTGTAGTTGGAGGACGCATTTGGTCGATGGCCGAAATTTTTGCTGGATTTGCCTCAATCCCTCTAGCCGAAACTAGGAACCCAGGAAGCTTTCCACAAGAAACTCCGAACACACACTTCTCTTGATTTAACTTAAGGTTATGCCGTCTTAAGTTATTGAAAGTCTCATGCAAGTTGGAAATATGGTCGCCAGCATTGATGTTTTTTACGACCAAGTCATCAACGTAGGCTTCCAGATTTCGAACTATCTGAGGATCAAAGGTTTTTTGCATCAACCTTTGAAAAGTCGCACCAGCGTTTTTTAGGCCAAATGGTATCTTAACATAGCAGTAAGTGTCATATGGAGTAATAAAAGAAGTTTTCTCTTTATCTTGTTTACTCATGTTAATCTGGTGGTACCCTGAGTGTGCATCTAAAAAACTTAACAACTCATACCCGAAAGTGGAGTCTACAAGTTGGTCAATGCGCGGAAAGGGAAAGTCATCTTTCGAACAAGCTTTATTAAAGTCTGTGAAGTCAATATACATTCACCATTTCCCATTGTTTTTTCTAACCATTACAGGGTTGGTGAGCCACTCTGGGTGGTCGACTTCACGAATAAACCCAGCCTTGAGGAGCTTGTCAATCTTCGACTGGATTGCCTCCTTTCAATCATGTGCAAAACGTCTTAGCTTCTGCTTGATCGGTTTCTTGTCAGGCTAGAGAGCTAGCCTGTGCTCGATCACCTCCCTGGGGACTCCAGGCATGTCGGACGCTTGCCAAGCGAATACGTCCTGATTTTCTCGAAGGAAGGAGACGAGCGACTCTTCTTATTTGAGGTTGAGTTCTGCCCCGACCAATACCTTTTGGGCAGACGCATCAGCGTTTTTTTGACCCAGATGGAGTATTGGCACTTTTCAGAGGAGCGCATTTGGCGAGTGGTACCTCTTTGGTCTGGTCGGAAGGCTTTAGCGCCACCTTTGGCCTCGAGTGTTTGACTTGCATGACTGACGGGTTAGTTTCCCTGGTCAGGAGCTCATCGACCAGTTCTAAGGACTTCTGATCACATGCATAAGCCATTTTTCGATTTTCTCGAACCGTGATGACACCTTTTGGTCCTGACATCTTTAGACTCTGATAACCGTAGTGCGTGGCTATCAGGAATTTTGCTAGAGCTGGACGACCGAGGATTCCATTGCATGCGGTTTCGAAATCGACCACATCAAATGAAATCTTCTCTGTTCAGAAGTTGTCGGGCCTTCCGAACGTAACCGGTAGGGACAGCTGTCATATCAGTTTGGCGGTAGAATCAGGAACTATGCCGTGAAAAACATATTTCACATATTTTACTTTGGACCTTAGGATTTGCATCTCTTTCAATGCTCCGCGAACAAAATTTTTGGGTGGCGGATCTGCGGTGAAAACGAGGTTGGAAATTGGTAAGTTAGTTTTTTGTGGAGACGACATGCTGGCCGGCACGGAGGTGCCGGCGAGGTGGGGCAGAGTGCCGCCATATAGGATAAAAAAATGCATGGGTTGGATTTTTTTTACTAGCCTTTTCCGGAAACTAAATCAATTGAGTCCTATAACTTGCCTCCGGCTAGGATTAATCCCAAACAACCATACGAAGTTAATAATTTGAAACAGCTACAAAAGGTGGGGACTACTCTTGGCAGCTACAGAATGTAGCTTGAAGAACCAAGTATTAGCTATAAACAGACGAAAGCTTCGTCATGTAGCGCCCTGTGCTTCCTGCTTCGCTGGACCCGGCTCCCGCAATCGTTAAACCGACCTCTTTTTGTCTTTGCTATCCTGCTACACTGATGCTGCACAGTAGAACATACATATTTTTTTAAATCTCTGTCTAGGCATCAGTTGCCTTATTCTTTCTTACCCTGCGACCACCTTTTCTCACCATTCGATTAATATTTCATGGGCCAGGTTTTCTTCCTCTTATCAATATAAAACTAGACAATAAATAAATAAATTTGTTGAACCCTACAAAATAGAAAGACAAAAAAATCTAAACTAGACAAAAGTAAATATAAGTGAACCCTAAAAATACAAAAAAAAAACTAAACTAGACAAAAGTAACTCTAGGTGAACCCTACACATACAAAATAAATAGAACTAAAAGTTACAGTAAAGCTGTGTTAAAATTGCATATCACTTAATAATACAATTTTAGGCTTAGTACTGTGCAATTGTAGATGATTGAAGGATAAAAAAAATTTAGACAACAAAAAATTAGCAAACCCGAAGTATATATATGTCATGTTTTAACTGCAGCAAGGCCAATGTATAATCTAGCAGGCACGAGATAACCAAGAGTGTACGTGGTTCTCATTGGAGGTATATACGCTGATCACTTCACAGCTGAAATATACTGTCATATACATATGTGCCTATAATGCCTGCCTGCCTGCCTGCCTAGAAGCAGACTGATGTAACTGAAGCTAGCACACATCGTGATGGACTTCTCCTTGGAGAGATGCATATAGGTAATGTAGCCTGGCATGCAGCGCTAGCTAGCTAGCTACCGGCCCATAGGGAGTGATGCTGTGTGCAGTACGATGGGCTGTCAGTGTTATCACACAATGATCATGAATGCATATATCGTGTAGTCGTTCGTGCATAGGGAGTGGTGCATGCATAGTAAACAATGGTGAGCATACTGAGCAAATGGTTCCTGTCGAAGCCTTTAATTAATTTACGAGCAGTCTGTCACTAGGTAACACATGTAATACAATTTTATCGGTTTGCTCTGGTGTCTCGCTGTTTGCTTTGCACGCACAGAATTAACCTCGAATGCTGGGAATGCGATCGGGATGGAGATCTCACGTCACACATGCGCGCTCCACCTGGGTCGTGGGTCACTACTCACTAGCTAGCATTTGTTACACATGTGTGAGTGTACGTGGTGTCCCAGGTACGGCGCCTGAGGAAAGAAGAAGAAGGAGACAATGGGGAGTCAGGCCAGGTCGTCAGGTGTGGCAGCCAAATTACATCCGAGGAGCACAAGGCGCCAACGCCCCCACTCAACGAGCTCAATCAACGCACCGCACGCATCGCACAGACAGATCGGAATTGGAGCGTTGTTTGCTAGTAGCTCTCCTCTCTTCCTTCAATTCGATCGTACCTCTCTCTCTCTCTCTCTCTCTGAGTTTAGACGACGACCTAGTAAAAAGTGTCATACGTCGATTTCGCATAAGGAACAAAAAGAGTACAGCTCAGGCGCAGAGACGGATTCCAAGTACCGTATCAGACTATCGGGTGCATGCTCAGTTGAAAATGGCGCGTATACGCATCCACTGCTACCTATGCAGGAGAATATTTGAGAAAACTCAGAAGAGCGGAGTGATAGAGATGATGTACATGCATGACAAGTGACGTATCGAGATAAGAGTCCAGTCTGGCAGTCTCTGCGTACCTATGGATTTGTTACCTTATGGAGTACATACGGTACGTACAGACTTCAGAGAGTTCGAGCTGAGTAGCGTAGTGTGTACATTACGATATATATACCAACACGCTAGCTAGCAGATCAGATTACAAGTTGAAAACTGTGTATATATCTGGCGAAACGATCCTCTTCCTTCTAGAGTTTTTGCCTAAAATAACATTGCTAAAGTAGCTCTTTCTTAGTGTTAAACGCAAAAATGGCATCTTGTTCGTGTCTTAGAGAACCGGAGCTACCATATAGACGACACGTTAGTGAGTCTGGCCCCTAGAGACACAGAATGGGCGAGTCTAGCCCCTGGAGGCACGGAATGGGTGAGTCCAACCCCAGGGACACGGCCCTCACTCAGCCTGCGATTCAATTTTTTGTGCATAGTGTTTTGATACTATTTAAAATACTATTTAACTCTTTAAAAACACTTTTTTTCTTTAATTTTTCTTCTTGTTATTTTTGCCTCGCACTCACAACTTTAAATGTATTATCACATTTACGACAAAAAGAAATATTCCACAAAATTTTTCATATAAAATCATGGCGTAGTACAGCACATGCAACTTCAAACTTGGATGTCAACCGTCAACTCGCCATCCTTCGCCGCCCTTGGTGGCTCAGTGAGTCAATAGACAGTGGCTCGATGAGTTGATGAATCCCTTCATGCATAGGAATGAAATAATCAATCCCTTCATGCATAGGGCATGTGGCTTGGGTGTCAACTGTCGTCATGTTGTTGGGAGTGTGCTTGGTGTTGGATTTGGTACATTCTTTGTTAATTTGTCAAAAAGAAAGACAACAGTACGATGATGTGTGTGGATTACATATCACTCAATGAAGTCACAATTAAGAATAAGTATCCATTACCCAGGATCGACGATCTCTTTGATCAGCTGAAAGGAGCAAGTGTTTTCTCCAAGATTGACTTAAGATCTGGTTATCATCAATTGAAGATCAGACCAGAAGACATCCCCCAAGACTGCTTTCACCACGAGATATGAATTGTACAAGTTTACAGTGATGTCATTCGGTTTAACGAATGCACCAGCTTATTTCATGAATATGGTGAATAAAGTATTCATGGAATTCTTGGATAAGTTTGTGGTCATGTTCATTGACGACATTCTCATCTATTCAAAGGATGAAGAAGAGCATGAGAAGAATCTCAGGATAGTTTTGGAAAGACTCAGAGAGCAACAGCTCTATGCCAAATTTAGTAAAAGTGAATTTTGACTAAGCCAGGTAACTTTTCTCGGGCATATCATGTCGGCAGGAGGAGTTGCAGTAGATCCCACAAAGGTTGAAGCCGTAATGGATTGGAGACAACCCAAGTCCATCACCGAAGTAAGGAGTTTCTTTGGTTTAGCTGGGTATTACCGAAGATTCATTAAAGGTTTCTCCAAGACCGCCAGACCAATGACTTAGCTTTTGAAGAAAGAGAAGAAGTTTGAATGGACAGTTGCTTGTGAGCAAAGTTTCCAAGAGTTGAAGAAAATACTAGTATCTGCACCTGTGTTAGTCTTACCCGACATCCATAAGGACTTTGAGGTCTTCTGTGACGCCTCTCGTCAGGGTCTTGGATGTGTATTGATGCAGGAAGGTAAAGTCGTGGCTTATGCATCTCGCCAATTAAAGCCTCATGAAGGAAATTATCCTACGCATGATTTGGAATTAGCTGCAATTTTGCATGCCTGAAAATTTGGCGGTATTACCTCATCGGTAATCGATGTGAGATTTTCACGGATCACAAAAGCTTAAAGTACATCTTCACTCAATCAGAACTCAATCTCAGGTAAAGAAGATGGTTATAACTAATAAAGGATTATGACTTTGGAATCCATTATCATCCAGGCAAAGCAAATGTAGTGGCAGATGCTCTAAGTCGAAAATGGTATTGTAACACCATGTTGATTCGGGAAAGTCAGCCAAGATTGTATGAAGAATTAAGACATCTGAATTTGAAAATTATTAACCATGGTTGTGTAAACGCTCTAGAAGTTCAACCAACCGTTCAGAGTCAAATTAGAGAAAATCAGAAAGAAGATGAAGATATCAAAGAAATCAAGAAGAACATGAGAAGAGGCAAAGCCCTAGGATTTTCTGAGGATGAACAAGGTACCGTTTGGTTCGGTAACCGCATCTGTGTACCTGATCACCAAGAAACAAAACAATTGATTCTAAAGGAAGCCCATGAATCACCTTACTCTATTCATCCAAGAAGTACCAAGATGTACCAGGATCTAAAGGAAAAGTATTGGTGGGTCAGTATGATGCGAAAAATTGCTGAATTTGTCGCACAGTGTGATGTATGCCAGAGAGTCAAAGCAAAACATCAAAGGCTAGCTGGACTGTTACAACCTTTACCAATTCCCGAATGGAAGTGGGAACAAATCGACATGGACTTTATCACCGGATTGCCTAGGACCCAATCGGGATATGATTCCATTTGGGTCGTGATTCACCGTTTGACTAAAGTGCCACACTTTATACCAGTCAAGACCACTTACAGAAGCAGTAAATTAGCAGAGCTGTATATAGCTAGAATCGTCTGTCTACATGGAGTACCCAAAAGGATAGTATCCAACAGAGGATCACAGTTCACCTCTAGATTTTGGAAGAGCCTACATGAAGCCCTGGGGACCCGACTCAACTTCAGCACAGCATACCATCCCTAAACAGATGGACAGACCGAACGAGTAAATCAGATTTTGGAAAATATGCTTCGAGCATGTGCTATAGACTATGGAAAGAGTTGGGATCAGAATCTTCCATATGCAGAGTTTTCGTACAACAACAGCTATCAAGCCAGCTTGCAAATGTCTCCGTTTGAAGCATTGTACGGCAGACAGTGTAGAACCCCTCTCCTTTGAGATCAAGTCGGAGAACATCAATTCTTTGGACCCGAAATGATTAAGGATGCTGAAAGTAAAGTAAGACTAATAAGAGAACGATTGAGGGTGACTCAATCTCAACAGAAGAGTTATGTTGACAATCGTCGCAGAGACCTGTCCTTTGAGATAGGAGATTTTGTCTATCTCAGAGTAACCCCACTCAGGGGAGTACGAAGATTCCAGATCAATGGAAAACTAGCATCAAGATTTGTTGGACCATACAAGATTTTGGAAAGAAAATGTGAAGTTGCCTATCAGCTAGAGCTACCGACATCTTTATCTACAGTTCATGATGTCTTCCACGTGTCGCAACTAAAGAAGTGTCTTTGAGTTCCAACAAAGTAAACACCGCTAGAGAGAATTGATTTTCAGGAAGATCTCACCTATATGGAGCAGCCAATCAAGATACTTGATGTTGTAGAACGCGTTACCAGAAGCAAGATCATTCGTTCGTGCAAAGTCCAATGGAATAACCACTCAGAAGAAGAAGCCACCTAGGAGCGCGAAAAAGACCTGAAAGCAGAGTATCCCCACCTTTTTGCTAACCAAGTCTGAATCTCGGGGTCGAGATTCCCTTAAGGGGGTAGGTTTGTAACATCCCGATTTTTAGTGCTTTTTGAAAATTTTCAAAATTGAAATTAACCATTTGGTTTATTGGATTAATAAAGCATAAACTTGAAATTTTAGAAAATAAAAACAATTTAATCTGAGTTAATCGAACTTCAATTAAATTAAAGTTGGTTCATTTGAATTCTTGGGTTTTATTTGGATTTAAAGTCAAAAAGAGTATTTTAAGTATTCTCTTGGATTTTCTGGAATTTAAAAATGGCTTTCTTTTTGCCCAAAAGCCAAAAATAATTTATTTGTAAAATTAAAAGCCAAAGTTAAGTTGAAAGTAATTTTATTAAGTTCCAAATAATTCAAGAAATTTGTATGTATTTTTCTAGAATTTTTAGACCTAATTAACTATTTTCTAAAAAGTTTTTTCAATTTCTTGTATTATTTAAATCAAAAATCCATTTCTTATTTCCTTTTCCTTTCGGGCTGAATTCGCTCAGCCCGTTCCCTATTCCCCTCGTCCGGCCTGCTTCCACACGGCCCATCCTCTTGTGCGCGGCCTAGCTCCGCACCGCGCCACGCCTCCTCTCTCGTGGACCGCCCGATCGGAATTGGACGGCTCCCAAGCGCTAGCGTTACTTTGCGCCTTCCTTGTTGTGGACCGTCTGATCAAAATCAGATGTCCCAATTTGGATGAAACGTTCGAACGGTCCGAACGTCCAAATCATTTCGGACCGTCCGATCAAAATCGGATGATCCCTGTCCACCACGCCTTTCCCTCCGCGTCGCTGATAGGCGGGGCCCGCCTGTCGGTCTCTCGTCGCGTCGTCTTCCTTGTGTTTCCGCCTGTTGGCGCCCCATGCCACCGTGCGTCATCTTCGTCTCCCCCGTCACGTTGCCTTTGCTCACCTTCGCCACCCCTTTTCAAAGCGCATTGAATGTCTCGTTCTCCTCCTCCCCCGCTGCCCTCTTCTTCCTCCCTTCTACCTACCCTCGTCACCTCTAGCACCGCGCCATTCCCTGCGGCCGTAGAGCTCCGCAGAGTGCCCATGCCGCTCCCGCCTCTCTTCCACTCCCGCCACCTATAAAGGCGAGCACCCGATGCCCTCCGTCCTCCTCTCTCTTTTCCCCCTTCTCCCTCCCTCTCTAGCGCCCTCACTCGCCCGGATTTGGAGCTTGAAGACCTCCGGCCGGAGCTTCGTCCACCGCCATTAGCACCGTCGTGGGAGCTCCTCCGCCTCCACCGACTCCTTCGTCGACATCGCACGGGTGTGGGCCGCCTTGTGCGCGCACCCACTTCCTCGCTCCCTTGCCGGAACATCGTCGCCGACCTCAACCCGCCGCCACCGTCACCGCCACCGCCGCTTCTTCGCTCGTCGCCGGCCACCGGGTCGCTCCCCTTTGCTGCTAGCTTGCGCACCAGGTCCGATGAAGCCTCGCCTCTCCGTTGCGTGTGCCCGCTTGGCTCGCCGTGGCGCGTAGCGCCGACGAGCTACGCACCGCGCCGCCGCCATCTCCGGTGCCAACGTGGCCATGACATGGCAGGCCACGTCACAAGCCACCTCAGCCTTTTGGCCTGTGTGGCAGCCACATGATGCCCGCGTGGCATTTTTTGATTTTCCCTTTGGAAAATTAATTCAAACAAAAATCAAATCTGGTGGCTGACGTCAGCATGATGCAATAAAGTGATTTTCCTTTAGAAAAATAAATCAGAAAAATCTGGAATTTCCCTATTTCATTATTTCATGTATTTTCAAACTTCCGGAAGCCCGTTCTCCTATGTTCTAACTCCGATTCGAGCGATTCAAATTTCTAAATTCATCTAAAATCAAGATCTACCTATCTACACTAAAATTATTTGATTTGGAGTTCCTTTGAGTATTATTTGAATTTAGTTCCTTTTTGCGTGTAGATTTCGACGACTCTAGGTAAACCGAATATTGCGAAGAAGTAAATCCTCAAGCGTTTGAGCAAGGCAAGTTACATCATTGATCATATTGAATCTTATTATTTTAAATTATTTAGATTCTATTTTAAATTATTATTGCATGCTTATTTAAATTCCCATTTCAAGCTTTATAGTTATCCCATATTCCTCTGTATAAGCCAAACTTTGTTGTTAAAACAATCATTACTTGATACCTTAGTTAAAATATAGTTGATACATTAGTATGAGCTAGAACATATTGAAAAACACTATGCTTAAACAAAGCTTAGACCAAAATATTTACTTTGGGGAAATTAGCCAAAAATTCAACTATGATTTGAACAATGCTACGGTATGTCCATACCATAGAAATCTTTGAAATGTTTTAGCTTGTTAAATAAAATAAAAATTGGTTTGGACTTGGGCAAAATGGATGTTTGTATGGTTCATGGTCATGTACGGGATCGAATCATTTCTATGATCGAGACCCATGGGTTTTATGGAATGTCGCCCGAGTCAATTAAGGACCGATCTTCGAGCCGCATCTTGCTAAAGGCCTTGTGATATAATGACATGGTTATGTTTATGTTGGTGTGGCAGTATTTATCGTTTGTATATGTGCTTGCTGAGTCTTCGGACTCACCCTTGTTTATTTTGGTGTTTAGGTGAACAACGAAATTGACAGGCATCGGGAAGGGAGGATAGTACATCTATGTCACATGTAGTTACTAATGCAACCCATCCTTCCTAGATATTCTACTTTTGCTATATTATGTCTAGTTGTTAAATTAGCTGCGCAAAGTTGTATTGAATAATGTGTAGTGGTAGCATTCTGGGCCCAGGTGGCGGGTCAAGGTGTTACAGTCGGTATTAGAGCGGGCGTTAGGTTCGTGGTGAAAACATTTGTAGACCTAGGTTGATTAATTACCAAAACTTAACTTAGGCCAAATAATTAAATTAAACTTGACACACTCTAGTACACAATAGGGTGGGTTTTCGAATCAAGTGTTGCATTTATGTTTTAGCTAGTTATGTTATTGACGTGCAATGTCTCAAGGTAATTGCTTGTGAGTTGATTGTGTGAATGCTTGGTTAACAGAGATGCCGAGGGGTAGAGGTAGAGACCGTGGCCGTGCTCAAGTGGAGTGACCGCTTGAGGTTCAACAAGAAGCACCTGAGGTGGAGATTGCTTTCGCTGAGCAGTTCATAGCTGGGGATCAGGCAAGGTATTCGGCCTTGTTGCGAGAGTTTATGGAAGAGGTCCGTGCATTTCGCTAACAAGCATCGGTAGCCGCTTCTGTGGCTGTACCCGT
The DNA here is from genome assembly GCA_036346405.1 of Phyllostachys edulis. Lineage (NCBI taxonomy): Eukaryota > Viridiplantae > Streptophyta > Magnoliopsida > Poales > Poaceae > Phyllostachys > Phyllostachys edulis. The sequence continues at coordinate 109,737,568 of CM070550.1, forward strand.
AGTGGCCCCTACTGCCGTTCCAACCGTGTTGGAGGCAAGGATGGGTTTTCGTGAGTGGTTGGCTTTACGTCTAGACACTTTCGATGGGGCGGGTACACCAGTCCAAGCTACGGATTGGTTGCACTACATGGGAAGGCAATTTGAAACCCTAGAGATGAGCTCACAGCTGAGAGCGCGCTATGTGGCATTCCAGTTAAAGGGTTAGGTGATTAAAGGGTTAGGCGAACATCTGGTGGGAGGAAGCCCTTTCAGCTAGGACACCTGCCCAGGGTCCCGCTACCTGGGAGATCTTCGTTGAGCAGTTCAAGGCAAAGTACTACCCGAAATCTTTTGTGGAGAGTATGGAGGTCGCCTTGTCGACCTTCGTGCAAGGAAAGTTGACCGTAGCTGAGTACGAAGCAGGATTCAACGATCTGATCCATTTCGTACAATCGATCGCGAGCAATGATCTGGAGAAGGCTAAAAGGTTCCGCCGAGGGCTCAACTCTGAGTTTTGGCATGTTATGGGAGCCATTGCGCCACGTGACTTTAGGTTAGTGGTAGAACAAGCTAGAGGGATGGAGATGGAAATACAGCTCACTGAAGGACTGCAACCCTCTGGTGGTCCAAACACTTCTAGTAGTGACCAGAAGAGGAGTTTTAGCGAGGAGGGTGGTTCATCTCAGCAACCTACTCCCAAGAAGTCCAAGTGGGGCTAGGGTCCCCCGCAGTCGTCTAAGTCCAAATCTTCGAGGCCGTCTTCTACAGCGCCTCGTTTGTCGTCAGTGACCCCAGCCTATCGTCCTGTCCCAGGGCAGGGCATGATCTGTTTCAAGTGCGATGGTGGGCACCGTGCTGCTGAATGTTCTTGGACGTGAGTGTGTCGGCAGTGTGGTTAGTTGGGCCACATGGAGTGGGTTTGTCGTTAGAACCCCTATAATATTATCAAGTGGGAGCCAGCACCTACGTCATTGACAAATGCTTCACCTCGGGGGTCTATCCAGATGTTGGTGGCTACCCCTGCACCACACACTACTACAGAAAAGGTCTTCGCAGACGGTTCAAAAACATCATCACAGACAGTTTCGTGAGCCGTCTGAGTTTATGGGTCAGTGATGACAGTAGTTTCCATATGCAACCTCTAGCAAGACAACTAAAGTCCAATTAAAATTCTGATGGCAAACACAAAGTTAAACTAGCTAGAAACCATCTATGCCTCCAAGCTCCTGAAGAACTCATCGACTTCTTGGATTGATCTTGTGAGCTCCTCTCTGTACCTCACCAGCATATCACAATATGTTCTTGCATGTTGTCGAGTTCGACTCAAGCTCGTCGGCAAGGAGAGACGACTGAAAACCTCCAGTGGCGTTCCGACCTTAGGTAACACAAAATTAAGATAATTTTCTTTACAACAAACAACCAACAAATTATGTATGTTATGGGGATGTACACGTACCTTCCGGCAGTCTACCTCTTGCGACAGACAAGGAGCTCCTCCGCATCCCTCCTCCTCGTCGTCGTCGGTTGTGTCTCCTCGCTGAACCGCGACGGGGAATCGAGGGTGGTCGCCGAAACTCAGTGTGGGGAGGGGAGAGGGAGAGACTGATGGAAAACAAGGCTGGGTGGCTATAATATATAAGGACAGCGCCAAACATTTTGCCTCCCATGCGTGCATTCAAAAATTTTCGAACTCCCGCGCTGCGAATCACAAACGGTTTCATACAAAATCCGTCTGTGATGACATATCACAGACGGTTCGTATCTGTGATAAGTATCTTATCACAGACGGTTCGTATTAAGAACCCTCTGTGATATATATCTTATCACAGACGGTTTGTATTAAAAACCATCTGTGACTTGGAATTTTCCGTACTCTCTAATTTTACTATAGCTTAGAATTTTTCTTACTTTCTGATTTTACCATGGCTTGAATTTTCCTTACTCTGCAATTTTACCATGGCTTGAAATCACTAACACTCTGATTTTACCATGGCTTGAAATGCCTAACATTGATTTTACCATAGCTTGAATCAATGTTAGGCATTTCAAGCCATGGTAAAATCAGAGTGTTAGTGATTTCAAGCCATGGTAAAATCAAAAATACTTATCACAGACGGTTTTTAATACGAACCGTCTGTGATGAGGACAGGAAGCTATAGACGGTTCGTGTTGAAAACCATCTGTGAAGTATCACAGATGGTTCTAAACAAGAACTGTCTGTGATATTTAGTAGTATCACAGACGGTTCTTGTTCAGAACCGTCTGTGACGGTTTTCAACATGAACCGTCTGTGATGAGGACAGAAAGTCACATACGGTTCGTGTTGAAAACCGTCTGTGAAGTATCACAGATGATTCTGAACTAGAACCGTCTGTGATATTATTTCTTCACAGACGGTTTTTTAGCGCAGCCAGTAACACAGACGGCCACTAAACCAAAACCGTCTGTGATTGTATTTAATACAGACGGTTTTGGTCAGCCGTTTGTGATGAAGCGTCCAGTATTAGCCTTTTTGTAGTAGTGGAAGCCTCCTCTTTCCTGGGCACCACCCGCCGAGTATTACTGGCACTCTACACTAGTTGCTCCAATTCAGCGCGCTGCACCGCCTCCATTTCCATTGCCACCTCGGAGCAATGAGGCTACCTTGTTAATAATGACAATGATGAATCATGTTAATGACAATGCATATGTGCATTTGTATGATGGCAAGAATGCGTGAGCCAGGTCGGTGAGAAAGTCATGTAACTATTCCAGTGAGGTCGGTGAGAAAGATATATGACTAATCCGGTGTGCTCTAGATGAAGTCTTACATCTGTAGAGACTAGATAAAGTCCTACAATGTAAGGACCTCCATCCTAACGAAAATGGGGGAAGAATGTGTCATCGACGGGTGAACACTCCGCTATACCGGTATCAGCTGATGAGATGCTTATGAGCATGAGCATAATGGTGCATTCGCATATATGGGCAATGAAATGAGGAAATGAGCATGTAGAATAATGATGCATTGCACTAATGGAAGGTTAATAATGGATATAATGACATGGTTATATTTATGTTGGTGTGGTAGTGTTTATCATTTGTATTACGTGCTTGCTGATTCTTCGGACTCACTCTTGTTTATTTTGGTGTTTAGGTGAACGACGAAGCTGACAGGCATCAGGAAGGGAGGATAGTACATCCACGTCACATGTAGTTACTAATGTAACCCATCCTTCCTAGATATTTCACTTTTGTTGTATTATGTCTAGTTGTTAAATTAGCTATGCAAAATTATACTGAATAATATATAGTGATAGCATTCTGAATCTAGGTGGTGGGTCAGGTGTTACAAAGATGGACCAAAGGATTGTCATATTTCGATCACTGCTAGTTGAGCTAGCTTAGGAGGTGTGGCTGCATTGGAACAATTAATATTGTTTGCTCTTCTGTGTGCATGTGTATCCGGAAATGACATTACACTGGGAGGGAGGGACTAGCTGGGGGGAGACAAGACCAAGGGAGATCGAGGGAGCAAATCAAAGGGTGTTGGAATTGGGGACGTAATGCCGACATCACGGCCTGCATCCTTGGACAAAAAATGCCTGCACTCTTTCAGCCGTATGTGCAAGCATGGGTGCATGAGACAAGCAACATCCTATGCAAAATTGTCACATACACACCTCCTCTTCCTCTCCCATATACATATGTCATATGTGTGCATCAGCTGCTGCTGCTAAGCTGCTGCTGCTGTAGCAGCAGCAGCTAGCAGCAGTGAACAGCAGCAGCAGCTGCTGCTTGCATTGCTCACCGGTCTTCCTCTAGCTACATGCATAGCTCACAGGGGTGCAACACCACCACCACCACCACCCTGTGGATTACACTGAGGAGATCTTGGCTCCTGCCAGCTCCTGCCACCTCCCAGCGATGTCGGCGGCAACCCTCAGCGCGTCTGCGCCAGCGCCGAGCACGCCCTGGCCGGAGAATCCGACGCAGTACAGACCATCTGGACCTCTCCAGTTGCTAGGGCACCGAGCCCCTGGCTTGTCGTCCTCTGTGAAGAACGCACCGCCCTGTCGTGAAACACATATGTATCACAGTATCAGTGACTCGCCACTACGTACAGATGCATGTGTTAGCACAGAGGCCGGCCGGCCGGCCGGCCAGGTGTTGCGTTGGCATTTGGTTAATTAAGCTGTAACCTGTAGCCAGGAAGGGACGTTGCTTCTGTAGCCGGTGGCGAAGATGACAGCATCAAAGGCCATCTCGTTGCCGTCCACGAACCTTGCTCCGTTGCTGCCGAATGACTCGACTTCTGGTACTATCTGCGTTTGTTACGGCACAAGGCATCAGAAGTGCACATGCAGAAATAATACAGACAGAGAGGTTTGAAGTCAAAAGGAATGTACACACGGTACTGGACCTTGTTGCTACATGCTAGAGCTCATTGTAAGGTTTTATTATTGAGAAGATTATATAAAGCAGGTCCTGGACGAGGACAAGCAATACAATGGACTGGAGAATGACATGGAGGCAGTACTATACTAGTTCAGCGGTTATTTTGTCTCCATGCTAAATCTCTCAGCAATCGTGAGCAACATGACAGCTACGTATATCTACCTAAAGTACAAACGCCTGCATCAGGCAGAGGGGCGGTAAAAGCCAAGAAGCCAGGCGAAAGAGGTAGATAAAACTGTAAATTTCACTCTACTCGCCAACAAGGGAGAATGTTGTGGAAACCTCAAAAGTGAGTTAAAATTGGCATGTCATGGAAAAGGAACAACTATTTCGACACTTCTCCAGCTTTGGGGAGAGAGAGAGAGGGGCCAGGGAGGGTGGTAATCATACCTTGATGTTTCCAGATTTGATCAAGGACCATGCTCCCACGTCGAGAACAGGGCTCTTCCCGGTGACGTTCTTGATCTCCAACGGGCCTAACTTGGGCCTCTTCAGCCCATATTTTTCGGTGTCTCCCAGAACCATCTTTGCAACAAGGAGTAGAAACCTATCGACTAGCTTAATGGGAAGCCATGTCAATAATTTCATGGCTATACCAAATGTTGAGGCCCCAAACATCTCTCTTGGTAGAACATGCACCTGTTTCATTAATGTAGACAAATATGAAATCACGTACAAGATGTTCAGAACTTCAGATAGCATGAAGGATAAGCAGGAACTAGCACGCATCCATGTAGAGCGTTTCAACATAAAACTGAGAAAGACCAGAAGCACATACATATTTCATTTACAGGGAGAGAAACAAAGTTTCTAGATGACAGCTAATGTAGCAAGTCTTTTTTTTTTTTAAAAAAAAAAGAGAAGCTAATGTAGTATATAGAACAGCGAACGAACTGAAGACTGACAAGCATGTTCTATTAATTTATAGACAGGCAAAAATAACTAATTACACCTGACATAAGAATAGTTTGAAAACATCAAGCACAACTCAAACAATGAGTAAATCTAAATACATGATAAAGTGACCTTAATACAGGCAAGCATCACACATCTCAGTAATCAACTATATATCTAGAGGCAAGTAATAAATAGGATACTGGCATACTGCACAAGACTTGTTGCCGGAATGACCAAGAAAACAAAAGGCTGCACATTCACCTCATTTTCAGAGAAAAGTGTAAGCGACTAGCATATAAATCTTAAGGCCAGGGATAGTTGAGCAACACCAAGGAAACCAAGGAGATCACGAATGTGCCATGAGAGGAAGCAGCAAAAGGACTTACCCCACTCCTAACTGACATGAAAGGCATTGCACCATGCTCACACAAGTCCAAACACATCTCCATCCCTGAGTTGCCACACCCCACAACCAGCACCTTCATGCCCTCGAACCTTTCTCCGCTCTTGTACTCACTAGAGTGCAACACCTCCCCCATAAACCTCTCCCTCCCCTTCACCTTCGGCACGACCACCTCAGCATTCTCCCCGCTGGCTACCACCAGCCATGGAGCCTCATACTCGGTCACCTCGGAGTCCACCGAGACCGCGGTTACCCGCCAAAGCGACGTAACCGTGTCGAAACATGCGCGCGTCACCGTGCGACCGAACAGCGGAGAAATGGAGAAGTGGGAGGCGTATGAATGGAGGTAACGAAGGAAGTCATACTTGGTTGGATAAGTAGGGAAGTCAGGAGGGAAATGGATGTGGGGAAGCTCACAGAACACCTTTGGGAGGTGTAGACGAAGGCGGTCGTACGTGCGGTTCGTCCAGAGATCGGCAATGCCGCTGGAGCGTTCAAGGATGGTGAAGGGGACTGAATGCTGGCGCAGGGTGGCTGCGACGGCGAGGCCCGACGGCCCTGCGCCGACGATGATGGGACCATTCACAACGCAGGGACTTTGCCTAGGGCTCGTGTTATTAGCTTGCTCTTGCATGATGGCCCAAGAACCGATATGCTAGCAAGGCACACAAACACACAACTCTCTTGGAAACTCACACCAGTAATTATAAGCTCATGCAATGGAATGGACACCTCTCCTATAGACGCATATATCTCCTCTGCCTCTCTCTGGGAGAGAAAGCAGCTAGCTAAAGATGCAGCCACAACCTAAGCTGCTAGGGGCATCATCTTTTTGCCTCTCCTCTTGCATGCACTACAGTGCCATTGTAAGCATGGAGGAGGAGAAAGGTGCGATCAGAACCTATTTGGCCACCTCAATGAGCTCAGGGTGAGGGTCCCTCTCCCCTATATATAAGGAGAAGTGAATGTAAAGGGACAGCTTACATTGTACAGAGCTATTTTTACGAGTTCTGGCACTACTGTTGGAATGATTGCCACCAATCTTTTCAGGACAACAAAGAAAAGGGAAATAATATCTTTCCTCTTTTTTTTTTTTGAGAAAGAACTTAGCTTCATGGGCATTCCTAGAACCCAGAGATCAAATCAGATGAGATCTTGTCATGCAATGCAGTTTGACAAACTAAGTATATAGCATTGCCAGCCAATGCATGAACATTGTTTCCAGTGTTGGATCTGCATATCTTAAGGTGAGCCGTTCATAGTGGTCCTTGGTTTGCGTAGATTCAACCAATCATTTCTTTGTCTTCTGAAAGGAGGGCTGAACGAACCGATAACATAGCTGATGCTTACATATTTATGCTTCAAAATATACAAATAAATTTTTTTTTTGGGATAGCGTGGAGACACACTTCAATAAAACATTGATTTGTAACGAAGGGAAGGGAGTCCCATACCATCTTGTTAGCACGTATATATGCAATGTTGATACGGACATTCTGCTATTTGACAGAGCAGCCCTGGTCAACCCTTCGCTTCAAAATGAGATCTTGAAGATTTTTAGAGCTTACTTTATTAGTCTACTCACCTAGTTACCCAGGACCTAATCGCTACTAAATTTTACATTTAGACTTATGAACCATGGTGGTGCAATAGCTAGGAAGCAGGGAGGAAGGACGTAGAGACAAAACGAGCCTCATTATTGCGTATTAACTGAGCAAACGCAATGGTTTACTTCGTGACTGACTGCCAATCTCATCAGATAAGCAAGCAGTAAAAGGTGCCACTCAAATTTTGATGCAAGTAAGTAGATTTTACTGATTCTCTGCCTGTTTTAGCCCCCTTGTCTCCACTAAGTGTGACATAGCCCAATTAACAAAATTCTATAATCTTGAAGTTGATATGGTGAAGGACTGTACAATGTTGATAGATAGGTTGAGGACATACCAGCTATGCAAGGATCCCTTTGGCACATGGATGATCACATTAAACGCATTCTATGATGTCTATGATCAATTCAATGGCAGAAAAGAGGTTGCTGCTTCATTTCAGTGAAATGTTAGCTGTTGTGTTTGGAGATTGTGCACAGATGGATAAGATAGTGTCGGCATAACTTATAACAATGAACGAGACAAATTTTTTTCTTGATGATGCTAGGGCAAACATCGATCATTCTACAAGACGAAGTTGCGGTGCCAGGCACACTGAAAACTCTACCAAAGTTAACCCTAGCCTCTAAAGGCAGTGTGAACATCAATGGCGACTAAGCAAACACAATGCAATCAATTTCAGCCAAATTGATAAAAACAATTGACAGCATAACTGAATTTACCTTTCACAGCATAGAGCTCATACGGCTTAAGTTGATAGCCCGCATCCGCGGAATCAACTATAACCATTGCAAAGCTCCTGCTCAAGCAGTTCTTCTGTGCCACCACACGCAATGTATTGCTCCCTGCAAGTTAGAATAAGTCACAGAGCAAACGAACCGGAGAGAATTTCTTGCTCAAAAAACACAGAGCAAACATGTCAAGTTGTCAACAGCAAGAATGTAACGTCAAAATTTCACGAGAACGCAGCTTCCTCGATGAAGGACACCTCTGCGTGCCTGAGGCATTTCGCCGAACACGTTGCGCGCTGGCAGAGTGCCGTTCCAGTTCGGGGGTTCCTTCCTCCGCACCTGCGAAATCATGGACGATGAGCGTTTCTGTAATGGCAACTAGATCTGATCAAAACAACCCGCTAGACGTTACCGAATTCACCCCCTCCGGATTTGTTTGATATACTGTGATACGACTCGATCCATTCATATTGATAACGAATTTAAACTAAAATTACTTCCAATCCAAAGGGATTGAGGCTAATCATCCCTATCCCTATGCAAACAACCCCGGAATATCCCTTTCACTTCGCGGTGATCGCTGCGCGACACGAAGCGTTTCTCCGCGCGAAAGAAAGAACTGCATGCCATGCGTGTGTACGAAATACGCTTTCCAACATACAAGACGGATTTGAAAGAGCTACCGTAATCCGTGATACCCTCGTGAAGGCTAGAGCTAGAAAGATTACGCTAGCCAACTTCGAAGGCGGATAGTACAGAAGTATCCGCAGAATATTGCTTGCGCCATTAGAAGGTTGATGCGCCCTTTTATGTAAATAGAAAGTAAGGAATCAAATCCCAATAATGCACTATGTTAGGTGAGCGAGAATCTCATCTGGTGCAATATGAAAAGCACTTTATCTATCGCAATCCGTTGCATAGAAAATTTATACGCTATTATCACATTTCAGAAGTGAATATGCCTTGGTTTGGCTTCTACCAATCCTAGGATCGAGGAAGATATATAGTTTATAGACAGATACATGCGCTTTTCGCATTGCACACCTTTCGCAATTCTGAAGGCCGCATCTAATGACTTTACGGCTGCAGCTGTACTTAGTCGATCTCATGCATAATTATTGGCGATATATATATGTTCTTCTTCATGCATGTGGGCCTCCTCGAATAATATTGTGTGCGTTCTATCCAATCCATCCATGAGACCGTGGCACAAGAAAGTTCAACGAGTACGGTGTTAATCATTTGTCACCACTGTACTTAGATGTGATGACAAGTGCGCCGAGATGTGGCCAGCTGTTTAGCACCGTCTGTTTGGATCGTAGGAATTTCACATGAATTTCGTCGTAAAAGGCATCAAAGGAAAGCTAACGAAAAATGTTAGTTCATGTGTATATGTAGAGGAATGTTTTACCATTCTGGGTTTCTGATTAATTCTTCCATTTCTTTGCTTATTTTTTTTTTTGCTGTTGCTTCATGTGTGAATTGACGGGCAATTTGCAACCAGCCACAGGATGTGCACCTATATATTCGGTGGTCGCCGGCGCCATGTTACGGGCAGTCCCCTTCATGGTTATGCTTGCAAGTCTTACGACCCTGTAGGCTTCTTGTAACGGAAAGCAGGCATCAAAGGATTATTCAGTGGCAGTGGCATCGTCACAGAAGTGAAGCGATCGACGACGACGTCGCAGCTAGTGAGGTCAACTGAGTTGCGTCAGCGCTCAGAAAAGAGCTAGCTTACTTGGATGACGACGAGTCGACAGTGATGCAGCAGCATGCAGTGAGTTGGGTGAGTGTAAAGTCGAAACAAGAGATAAGGATTGGTCCTGAATTTGCTTGAGTTAGAAATTACAAGTTAGATGTATATATACACCTCAACACATGCCAGGCAACATAGACAGGAGAAGATCATTGATCAGAAGGTTACTACTGCTATGTAAAGAAGAGTTACACCGATTAATTGCCGAGTAATCGATGCATTGAGCAGGGAAAAAAAAGAGAGATTCTACTATCTAAGAAATCAGAGTAATGCTAGATGATTGAACATATATAGAAGAGGTTGATACTGTAAGGGAATTCACATTTGCTGGAAGTTTTTTCCGTCATGGGGACATCAATCATTCAGGGGCATTCGATTAGATGAAAAAGCTTCGGATCATTCAGTACCTGAAATCAATACTGTAATGTTATCAAAGTAGCTAAGGAAACACAGCATCTCTCTTCTTAAAAACCACGACATATATCCTTGATATTAATATGTTGATCCATACTATTGGTCCGTGCATATATATATGTGCTTTTCAAGGGGAACTACATCAAGTACCTACCAAGCTCTATATATGACCAGTACACTAGATCTAGCATCTTGAAAATATGAAACTTTGACTCAGTAGTCAGTAAGTCAATATACTATTTCTTTACTTGTCAAAGGTCTTGTACTTGTATACTGAACTCTCTCCCTTGGTAAAAAGAATAGCTCATAGTGGAAATTTTACATGTTACTGCATCGCTCTACGTTCTAACCCCTCAATATTCTGGAGATTTTCTTTCCTGATATCACAATGATCATTCATCGAATGAGGTAGTACGTAGAGCACTGAATGAATTTTGTAAGACGCGTCCTTTTTTATGTAACTGTAGATATAAATCTTTAGCCTAAAAGACCTATTAGTCTGGGAAATTTTGGATTGTGCTATGAAGTGATTAGAAAGTCTTGCAATTTGAATTAATTAGTACTTGAACCGGATCAAAGTAAAAAATCAAATGAAATTATAAAAAAACTTCATGAACTCTAGTTTAATATATCATAGAATTGAAACTTTCAAGATCAGAGTTGCCTTTGTATTTGAAATAGAAGCACATCTAAATGTAATACATGTATGCCACATATGCATATATTGATCAGGGACTGGGTTGTTTAATTATGTTTGGGCACGGACTGGGGCACTATGAGAAGATAGTGATTTCTTACCTGATCGTAGCTTGGCCTCATCAGATCCTACAGTTTCTTCTGGTGTCCATTACTGCTAAAATGATGAAACATATATATAAGATGCCATAGATCAAACTGCGCCATCAAAAGTAACTACTAGATTTGGTCGAAAATTGTATTATTTGAGTCGTAGAGGACATACTTGCACTCAACAGAGACGAAAATTAACTAAGAATATTAGAGTAACATCCATCCAGATCCTCGTCAAAAACATCCATCCAGATCATCATCTGTATACGCATGACTTCTTCGTCTGCGCCTCAAAACCCTAGCTACTCCTTTACTTACGGAGCGAAAGATGCTGAACTTACATGTATAGACAGGAATATTTCTTTGGCCTTTTTTCGCCCTTGAAGATCTTGCTGGGAGAAGCAACCTGCCTCTCTAGGGTTTCATCAAGCTGGTGTGCTGCCATGAGAAAATGAAACTGCCAGATGATCTGATTGCTTTTTTTCTATGCAATCAGTTTACAAATGATCATCAGATCATGCTGGCAGCTTCATCTACTTGTGGTGCACAAACGAAACGAAGAACACATCTACTGCTTGTCATTCTTGATAGAAGGGGGCGGGCGGATAGAGTACTTATTGGAGAGAGAGACCCCCCAAGGCGAGGAGGTCAATTAGTGGCATGGGGGCGGGCGTTGTTGTGCTGTGGGGCGGGTGATTAGGGCTTTTTATGGAGCTCTTTTCCTCGCTAATGTTTGTTTGTACTATATACAAAGCTGACGCGCAAGAATAATTCAACTTCAAAGGAGAGTGGTCCCAAGGTGGAAGGAAAGCAGGACACGGCATGCTCACCCACTAGGTCATGCAGGCCAAGGTTTTCCATACATATGGTGGGCTTTTCTAGAAGCTGCACCGGAGGTCCTTTCATGCATCTCCATAACTAAATTTGGAGATGCCTATGGTTAACACTTTTAGTGTGAAATTCGTGTGTACCCGAGGCACGTGTCGCTCTCTTGTCTACGAGTGAGTACGGACGACAAATGAGACTCACTGAAGGTCGAGATGTAAAATGTAATATGGTTTATTTTACTTTTACTTTTAACGGTTGTAGCCTCTTTCGACAGCTAATTTACAGAAAATCCAGAGGATACAGTTAGATCCAAAGAAAAAGGAATGGAATCACCTGGATCTGCTAATTATGTGCTCTAACAAAAGACAAATTCGATCATATCTGGAATAAGTTCCCGATTCAATATCCAGTGCATTACCATTACATGCTTAGTCATATTGTATTTTTTTGTGTAGTACAACTAGTGTTAGAATTCAGCTGGCAAAAGCTAGATCTGTATAGAAGCATGCTCTGTGAATTGGGGTGAGCATAGCAATATATATCATGGCTATTTTGTAAAACAAATTAGTGTAGGGACGATCGATCATGGTCTCATGCACCATGTCATGGGCACTGTTGTCGGGTGTATCCGTGTATGCGAGTAGTAGCTGATCATGAAAGACAGAGCTAGCATGCATCCTCTGAATTATATTGAATCAACGTGACCCAACAAGATCATGTGACTCCCCGATCTCTCAGACAGGAAATCTGTTACTAGTTATTTCCCCCCCAGTGCCCTGTCTCTAGCTTTTGATAGCAGAGATCTAGTGTTAAGCCAAGAGCCAATCTAAGAAAGACAAAGGAGGTCAAGTCAGGATTCAGGAACCACTGACCAGCCGGCCCTGCACACGCAGTCATGCACCCTGAATAGATTAATAATAGGAGATTGATAGGATGATGAATAGATTAATAATAGGAGATTGATAGGATGAGGATGTCTGGAGCGAACGGTTAGACCTGGACGCTGCTATCCATCATCCACGTGTAACGCATCCTAACCTCAATAATTGCAAGCGCTCCGACAGTTCGACCACTTGATGACCATTCAAACAGAGCGTCCATTTCTAGAGAGTTCCCCCATCCATTCGGACCGAGTGTCCATTTCTTCCCCCATTCAACACAACGAGGAGAAGACGGAGAAGCGTCTCGCCCCCGCCACCATCGACGAGCTTGTTTTTTTTTGCGATGGCAACGATATGCGGTGTCGTAGGTGAGTTACTCTCTACCTGCTTGTCGTTAATTGATGTGAAATGTGATTTTATCGCGTTAGGGTTTTGTTGATGTTAGGGGGGGGAGGGGGGGAGGGAGGAGGGGATTTTTGTTGATGTCGGAGGCTTGGGTGATAGCGAGATTGTTGTGTTGAATGGGTGGGGAGAGGGGATTTTATTGATGTCGGAGGCTTGGGTGACGAGCGGGGTGGGTGTATGGGTCTAGGAGATGCGACAGAGTCGGGAATAGTGACGGCTAGGGTTGGGAGTGGAGACGCGTGACGGTATGAGTGGGATGGGGGATTTTTGGTTGGGGATCAATATGTTTTGAAATTGGGGTGAGGGAATTGTGTGGCGGAGTTATGGGGATTTTTTTTGCTGCTGACTGGGGTGTGCTTGATGTTGCATGTTTGTGAGTTGTGTTCAAGCACGAGATGGACGGCTGAACAGAGAGGGGCTTATAGGGGTTCTAGAGTTAGATAAGGGGGTGGGTTTTATGGGGTTTGTTGTTGATGTCGGAGGCTTGGGCGACGAGCGTGGTTGGTCGAAGTTAGGCGGGGGTTCTTTATGCAGGGTGTACGTGATGTTGCATGTTTTTGTTTTAACATTATGTTGATTCTGTTGCGCGGTGTTTCGTTTTCATAGGCTAGTTCTTCACCATGGATGAGGAAGGCAACAAATTATTTTTCAAGCACCGTTTTGGTGCGCTAAGAGGTTACAAAAAGTTGCGAGTGGGCTAACTCCTAGACAGCGGGGTTTTGTTGTGAAGCACAGGTTGGGTGATCTTCTGTCAATCACTAGTTTTAAGATACCAAGCAGCCTACTTGAGTGGATAATGGGAAAGATTAGCCCACACCTTTGCAAGTTTCGATACTGTGGCAAGGCTATCTGTTTCACTAAGGTGATGGTGCAAAAGGTACTCGGGATCCCTTCCAGAGAAAAGCCTTTAAAAACAGGGGCAAGCTGAAAGATATCCCTGAGCTTCGAGATATGTATAGGGTTGGTGAAAGGACACCAGTATCGAAGTTTGTCGAAGTGTTGATTGGAAGCAAGGATGATGATATTTTCATGAGGTCCTTCATGCTTGTTGCATTGGCAACCGTCCTAACTCCTGACACTGGAAACATTGTCTCCTTAGATTACCTGTTCAGCCTAGCTGACATATCAGAGCTGGGGGAATACGATTGGGCCGGTGACGTGCTTAAGGTGTTGATGAAGGAGGTCGATAGGTACCAGAAGTTAACACCAAAGCAGTGTTCCAACATTTCCCTCATTGGTGGATGTCTACCTCTCCTTGTCGTATGTATTTCAACTGTTTTTGTTTAATTCCTTTTTTTAGATTGTGTGTTTTTTGTGTTGAATGTTGCAAATCAGTTTGTTTTTACCTTTTACGTGCAGATTATATATATGGATCACTTGGACCTCCCTACAGAAACCCTACAGAAGCATGCAATCAACTATTCATGCCCTAGGATCTATCACATATGTGATGAAGACTTTGAGTTTGTTAAGAAGGTTGACAAGAACTGTTTGAATTTGAATAACACGACTTATGGATCCCGTCTTGTACGTTACCTCACCATTTCTTTTTTTTATGTGTCTTTTCTTCTTCTTCTTCTTCTTTTTTTGATATAATGATAAAGTCTATTATTTGTTTCTTTTTTTGTGTGTGTTTCTATGCACACAGTTCCGTGAGCTAGCTTGCACTCCATATCAGAATGGTCCAAGCAAGGGAAATGTTGTATCAGTTGACTCAGCATCTTTGGAGGAGTGGATGTGGATGTCTTAGTCCAGCAGCCAATGCTCACAAGTAATACATATTTTATATGCAACCCAAATTTCTACGTGTTTTTCCCACTTCATTTTACACAAGCGTATATTGTGTCTCTTAGCATGCAATTCCCTTTCTACATATTCCCAGAAAAATTCAAGAAATTGTTGAAAAACATGACAAGTTGTGGGCAAAAGACCTCGAAGTTGTTGTTGCAACATTGAGAGCAATGCATACCAATTGAACAACAACTATGATCACTGAAGTTAGAGATGCATTAGCACAGAACGTGGAGGGACAGCCTAGCGATATATGCCTTCAAGCAGGCAGGGTTCCCACAGTTGGAGGTACTACTAGCGTTGCTGCAACAAATCTCCAAAACAGCCAAGCAAGTGAATCTAGAGCAGATGTTGTTGATGCTAACAGAGTTGATGGTACCCCCTAGGAGTCCCACAATTGTTCATGTGACACCAGAAGACAACAGCAGTAGCCCCAACCACCTAAATGATGCAAAGATTGTTGATGAGGTAGCGGAGGGAAGCCCCACCATTTCTGAGAGGCGTTGCGCCAGCCCAACCATGTCTGATAGATGTTTGCGCCACCAACCATCGATCAGACAGGCGGTTGTGCTTGAACCATCCTGGTAGCCCAAGGCAAGACTCCAAGAGTTATGTGCAAGATGTTGGCAGTCCAGCTGGGAGGGTTGAGGAGCGAATGAGTCCTAGTAGAAGTGATACAAGCCAGTAGCCTTCTTACTACAAGGAGGATCTAGATTTTAACTTATTCAAAGTTGGTGAACCAGGTTTCATTGATATCTTTGAGAGTAACGATGGCACACATAGTAGCCTAGCAAACACATAGTTGAATTTTACCAAGGATGTTGCTGCTGCTGTTAGCGTTCCAGTTCGCAGCCATACCAATGCTAGCCCACCCACCAGCAAGTCGTCTAAAAATGCAGGTAAGTTATTCACCTTGATATCACACACATTTTGTTTATGTTTTTTTTACTGCATACATAGTAACGAGTACTTATGTAGTTTTTTGGGTCCTATTCAGTTGTAGCTGGCAGTGAGAAACATGTTGATGTAAGCAGTGGCCCAAGCACACGAGAATAAGAATAGGAAGAAGAGGGCAGCGAAGACATTAGATGACAGCACCAAGTTGAAGAAGTTCAAGGTGGACCCAATGGCTAAGGATATAAATGCAAAATATATATCCACGCGATGTGTGAAGAAGGCTAAGAAGGGAGTCGTGCCATGAGTATTTCTTCGTCTATTTGTTTTTTTAATCTAAACATTGCAGTATCATTTTTGTTCATTCTTTTTTTGTTGCCGTATGTGTAGTCCATTTTTTAAGTACATTTTTTATGTGTGTTGCATCATACGTATTTAAATATTGTATTAAGTACATTTTTATGTTGCAATAGCATTATAAATATGTTTCAACATTTAACACGCATTGTTACATGCCAAATATCAATTTGTCTCATCACCATCATACAGATTTGTTTTATGATTTTATTTTTCACGAATATGTGTTAGTACTACATGTTTAAGTATTGTTATTTTTTACTTGTTGCTTATGTAAATGTTGCATTACTTTTATTTTTTTGCTGCAATAGTAATGTAAATATGTTTCAACATTTAACACGCCTTATTACATGCTAAATATCAATTTGTCTCATCACCATCATACAAATTTGTTTTATGATTTTATTTTTCACCAATATGTGTCAGTACTACATGTTTAAGTATTGTTTTTTTACTTGTTGCATCATACTTATGTAAATGTTGCATTACTTTCATTTTTTGTAGTAATAGTAATGTAAATATGTTTAAACATTTAAACGACTTGTTTCGTGAAAAATATCATTTTTTGTCGCATCACCAAATGTTGCATTACGCATTTACATTTGTTTCAAGAGCCTGAATTGATTGTTTTATTTGTTTTAGTTTTTTTTTTGTCTATTATCTGTTTGTCCCCAATCAAATCAATATGTGCCCTGCTTGTTTTGTAGTCCTACTTTTGTTGAAATTGGTGGATTCAACATATGCTATGATCATTTTTACAATTCACATAAGCCTAGGGGGGACGTTGACGATGAGTTGATGACTGTGTTCATCGAGAAATTTAATGAAGACGCAATTAAATTGCTGCCAAACAAGACATTTCCAAAGAAATTGGCATTTACACCTGTTATCACGGTAAAGTAGATAATAAAATTTATTTTTTATGCAACATTTTTTTGCTCCATCTTTGTTGTAATTAAATGGCAGTTGTTGCATATTCACTTTTTTGTCCACTCATGTTGGTACCATTTTTGTTGGCTGTTCTTTTTTTTTTGGTTCGAAACAGTCGCAATTGCTCGTGGACCCCGAAAACTTCATGCCACAGTCTTGCATGAAAGCTCTGGAAAGGATCGATGCAAAGTACAAATTAGCGAAAAAAAATCTGGTACATTTTTTTTGTTTTTTTTTTGTTTGACTTGTACACAACATACAATTTTTATTCTGTGTTTTTTTTTTTGCAGTTATTCTTCCCCATTGTGCGTAACAAGCATTGGGTCCTTATGTGTGTTAACATTTTGCATAGTCAAGTTAATTTCTTTGACTCAATCAAAAACTCAAGGAATTCTGCTGCATACTCTACAGCAAATAACCTGGTTAGCAGATCCACTCATTTTTATGTATTGTCGGGTTTTATCTTCTTCTTTTTTGTGGTAGCGTATTTTTTGTTTTTGTCAGATTGCAAACTTCAGCAAACTTGTGACCGTCTCAAAAGTCGTGAAGAAGGATGTCTCAAAGTTTTAGCGATACTCTCCAACATTCTGCTTTTGTTGCGTCTTTTGAACCCCGAGATGTCACCCATGCTTTATTTGATTCCTCTTGGGTCAATGCCATGCATGAAGAGCTTGAAAATTTTGAAAGAAACTAAGTCTGGACCTTAGTTGAATCTCCACCTAATCAAAATGTTATTGGAAAAAAATGGATTTTCAAAAATAAGCAAAGTGAGGATGGGTTGGTAGTTCGCAACAAGGCTAGGCTTGTAGCTCAAGGATTTTCCCAGGTAGAAGGCTTAGACTTTGAAGAGACCTTTGCTCCTGTAGCTAGATTAGAAGCCATTCGTATATTGCTAGCTTTCGCGACATCTAAGGGCTTTAAGCTTTTTCAAATGGATGTCAAGAGTGTTTTCCTTAATGGTTTTATAGAAGAAGAGGTCTTTGTCAAACAACCCTCTGGTTTTGAAAATCCCAAATTCCTAAACCATGTGTTTAAGCTCTCCAAAGCCTTGTATGGATTGAAGCAAGCCCCTAGAGCTTGGTATGATAGGCTTAAGAATTTCTTGCTTAAAATGATTTCAAAATAGGAATGGTAGATAAAACATTGTTCACTCTCAGGCATGGCAGTGATTTCTTGCTGGTTCAGATTTATGTGGATGACGTCGTATTCGGTGGTTCTTCTCATGTTTTGGTATCCAGATTTTCAGATTCTATGAGCAGGGAATTCGAGATGAGCATGATGGGCGAACTGACTTTCTTCCTTGGTCTTCAAGTCAAGCAACTCAAAGAAGGTATCTTCGTTCATCAAAGCAAGTACACAAAGGACCTTCTTCGGCGCTTCTACATGGAAAGCAGCAAGCCAGTGTCTACTCCCATTGCCACTTCAACCGTGTTGGATTCTGATGAGGATAGAGAGCTCGTGGACCAGAAGGAGTACCGCAGCATGATTGGCTCCCTCCTCTACCTCACGGCATCGAAGCCGGACATACAGTTTGCTGTGTGTTTGTGTGCTCAATTTCAGGCTCCCCCTCGTGCCTCACATCGTCAAGCAGTGCGTCGCATCTTTAGGTACCTCTAGGACACTCTTGACTTTGGACTCTGGTTCTCTTCTGATTCTGCTCTCTCCATTCAGGCTTTTTCTGATACTGATTTTGCGGTGTGTAGAGTGGATAGGAAGAGTACTTCTGACACTTGTCATTTCTTAGGCACCTCTCTTGTCTCTTCGTCTTCTAGGAAGCAGTTCTCTGTTACACAGTCCACCGCCGAGGCAGAGTATGTAGTTGCAGTCAGTAGTTGCTCTTAGATTCTCTGTATCTTGTCTACTCTGCGGGATTATGGGTTATTTTTGGATAGTGTCCCTCTTTTCTATGACAACACTAGTGCCATAAATATTGCCAAAAACCCAGTGCAACACTCTAGGACCAAGCACATTGACATTCGATATCATTTCCTTAGAGACCATGTAGAGAAGGGTGATGTGCTTCACTTTTTAAAGTCTGAGCAGTAGGTTGCAGATTTTTTCACGAAGGCTCTTGATTCTTCTCGTTTTGCTTCTTTGCGGGGAGAGTTAGGAGTTATTAGTCCTCTTAGCCTATTTTGAGGGGGAGTTGGCTCTTTTGCATTCATTGTACCATATTGCATTTTAAATCAGCAACGTGCATTGTAATATAATTTCACGGAGCCTTGATTATTATCCTTGTGTGACATGCTTTTATGCTTTATACCTTGCCATGTCTTGTGCTAGTTTGTTGGGTTTATCATGTCTTTCCATGTGTAGCTTAGCTTTTGCCATGCTAGCTCTATTAAATGTGAAAAACTTGAATTAAAACATGACTTGTTGGATCTTGTGACTAGTTTTGCTATAGTGATCTTCTCATGATTCATGCCATGTCAAATAAGCTAAGTTGAGTCTTGAATCTAATTTGAGTTTTAGATTGAGCTATGCTATTTCCTAAGTCAAGCAAATGAAAAATAAGTTCTTCTGTGCGAAAAAACCGATCTCACCAATTCTTTCTCATGAGACGGCTTGCCATTGCACTAGGCATGAACTCAGGGGGAGTTTTGGATGACCTAGACCACTCATTTAAGCTTCTTGCTTGGGATGGTCGCGGCGAGGCTTGAGATCTAGCACTTGACTAAAAACAAAATAAATTGTGAAAATTGGTTGAAGCTTAGGAGGCAGTTGTGGATGGCTCCTAGTCTAGGACTTGCTTTGCTAAGATAAAACCAAAAATAAATTTTAGCAAGTGTGTGCTAAATTTCAAAGTGCTTGAACAAATTGATTCAACATTGAACTCATAGTGCTCTAAATTGGCTCAATTTTAGCTTCTTAGTTCCATTTAGTTTATTGACATGGCTTGACTCATTTTTTTGGATACCTTTGGCTAAACTATGATCTTGAACACCTAGTCATACTAAACGATCATTTAATCTCAGATTATTGTTCATCTGGCTTTCGCTTTGCTATAAATGATTTGCCATGATTTACCATAGCTTCTTCACATAATATGGCTTAGTGTAATACTTGTCAAGTCCTCTTGGATAATTTTCATGGCTCCCTGTGCTAAAAATGAATTAATTGCAGCCATTTCATGTCATTCATGCTCTATTTTCCTTTATGCACTTTGATGAATTCATTGTCAAAGGGGAAGAAATGGAAAAATGAAGAAATAGGGAGAAAATGAAATTTTCATGAGGATATAAGGATCATAGTAAGGGGGAGCATCTCATATGCGTTTTTGTGATCTTATTGCCATTTCTGAATTTGAATTGCAATTCTTGCATTCTCACAATGATCAAAGGTCAAATTGAACAATTGTTCTTTCATATGGACCATAAGTGAGATTTTGAAAATTTTCTGGAAATTGAAGGTTTCTTGCTTTCTTTTGCCTTTTCTCACTTGCCTATACTATTCTGGAGCCAGTTTGCTCATTTCCATTGCTTTCTCTTACTTTTGGACCAAGTTGTGCCTTTGTGCGAAAACGTCGAGTTTTTTTTTCTTTTCAAACCTCAAAACTTGTTTTTGTGGAAAATTGCCAATGAGTTCATCAAGGGGGGAGCTTGTGGATATCATGGGGATATTATTATGATTTTAGGATGATGTTACAATTGGCAATGTCATTAAAGGTTTGTCGAATCACGCGTTTTCGTCAAAGTTTGAAAGGCTGTCAGGTCAAATGCAGGCAGACCAGAGTTCAAAGCGCGGTCAGACTGGCTGGCGGTCAGACCGGCCATTGAATGGCGGTCTGACCGATTTCTTGCTGTTCATCGGCCATTTTGGAGATTTGGTTGTGGGATAGGTCAAGTTCATGGGTTTCAGTGCATATGTGTTGCATAATGCATGTTTTCACTAACATGAGTCAAGTTGTAAAGAACTTGTTCCCGGAATCGATTTATTTGTCTATTGTTGTGTAGGACGCTTGGAGGTCAATGACGGTCAACGGCGAGGATGATCGGGACCAAGCTTGGAGAGCTGAGGTTCAAAATGATCAAGGATGCCTATGAAGTCAATGGATTCAAGCATGGCGCAAATTGGACAAAGGTGACCGAACGAGCAGTTCGGTGCGACGGGTTGGATCAAGCGGCGCGGGGGTCGGTGCAAATGCCATGGTGGTTTCGGCGGGAGCAGGACGGGAGAGACTTGCCGACATGATGAGAGCCGTTGGATCAACCTACACGTGGCGAAGCAGGCGTTTGCTTCACCAAGATTGGACTCGTCTTCGGAAAAAGATCGAGAAGGGGTATTTTGGTAATTTCACCAAATACCGCCTTGGTAACCTCTTGGCTAAACCACGGCGCAAGACGACGCATGGAGAAGTGGTTTAGGTCAAAAGGAGTTGAAGACGGCACTTTAAAATACGTGCGTGTGTGACCCGGTTGTGTGTGGGCTTAACGGGAGCCTATTAGGGTTTACTCTTGTAGAATCTAGGCCTCCACTATAAATAGGGGTGGCTGCTGTCCAACACTCTCAAGGACTTCATTTGGAAAACCTTAGTTTTGTTTTAGGGACTTAGAGAGGAATGGAGAGGCTTAGGGTTCTAGAGAGATGAGTTGATGGTGTGCTCTTGTTTTGAGCTCTTGTCCTCCTGATGGAGTGGCTGTAAACCCTCTTCAATCTCAAATCAATCCATGCATGATTTCTCAAAGATGAGTCTCTTTGTGTTCTTCCTCCTTCTATTGTGATTTTGAGTCTTGTCGATGTTTTAGAACCGATCTTACGTAAAGATTGTTTGATTCGGGGGGTTTCCAAGAATGAAATTACGTAGAGAGATTGACACGGGAATTTTTATACAGGTTCGGGCCTTCTCCGGAGAGAATAACAACCATACTCCTGTGTGTGTATGGTATTGAGTGTATTTTCTACAATCAGGAGAAAGACAAAGACTATTACAGAGGATAGTGCCTATCTTCCCGATTGCCTTCTGTCTCATCCCCTATTCTCCGTCCCGTTCCTCTTTGACCGCCACCTTTATATAGTCGGTAAAGGAGTGGCCGTTTCTCTAGGTGAAGTGGCGCCTCATCGCCTCCTAATCTAGCATGTTTGCAGAATTATCGGGTATTAACTCCTCCATGTCGCTTAAGGCGCTTACTTGTCGAGATAATGGAGTATTATGTGTCATTATCCATAGAATAACAACAGATATTGACCGCTTGAATTCCCCAATCAATTGGACCCACTCGCCTCAGAGGCTCTGTTGATCATAGGGTGGTCGAAATGCATCGGTCAGAGAAGAGCTTACGACCATAGGGTAGTCGAGAAGAACTTATGACCGTGAGGTAGTCGTAGCAGGACTTACGACTATAGAGGTGGTCGTAGAAGAACTTACGACCACCTGGTTGGCTTCTCCCTTGTAAATATATGGGGTATACTCAGGGGCCATATGACGTTATATTTACCGATAATAAGAATTATAGATAAATGATAAAATGAGGATTATTAGATCCTCGTCAAGTCTCTATTTGATCCTCGTGTTTTCTATTGGTTTCTTGCTGTGATCTAGCTTGCTGTGACATGCAGGAACACATCTAGGATCATCTTGATCATCAATCACCCACGAGCAAGACGTTAGATCATATTTTGATTTTGACTCAGTTTTGGAGCACCCTTCGTTCAAACTGAAAAAGATAGGAACTTTGGTATGGATCTCTGCGATCTTTGATTGGAATAGATTTCTAATATCTTAGAGAAGGTGTGTCTCAAGTTTGGTGGAGTTTGGTCGTGTAGATCAAAAGTTAGATCGATTTGAGTTTCGGTTTTTGGGCTGACTGTTCTGTTCATCGTCAGGTCCGGTCAGACCATTTCTATAATGTCGGCCAGACCGCCCAGCGGTCAGACCGCAAGTTTGCTGTCGGTCAGACCGATCTCCGGTCTGACCGCCCATTTGCCACCGGTTTGACCGCCCGTAGCATTTAAGCCTTATGGTTTGATTTTTGCTTTGGAGTAGATTGGATTCAATACAATTCTTACTATGTACTTGTTGATTGATCTTCATAGCTTCATAGCTATTGAAGTGAAAATCATGTTGAATTCAAACTAAGTGAAAAAGGATTCGTGCTCCTATTCACCTCCCCCTCTAGTCGCCTATTCGGTCCTACACTTTCATTTTTTTTTGCTGCAATAGTAATGTAAATATGTTTCACTACTTTTTCCCCCTTTTTTTAAGTTTTAACTGCGGGGTGTACACGATGACATTTATGGAGAATTGGGATGTGTTCACAATGTTGCAATATTTTTCCCACTACGCAATGTTGCAAAATAGTATCACAACATGTTGCACACATCACCATAATATGTTGCATCCACACCAACAAATTGTTGTAGTCAATTATTCCAGATTATCATGAAACACATTTTTTCAAAACATCATAGGTGATTTCCAAAAAGGTCCAAATGTCCCATGACATCTATGGATCCACATTCTCTCAGACAACCCCAACAGAAATCATAGAGCCAAGAGTAGCTAAAAATCAATCGGTTCAGTAGAAAAAGTCACCAGCATGAGTACATGTTTTAAGCCAGGGGTTTTTACAGTAGGCGAATGCATCAGTAAACCTACAACTTTAACTCTGCATCGCGATATGCTTTATCTGCCAAAAAGGAATCACGAATCTTGACGAGCTTCAGGTAACGATACTTCTGCACATTGTGGTTATCCTCATTGCAGTATGAACAATGGATCTTTGCCCTTGGTTTTTTCTTCTTATCAATTGCCTTCTCAATGGGCGGTTTCTTCCACTGCAATTTTTCTGTTGGTTGCCCTTTGCGCATAGACCTTGTTGGGTTCCGCACCAACCCAGAAGCAAAGTTTTCTACATCATCTTGTTGAGGATTACTTGGATCGCTTGTTGCAGCAA
Organism: Phyllostachys edulis; assembly: GCA_036346405.1. Taxonomy (NCBI): domain Eukaryota; kingdom Viridiplantae; phylum Streptophyta; class Magnoliopsida; order Poales; family Poaceae; genus Phyllostachys; species Phyllostachys edulis. The sequence goes on from CM070550.1 coordinate 109,761,560, forward strand.
CCAGAACTGACATGCTACTGACAGTATCCGATACGATTTTGCTTGTTTCTTCATTCAAACATGCATCAGATGCTAGATCTGTCATTTTTCTGCATAGCGAGTTATACCTTAATTTGTTTGCTGCGGGTACTCCAAAGGATGGGGCTTGACCTGAAAGATGCTTCGGTATCTTTTGAGTTACTTGCTCAGACCATCTTTTCAACAAGTATTGTTGAGGTATTTGTTGCAAATTGAGATGCATCATCACTTTCAGGATGTGTGCACACAAAAGCCCGTCCATCACAAACATGTTGTAGCTACACAAATATGTACAAGTATCTTCATGAACTGAAATTCTGAAGGTTTTGGGGGGGGGGGGTTCATACCCAGCACAGTGAGTACAAATACTTGATTGTGCCCTTCAAGCATAGCGCAACTATAAGATGTTGGCTGCATCAATTGCTCCTGGAACTTGTAGAATACACTTCTTGTGTAGAATTTGGATGCCTCTTTCTCCAAATTGTTCCTACCAAATTGATTTCCCAACATCAATGGTTTATAATGTTTCACACAGTATAAATATATGTTGCAATCATACAAATAAATTGTTGCAGTAAAGTTACACAAGCAAGCCAGATTCTTATGAAATATTCAGTTGATACAACCAATCAAATATTATACGAGTAGCTGAAACATTCAATTTGAAACAATCAAATTGATTTAATGTTGCACACAGTATCAATTGCACTAATACAAATAAATTGTTGCAGTAAAGCACAACAAGTAAGCCAGATTCTCATGAAATATGTACAAATAAATTATCAAGTCAGATTCACAAGGAAGCCAGATTCTCATGAAACATGTACAAATAAATTGTCAAGTCAGATTCTCATTGTACTCATACACATAAATTCTTGCAGTAAAGTCATAAGGAAGCCAAATTCTCATGAAACATTCATTCTCACGAAACATATTGTTGCACACAATATCAATTGTCAAGCCAGATTCTCATTGCACTCATACAAATAAATTGTTAAAGTCACAAGGAAGCCAGATTCTCATGAAATATTCAGTCTTGACAGATTCTCATGAAACACAATTTTGCACACAATATCAATATATGTTTAACTCGTACAAATAAATTGTTGCAATAAAGTCACAAGGAAGTTAGATTATCATGAAACATTTAGTTGATAACCAATCAAATATTATACACAAGAGATATGTGCACAACACAAGAGATATGAGTAGCTGAAAGCATTGGTTCATCAGAAATTTTTTTGAAAAAGAAAAATATGTTGCATGTGTTAACTAGTAAGAAGAGGTACCTCGACTACATTGGTGGATTTGTTGTTTCCCCTTTGAAGCCGTCACCATCTTCTCTGTCGAGTCTAGTATCCATGATGTATTCATACTGATTAACGAATGTCCAAACTGAGTCTTGAGGGTGAATGAGTTTCTTGAAAATTGCATTCAACCCTTCAGATCTGCCGGTCGTGCTAGTGAAGGGGGAGGATTTTTCCTAAAATACGCCGAAGCCCATGTGTGCTTTGAGTTCTACATATTCTGCAAGTATTTATTGTCATGCAAGCTGTATTTCTGCAACATCTCCTACCATGAACTCTCAAATTCCTCAACAGTTTCAGACAGATTCACACATGTATGCAAATCATCAGAGAATCCATGTTTAGTTGAGATCAACCTTGCAAGCTTTTCCCAAGCTTTTTGCATAACGTGCCATTTGCAACATCTGTGGACGACATTCGGGAACACCTGAGCTATTGCTGCTTTCATCGCTCTATCTTGATCTGTCATTACACAGATTGGGGGTTTCCCATTCATTGCTAGCTTCTAGGTTTCAAACAATCACACAAATATTTCAGTTTTTTCATCAGGGAGAAGTGCACACCAAATAGGATGGTTTGCATGTGATTGTTTATCCCAACAAACGGTGCAAATGGTATATTGTAGCGGTTAGTCATGAACGTTGTGTCAAAGAAGACACAATCCTGGAAACTCTAGTACAGTGCTCTGGTTCGTCCATCTGTCCAAAACAAAGCTCTAACAACCTGATGTTCATCCTGTCTGACTACATAGAAAAATGAGGGGTTCTCAGCTTGCATCTTTTGAAAATACTTGATGGTGACAGCCATATCCTAGAAAGTAAGCCCTTGCCTCAGATTTATCATCAAGTTGCAAACACCCGTCTTCATGAAAGTGAGGTTATGAATCCCACCATGTATGTCACCAAGCAGCACCATTATGTGCGATCTAGAGATGTTCCTATGGTGCAAAGTCTTCAAGAACTCAAAATCCCCTCAAGAGATGCGGCGGTGTGACCTATAGAACCTTCTCCTTGAAACATGTTTCACCACTGGGTGGGTGTGCTCCTCTTACATAACAATAACTTGCCTTTTTTCCATCCCTCAGCCCTACTACTATGTGTGCCTTGCAACCAAATTTTGTCATTCTATTCCGTTTCCTCGCACCAGTAGTGTTGACTACAGAGATGCCCACTGAATTGCCTGCAGAGTTTTCGCCATCTTCTACCGGCTTCTTGCATGTGAGCACTCAAATTCACTCCTAATGATTTGATTCATCACCTTGTTGATTCTTGAACACGCCATCCTCATGCCGAAACCAAGTTTGTATACATAATCATTGTACACTTTCTTAGCCTCTTCAAGAGTGTCAAACATCATCCCAACATAAGACACAATTGGTTGAGAGCACACAACATCTTCATCCTGATCACCACATTCTTCACCCCCAACATCTACTATAGTGTAATCGTCATCATCTCCAATTTTCAGTGATTCACCTTGGTCAGCATTGAGATCTGCTTCTACCTAAACAAAAAAGTTGCAACATTTTTTGTAATTTTTGTTGCATTAGAATCTACAAGTTGTTGCACGTAATATCATAATATGTTGCAGACATGGTGTAACACCTCGGCCCATCCTCTAGGCCCAGGATGCTACCACTACAACATAACCAACACGATTTTTGCGCAGCTAATTTTAATAACTAGACAAATTACAGCAAAAGTAATTATCTAGAGAGTATGGTTCGCATCAGGGTCTATATGTGACGTGGATGTGCTATTCTCCCTTCCCAATGCGTGCCGTCCTTGACGATCACCTAAACACCAAAAATAAGCAAGGGTGAGTCCGAAGACTCAGCAAGTACATAATAGAAACGGTAACTACTATCATACAAACATAACCATATCATTATTTCCATCATTATCTCCCATTAATGCAATGCACCAATAATCCACATGCTCATTTGCTCATGTATCTCATCAGCTGATACCGGTATCGTGGAGTGTTCACCCGTCGATGACACACTCTTCTCCCATCTTCGTTAGGATAGGGTCCTTACATTGTAGAACTTTATCTAATCCCTGCAAATGTAAGACTTTTCTCTAGAGCACTCCGGATTAGTCATGTACCTTTCTCACCGGAATAGTTATATGACTTTCTCACCAACCTGGCTCTTGCATTCTTGCCATGATTCTAATGCATATGTCCATTGTCATCATTAATAGGGTAGCCTCATTGCTCACCCCGTCCCATCATCAATGCCATCACCATAGACATCATCATATAAGCAACATCATATCATGACAACATCGCATATTTCATACCATTTGCATGATACCGCTCTACCATGCACTTGTTTATTAACCAAATGGAGCGGAGCAACATGTAACACCCTGGCTATACGGAAGCCAAAATGTAACCTAAGCTACTAACATCAATCAACTCTATAAATTTTTCTTAACAAATCAACAACTAATAACAGCTTAACTTTATCACACAACAATTCTGATATCTTAACTAACATAAATTTCAACAAGGATTTAAGCACTAATTTTCAGTTTATAACAATTCAATCAAGAGGAACAATATTATGAATACGTCTGGATAATTTTAAAACATCAACTAGCATGAATAAACTTTAAGGGTGAATAATAGAAGTACCATGAATCCAATTATTACATTCAATAATTTTCAAATGAAAGGTAGCAACAGAAATATTATTTAATTGGTGAAGTATGTGATAATGTGGATTTCTTTATGTGATCTACTCCCTCTTAGGACGTTGACGTATCGTCCTCAACGATCACCTAAAAACAAAATTTGGCAAGAGTGAGTTCAAGACTCAGTAAGTACGAATGAACGACATAAGAAACATTGAATCAAATACAAAACAGAAACATTGAATCGAATACAAATCATTCTCCAATTATCTCATACATATGAATATACTATGAATGCGATGCAAGATGCATATGCCTTGACTTCTCTTCTGCATATACCAGTATAGCCAGTGAAACACCCGTCGGTGTCTACTCAGGCCCGTATTATCAAAATGCAGGGATCCAAGGCCCGTATGAAGAATCTTTCATATGGGGATCTATTTGCCCATATTGGAATAATGAGACTTATTTGCTCATATTGGAATGATGGGACTTTCAATACCCACTCCCGTGGTTGAGGCATGAATGATTGAAATGAAATTAATCTCAATACCCACTCCCGTGGGCTAAACATGAAAATTTGGAATGAATGTAATGAAACGAAATAAACACGTCCATGTCTTCCGATTGTTATAAGCATTTAACGGAAACAAGCAATCAATGGAAAAATACTCATACTTCATAAGATTATCCATATCATAGTAATTCAACCCATTTGTATAAACACACATCCAAAATGACCCAAAATGTACTTGCCTTTCGCGTTGTGACAAATTGAATGTAGAGAAGACAAAACCAAACCCAAGGTCACTCTGCCCTTGAAGATCATCCAAAGAAGAAAATGTGGTCATTGGTCCTTCCTCTTTTCCTCCCTTCATCTTTCCTTCTCTTCTCTCTTCTCTCTTCTCTCTTCCTCCCTCCTTCCTTGATCTCGGCTGGCAGCAAGGAGGCATAACAAGGAGGAGGGGAGGCACCACTAGGGAAGGAGAGGAGGCATAGGGAGGAGCTGGACAAATGGGAAGTGGCGGCCACAAGGGGAGGGGAGGTGGAGGCGCAAGGGAGGGGAAAGGAGGTGGAGACGCAATGGGGAGGGGAGAGGAGGTGGAGGCGCAATGGGGAGGGGAGGGGTGCTACAGTACTTAGCTGCCCCCCCCCTCCACTTGGACGGTTGCCCTAATGGGCCAAGGTGCTGTGGGCTTTCGGTCCACACCCCAAGTTCTCTGAATAACGTCAAAAAAAAAACCTGAAACTTCGGTTAAAACCACTCTCTAAAATAATTCGCATCTGTAAAGATTTTCTCCTCTTTAACTATTTGGGATATTACACAACGTGCGGATGGCGTCGTTCCAGAACCTCCACCTAAACAGGCATTCAACCAGACTCAATACATTATAGCAATACATGCACACACATGGACGACATTATTCCTACGCGTAATCCGACATGAACAAACCCCTTCCACTGGACACTATACTGCTGACCCGGTGCCCAAAATAATAATAAAAAAATAGGTTAGGGATCGCGTCGTGTAAACTTGCGAATAAAATTTATCTGCGTGCCCCTAATTTCTATCCCCTTTTTTCTCTTTCTTTGCTTCTCTTCTTTCCTCTTTTTTTTTTTCTTTCCTCCTCCCTTTTTCCTCCTGGCCGAAGCCACCCGTGCTTCTGGCCTTATCTCCTCACCTCCCTCTCCTCACCCACTCTCTCTCTCTCTCTCTCTCTCTCTCTCTCTCTCTCTCGATGGTTCTCTCCGGCCGAGCCCAGCCACCCGCCCATGCTTGCTCAGCCTTGACCTCCTCTAGTCCCTCCCTCTCTCGCCTCCTCCCCACTGGCCGCCTCCGCCCACCGGCACGGCCCGACACTTGGCAGCCGGCCACAGATGCGCCCACGCCTCTTGATCTGGCCGGTGGTTCGATCATGCCTCAGGGTCTGCCCAGCTCAAGATCTCCACCTTTGCGCTTGCCCCCTGGCTCCCAGTCGGCCCTCCACTCGGCTTCCCCTCCTCCTGGCCCGGCCGCCTCCTCCTACTGGGCCTCTAACCAGGGAAGACCTACTCTCCTCTACCCCGTCCTCCCTTGTTCTGCGATGGTTTGTGTGGACGCTAGCTATGGCGGCATATGTTTGTTGTGCAAGGGGTAGGCTCCCATGGGTAGTCCGGCTTGGGGCAAAAAAAATTACCATGGGTGCAAGGTTGGTAGGTTGCCTTGATGGCCTTGGCCGGTTTGGGGAAAGGCCGACAGTGGTGGTCGTTGACGGTGCGGGGTCGTCGCTACTACTGTCCCCACTCCGTCGTCTTCCCCGTCTCCTTTGCTTCCCTTCTCCTACGCTCTCTCTCTCTTTGGGTGTGTTTTGATCGTGGCAAATGGGGTGGTGGCCTGGCTTGGTTGCTCTTTGATGATGGTGTTTTGCTTGGTCTTATCCCTTCCCTCTATCTTATCCCTTACCCCTTCTCTCTCCCTCCTATTGGCTTTTCTACTGTGAGAAGATAAATTGGTTCTCAATTTTTACTTTCACTCTCTTTGCATTTTCTACTGGCATGACACGTGGGTTGACAATGTTGCAAACTATAAATACGTGTTGCGCTCGAGTTTATGGATCAGATGAGACATTGAGACGTGTTTTGGGGATGAAGTTTTGAATAGCATGGACGAGTTCGAAGAACTCGCCCGACGATTTTGTTGATGTCAGAAAACGGGGCGGAGGCGCGTGATGTTGCAAGATTGGGAGCGAAAACGCAATTCAACGAGGGCGGAGGAATTTATGGGGGTTGTTGCGGGGAAATCGGCTGGAAGAAATTTATGGTCAGAGGAGATTGGGCTTGGGCTATGAGCGAGTTTGGGGGCGCAGTTATGGGGGGATTTTTTATGTTGTCTGAGCTGCGCGAGATGTTCGGGAGGAGGTTCGCTCACGTGCGAGATGAACGGTTGGAGAACATCTTCCGAAATCCGATGTCGTAGTATGACGTACGGCGCTAGCACTCCTTAATAATATTATACTTTTGCATTCAAGGCGGTAGTTGTTTAATTGTTTTGGTGGGCTGCGCCGGCGTAGGAATGTAGCAATTGAACGGTGAAGCCCATGTACATGAAGTGGAACGGCGAACATCGCATCGCTGAGGAAGCAACGTTCGCCCGTGCAAAATGGATGGATGGGCCATCGCCCATTGGCCCCGTGCGCTCCGCCAAAGGTGCAACAACCGTGCAACGAGGCAACCACCCGGGCGGTTGTTCGCGCTCTCGATCGTCCGTAGCATGTATGGTGTATCGGCCGGTGCGTGCCCGTGCGGCTCCGTGGCCCGCGGGGCCAGCCGGTGCGTGCCCGCGCGCGCGGCTCCAACGGTCCAGACGCAGAGGCAGGAGGTTACGCGCGAGCCACCGGGCGGAACCGAGAATCAGGCACGCCGCACGCGGGGCGAACGGCTGTAGCCGTTGGTGCGCGCGATCGTTGGCAGGAAGCCAGCGGCGTGCGTGCGTCCTGCCGGACCGTCGCGGCAGGAAGCGGCCGTCTGCTCTGCCCGTCGAGCGGCGCGCGCGAGCGCTCTCGCTGCGGGGTTTCCCTGCGTTCCTGGCGTGGCGGGACTTGTCAGCGCACCACGGAGATGTAAGGTTTCATTTTCCTTTTTCTTTTTTGGATAGACACGGACATCAAAACCTTCTAGTACTATCAAGTAGGCCAAACAAAGTAATAAGATTCTATAAGCTCTAGTTTCAGCACTGCTCAACAAACCTTGGAGTTGGGCGGGATCAACATGTAACAAATAGTTGACGTACTGGCAGTCTGGCACAATCTACATCCATGATCCACGAACTATCCCGAGTAACTCCTACCTGTTGCAGAGTAGCTTCTTTTCACTTGGCCTGGTCCAAGTATTATTTGGTGTCAGCCTTCAAAAAATACATCGGCTGTGTCCTTTGCACAAAGCTGGCGTCAGCTTAAAAGTTCATATTTCAGAGAACGTTGAACAGGATAAAATCGCACAAAGTTTTTTTACAGGGGAAATAGAGATAGAAATATAAGCCCTGCAAAAAGCCCACTTTTTAAAATTCCAAACCAAGAATCATCGCTCAAGCAGATAGACGCCAGTATGAGCCAAGAATGCAAAAAATCGTCAATACCATTAATAATGAAGGCTCGATTTTACATCACTGGATATATACCACATAATCCGGCCGGATCCGCAATATATAATCAACCTATAGGTTGTAACTACAAACTAGCACTACAATACAGTGGAACTATCACTACAATGGTTGGACAAATTCGAGGGTTATGAATTATGATATGAGCACAGTTCTCTACTTTGGACTACTATTGCTTAGATAACCCAGCTTCTGCGCTAATGCGTCGACATATCTAGGTCTTCTCCTCTCAAGCTCTGACATCCCAGCTTCATCTCTCATACCTTCATTTAGCAGCTCCTCCCAGAAGTCCTCAGTCAACTCAATTTCACTGCTCACCTGATTCCGACTAGCCTTATCATCCTGCTTAGCCTTTCCGAGCCCCTGAATGTTCAGTGCTAAATTCTCCAACTCGGAGTTTCCAGGTTCATTCAACTCTGTAAATGCCCTTGGCTCAAACAGGAATGTTGACTCGAGTTCCTCACTCTGACTGGTCTCCCCAGGGCTGAGAAATGGCACTACGTCTATGGACCTCCTCCTTTTCATTGAGAAAGCGTCCTCGAGCTCCTTCCTTTTATCTTGCTGCTGAATCAACTGGTGGAAGAAGTCTGGGTTCTGCATTGCTCTTGCCAAAAAACCCATCATCTGAAGCTGCTTCTGCTCAGCATGTTGTAGCCTCTCTTCCATGGCTCGCATGTCAGCTCTTGTGCTTTGCTGCTCCTGCCTTAGTTTTACAACCTCTGTGAGTAGGATGTTCTTATCGCACTTTAGCCTGTCGATTTCTTCGTCCAATCCAAACTGATTAACCTCAAGGCAGGAGCCAAGTGTCTGCTGCTGTGATGCAGGGAGATAAGACAACGGTCTTCGTCTCTTTATCATCTTTAGAAGCTGTCTCTGGCCCCTAAGGAAACCCTCATTCGCAAATTCCCATCTGTCTGGATCAATCTTTCTAAAACCCTGCAAATTGCAAGTTAAGTAACACAACAACTGTTGTTAGCTCAAATTCAGAAGCCATAAATATTAAAGATCAACAAGGATGGCAGATTTCACAAAATATGTAAAACTGCAGGTTTCACATAGTTTTGTGATGAAATTTATAAGCAGTGAAAGAACAAGTAGCAGTATACTATATTGCTTGATGGTGATCAAAGGAGTCTTCTAGAACAAATAAGCAGGTTCTTGTAGCTTCATCCGGTGTCTTGATCCATCTAGCTACACAGTAAGAAGTTGAAGAAAGAGCATGTAAGAAATTAAATAGTTTGTCGGGGAGATGCAGGCTATGCAGTCTCCCAGCATCCTCCTGTTTCTGAATTATTAAAAACATTTCAAGAATTAAGGTTTTATGCGCATGCGTCTGGCAAAGGATTGACCACAATTTTTTTTCTATTTTTTGAAACCAAGGATTGGCCTCAACTTACCGCAGGCGGACAGTGGCAGAGCTGTAGTCTACATTTGCATTCCTTCATACTACCATGGTAATCGCAGTCTGTTGAAGAGTTCTAGCTATCCTAATTCCTAGTCCTACAGCCAGGACCAAGAACAAATTATTCCATTCAGTAGCTTCTTTGCTACTTAATTATACATATAAAACTTTCAACCAAGTGAAAAAAAAATCACAACATCGTACAGAACCGCTTACTGCTAATGCACAGAACAACTATCAATAAGCTCTCTTCAACAGCAACAAACATGGTTCTTTCACAATGTGTATCCAATTACCAAATTGTACTACATTCCATCTTAATGTTGTTGTTAGGGTGCTTAATTCCAGAATTAGATGCCTAGCCTATCAATACTCATGGTGATGACGCACCACAATAGTCACCACAAAAATAAGAATATGTGCTAAATTATACATAACCTATCTACAGCTGTAACACGAGCACCAATTGTTGCTTTAAGATTCCATCATTTGGAGGTCATTCGAAAACCCAAATTGTAAAAAAAAAAAACGACAGCACCAGGAAATGTGATCTCTTGCTCAGGCAATTCAGCTAGACCAAGAATTGCCATTCCGAATTGACACAAGTTACACTCTTTCAGTGATTTCTTGATTGATCACTCATGCTCCTCCACGGTCTACAATGCAAGAAAAGAAACGCAACAACAACAGTTCACAAGCATAAATTGACTTGCGAACAAGTGAACAGGTAACACTAGGCAAGCAAAGGAGTTGGGGGCCCGGGACAAGACTCACATAGGTGTTGAGCTGGCGGACGAAGCTGGAGAAGTTGTTGTGCTTGAAGAACCGGGGGAGCAGCACGGCGGCGAAGACGTGAGGATCCCACACGACGAAGCTGTTCCCGGATCGCCCCCACGAGACGACGCCGTCGGTGGCCGGGTCGGCCACCAGGTCGAACGTCTTGGTCAGGAACGGCGGCGGCCCCACCTCGTGCAGCCCCTCCATCGGCTGCGGCGCCCCCGCAGCGTCCCCCTCCCCCTCCTCATCCGGCGGCGAGCTCGGCGGCCACTCCTCCTTCACTATCCCCGGTAGCAGCGGGTCCATCGTGGGTGGATCACCCACGAAACAACCCAAAAGTGGGATTCTGACGCCGGGAACGGCAACCAACCAACAATCCCCAGGTGGGTTCTGCTCCGATCGACGAGTCGGCCTTGAAATCGGAAGAATCCAGCGAGGCGATCACAAGACCGCAAGAAAGAACCAAGAGGAGCTAGTACAGTAGTAGCAGTTGGCATGAGCCAAGTCAGAAGAGTCTGAGAGTCTCTGATCCTCCGCGGGAGAGTGGCCGGTGCGAACGATAAATACCTTGTACGGGGAGGCGAGACTGGTCAGTAGAGGAATGGAAGGTTCTAGACAGCGCGGCGCGTTCGTGGCCGGCCCGGCTCGGAAGCTTCTGGAGGCCGGAGCCAGGTGGGCGCGCAAGTGGGGAGGCTAGGTGTGGCTGAGGTTGGCACCCCGGCGCAAGTGGGCGACGGATCGATAGCCGACAGGGGACGCCGAGGGAGACAACTCGTGCCATTTTTTCTGATCTGAATCCCATCTTCTCATCAACGCTTTGCGAGGGTCAGATCAGAAATTTGTTGCCGAGTTCGTGATTGGCCGCGACTTGCAAAGCTTATCCACCGGCTAGATACTCTGATAAAAGTAGTTCTTTTTCTCGGGCTTTTTTCTCAGCTTCTTTGTATTCTTTTTGGCCTCTCGAGCGCGTAAGTCACATCAGTTGTTTGTTAGTACTACGATCTCAAAAAAAGTTTTGTTTAGTACTGCGAAATGTATCTGAACAATTTTGTCTCTTTGCATAGAATGATACTGGAAATGATCACTTGGTAATTGATAGTGTGAGGCATTGCATTTGTACACATTAGCAATTCATCGGATTCACAAAAGAGACATGATAGTTTCTGGGAGAGCGATTGGCTCTCACCTGAAATTCGTCTTGACTGGAAACTAATGCTGGCAAGTGACTGGACAATAGACACAAACGTGTTTAGTCTTATTAGCATACATTTTCTAGCAGTTTCCTGGTCTGTAGAATCCAGTGGTAGGAGTAACCTACTAGGCTGACACGTATTCATCAATGTGCACGAACTTTTCGGTAATCAATAGCATTCGCACTATTATTACAAAGATTTGGCCCTCACTGTGAGATACTCTTAGAACGACAGGGGTACTCAATTAGTACAAGGTCAGCAGGTGAACCACAACAACACACTGACATACAAGCATCATTTTCAGTAATATTGTGCACAAACATTTTCAAAGATCAAGACAGGCGGTTTGAATCATCATACCATCACACGTCATGTAGGACATTGCCATTAGTCCCTTGCTGACTCTGAACTGTGGGATGCAATTATTCGCTACAAACACTGACATACAAAATTTCAGGAAAGATTTTAAGCAGGTTTTGTGCAAACAGCTACAAACTGATACAGGATGTTGGTCTGAGTACATTGCACTAGCAAGTAGCACATCTTATTCAGTATTTGTAGAGTGCAATACAGAAGTCCCATTCGGCCGAACATGTATAGATGCCATTAACGAGCTTCAACAGCTTGATTTCCACCTCTGTTGATAATTCTGTCCACGTACTCCTTTCTGAAATCACGCAACGGTTCATAAATCAACAATAACAGGGACAAACAGTGGGAGATACAAGGGAAAAGGAAAAATAAAGACAGAGAACAATGCCGAGACAGAGACATAGTACCTAGCTGGGAGATGGTCATGGGGACGATTGTACGGCGTCCAGACAGGCTCTCCCACAAAGAGCCGCATTGCCTGCAGAAACATAGTAAGCAAAAAGCGCAATATCACAGTTCCATATTAGACTGTGATGTTCCTTAATTGATGGAGCAAGAAGTGATAGAGAGCTTAGGATGAATATATGATTAAGGAAGGGACACGACTGGTACTTGAAATTCACAAAGACAGTGTAAGACACAGAAGCAGAGGCGGATCTGGGCCTCGGGCCACCGGGGCAACGGCCCAAGGCCCAGATCAAGATTGCTTTTTGATTATATAGAAATTCTTATGTGATGAGCCCAAGGCCCAGTTTTCCTGCTGGGCTGGCCCGAGGCCATGCCTCTGGCTGGCTACTCCACTGCACAGAAGTACATGTCATAAAAAGACAAATGCCTGTTCGAATTATGGGACTAGAAATAAGTAGGTGCTATCTGTCCACTTCAAAGAATCACAGCTATCACTAATTGATTCACAAGTAAATGACACACACAGTTTTACGAATGAATACAGAGTTCAGTCATTTTAATTCATTTAGTGTATACAAGTGTTAAGGAGAGTAGGTGACCAAAACTCATGGTGGGAACAAAGGAAGAAAGTAAAAGATACCTTGATGTAGTTGTCACTGTCCAACGTGAAGCGGTGATACATTCCTGCAGGCAAAACAATCATTCCCCCTTTCTTCACTGCTATACGGATCCACTGATCATTTTGGTCCCTCACATCAAAGTATCCTTGAGAACATAAGAAAAAGAAATAGGTAAAGTAGATATAAAAAATGTCACCATGGTTATTACTGGAAATAAAACAGTTACTAGTTTTCTTGCATTAAATGCCCGAAAATGTATACAAATGCACCGACCACTGCCCTCAAGACAATAGCGTATCTCTTCGTCAGTATGCAAGTGTTCTTCAAAGAAATTCTTCAGCTTAGCCTCGTAGTTTGGCAACTTATCTGGACACACATCGCAAATGTCCTGCACAAGGAAAAGCAGCACATGTTTGTCACACTTGTTTGCTTCTACTACTTGCTTAGCATTTTAGCCTTGCCAATCGAAATGGAAACACAAAACAACAAGAAGCCCAAAAAGCTCAATGACAAACCATGTAAGAGTATCCCCTCGCCTCGCGAATTTTCTTGAGGTTCTCATCATTCTCCCAGTCATCAGCATTTAGGCGCCAGCTTAATATTCCTAATTCTGGGTATTTGAAATGTGCACCGTTTTAGCCTCTGGCAGGTTTATCAACACTAGTTCTACTAGAGTTCATGCACAAACTACAATGAATGATTTCAGCAGCAATTGCACAAACCTGAAAGTTTGTCGAGAGGAATGAACTCTTTGGGCTCACGATGATGAGGAAGCCTCTGGTCCTCTTCACTGTCATCCATGTACCATGCTTGGATGACCTCCTCCTTACCATCCTAAGTTAGTAATAGCCATTCAAAAGAATGTTACTATTGAGCAAAAAGTAAAATCTGACAAGTAACAAAACATGTCCAGAAAAATTGACCATGGCCTAGCATTACTCAATCACCACGTTATGAGCACCATAATTCATAACCAGTGCAGAAACAGGTACAACCCATGTACAGAAGGAAATATGAAATTCAGTACAGCCTAGTGATAGCATGAATTAACTGTAAAGTGGAAACATCTAACATAATTTACATTGTATCAAGATCCAACTGGACATCTCACAAAACCGTATTCTCATAAGCTTATGAAATGCCAAAAACAAACAAACATTACAAAAGTCATATTGAACTATTTTTCTGGTGGTGCTCCGGGTCCACATGACACTAAGCACTTAGGAGTTAGGATTGTTCTACAGGATCTATCTGAAGGATCCTATATGAAGCATGCACTGGACAGATTGACAAGCTCTGTCCTACCCCTGGACCCAGACAAAAATGTTCTGCAATAAGTCGATGTAAAAAATGGCAAAACCAGTATCGACATACAGTAGTTTTTAGTTATATAAGACTACACCAAGTAAACCAAGTGACAACAAGCTTGAAGGGGCCTCCTACTTCTAGTATCAACAGAAGAACACTACTGAAGGAAACAAAGGGGGACTGATCTGGATAAGATGGTGATAGTGCACACCTTTCTCCGATAAATAAATACTACTAGAATTGATGTTCATACCATTAAAATTATAATTATCTACAACTGTTTTACTCCAACCATTAAATTTAGTACTAAAGGTTTTGCCATTTCAGTATGTTTATCTTTAGGGTTACTAAACTCCATTAAGCCAAGAACACTGAGTTGAAGACTGAAGAGCAACTCTCATGCTACATATTCCAAGCTCTAAGCTCTGGCGTGCTCTGAAGTCTGAATCATCAAATCGATTAACTGAAGAGGACATGTCTAATCAAAATTGAAGTTTCACATGTATGGTCTCCATCCTAAAACCTAATATGTACATCTCAATTTTTTGGGGGATGAATTCCCACTCCCATCTTTCTGTGCTCCAATTCACACGGACGTCTTTCGCCTATTCCTACCCAATGCTTGAACCGGGGTAATCAAGATCCGAGAAAACCTTGACGAAACATGCCCAGAAAAGAAGAAAACTAACTCCCTGGACGCAGCAATTCGCCAACATCTTAGGACAAAAACAAGAGCAGGAAAAAATATATTAGGAGAGTTTTCTTGCACCTGGAACTCGCTCTCCATGTCTGCAGCCTCCTGAAGTCTCGCACGCTGCTCTTGCCTTCCCCTTCTCTTTGGAATCCTCCTGAAAGCGTGGAAGCTGGAAACACAGGGAGGTGGGGGATTTTTCTATGACCCGCTTTGGCTTAACGCGAACCGAGAGTTTCGCGGATATGGTACCCCAAACTTCTTCTATTTAGATATATGCCCCTCGTTCTTTTTCATATTTTCTCGTTCTGATTTTGTGCAATAAGATATTAACCCAGTGCGAACTTCTTTTTCGAAGGAACAGAGATTTATTGATTATTAATCAATAAAGTTAGCTTTACAATTATGGAGCACTAAGAGCACCTACAATAGTTTATTTTTTAGCTTGTTACTAAGAGGAGAGAGAACTCTATCTAATAAAAGAAACAAGTCTTTCAATGAATTATTTCTTGAGTTTGTATCTAAGATTTTAATTACTACAAGTGTGAACGATTCTTGATGATCAACAATAAAGTACAACTTTAATTGCTATGAGTTTTTAGGTAACAAGCAAGTCTACAACAGAGTATTTTGTTCTTTCTTGTGTCTTGGTATCAACAGCTTGCCTGTTTCTCCATCTAGTAACAAGCTCACATTCTCTTCTCACCATCTCTTCTTCGTATCACCTAAATACTGATGCGTTTATCCTTTAGTGACAAATGATATGGACTATTGTAGAGTGCTCGATACAATCCGGCACACCCGCTAGCCAAACAGTAGCAGACCTTTAATAGCTTCACCTCACCTGTAAGAGCCAAGGCCAGAGGTACAAGAAGAACTTTAATTTACCACGGATTTCAAAATAATCTTACCACCTTTGCTTTTCTCAGAATTTCTCGTATAATTTAACAATAGCACGTTTGTGACGTGGGATTTTTTTTTATTCCTGTCAGAAGTGAACCGTTTCTTATAAAATTTCTACGAAATCCTTGCGGACTTTTAAGATTGTAATTCCTGAGAATTCTAGATGCCTTTCCATAATTTTTTTTTGCTTGCTGCATGAAACATGATGGCATAAAAATACCATGACGATGTGCTGGCAGTATTGTCCGGTTCAACATATAACCAATGTCAGACCACGATAAAAAGACGAACAGGTGTACACGTCAGCTGGCCGCATGTAAGTCCATGCTGCATCCCTGTGGTTCATGGCTCATGATTTCATGAAGGACTTTCCTTCGGTCCTTTGGCATTTCATTCTATTAGTGCTTGTTTGGGAAACCCAAATTTCATTCTATCTTCGTGAATGGATCGAGAATCTGTTGAAATACCGATCTATTCATGGAAATATATCGGCAACTTGGACTTTCCAAACAAGATCTTATAGAAACCTGTAATATGCGCCCGGTTGTTCTATACTTGTATTGTACTGTTGCTATATCATTCAGACGTACCTACTATCTACTATACAGTTTCACTGCCGTTAGACCCCGTTCGTAACCTAAAAATTTCACGCGATTTTTACGAGAATTAGTTCAATTCCCCGTTCCAATAAGCTGCAAAATGAAGAGAATGAGTTATCTACAATTCAGCCCAACGGGCCAGAGAAGCGGACAAAGTCACGTGGTGTTATAATGCGTGCTTTTTCGTGGAAGGCCTTGTCTTGAACTGTGCAGTACCATTCTTTTCGTGGGCTTGTAACTAGTGGTTGCTTCGGCCCAAGGTGGTTCATAGCGATGCAAGTTTCTTCGAGTAAACATGCATGCATCTTTTCACGGCGTTTTCCGCGATTGCTTCGTGGTTAATACTATCATATCATGTTGTTAATCATCAAGATTCAACAGGCTGCAAGCCCAATTATCCAGTCGATTTTTCTCACCTTTAGATATTTGTGCTCCGGCCAAGGTCTGCCGGTGCCGTCATCTTCTACCGCTACGGGTTAGGGCTTAAGTTCACTGGTTAGGGTTTAGATTAACCGGAGCCCGGATCTTAGAGAGAGGGAGGGGCGTCAGAAGCACGGCGAGATCCAACGGTGGAAAGAATCGCCTGTATTTTTAGAAATTTGGAGTCGACCGTGACAGCCTAAAATCTAAAGTCTCTTTGCTCTCAATATCATCATGGTCACACAGAGGAGAGGACACTGGACGGCTGCATGCAGTGCATGCACCGCGCCACTTCTCATCATTCACCGTTGAAAAACTACACCTTACATGAGGACGCCCCCCTCCCCGAGTCCATGAAAGATACTCCTGATCACGAGCATACGTGCGTACGTGAGGTAGATGTGTCACAGTAGTTGTCGCCAGACACAACCGCGCACATGCGTGTCCGGTCTTTTGTCCACTTAATCGATATATCTCTCGTGCATCACCACTGTGACTTGCTTTTGTTCGCTTCCCAAACGACAAGTGCAGAACTAGGGCTAGCTACAAAGGACATCACGTCGATCGATCATGCTAATCTACATTATTGCTTTGGTGATGCTCTGTTGATGAACAAGGGCCTAGCTAGCTAGCTAGGCTAATCTGTTTCATTTCTTTGTATGCACGTTGATATATGTTTCCGCTATGACCCACGGCCGCTAGCTAGCTGCGACAGACACAATTAATTGGATAGTGCATTTGGAGGACCGAGCTACGTACTTACGCACGATTTATTTTCTCACGACCTACCTCTGGCTCCATGAATCCATGGACATTCTTGGCTACATCACAAATTTATAAGTAACCATGCATGGGACATGGATGACACCGTGGATGCGTGCATGCACAAGTAATGGCAGGCAGGAACTGCACACATTGACTCACAAACTGTAGATCGAAGCCATTAATTACTGACATATATATTCATAAAAAGCATGTAGTCCTGGCAAGTTACTTAAATTTTGGTTGATCGACATATCGACAGCCATATATATATGAGCCATGCATGAATGAATTCCGAGCTAGTATTCACTATGAGCTAGCGCCCTGCCTGTGCACTTCGTCAGTACTCGTTCGTGCATATGTGTCACTACTCGATCGTCTTTGCGTGGACCAAAAGGCAAAGAAGAGAAGAAGAAGAAAGGGGAACACGCATTGATTGGTTACTCGAGCTCGAGCCAGACATGCAGCCACGCCAACAAGCAAGCAGCTATAGTAGCAGCAGCCACAGTGTGCACGCATCTCCATATAGTTCTTCTCGTATGTACGTGCGTACATTATTCATGCATATGGCTAGCTAGGTACGTAGCTGATGCCAGCCGAATGCTCGAACAGTGCTGTAG
This sequence comes from Phyllostachys edulis, assembly GCA_036346405.1. Lineage (NCBI taxonomy): Eukaryota > Viridiplantae > Streptophyta > Magnoliopsida > Poales > Poaceae > Phyllostachys > Phyllostachys edulis. The sequence goes on from CM070550.1 coordinate 109,779,737, forward strand.
GTCGACCTGGGGAGATCGATCGTTGAAGATACTACTGATCGATGAAGATCGACTAGCTTGTTGATACGTATAAGTAGGGATGGCAACGGGGTCATTCTCCGTCGAAGAGTGGTGGACCATCTCTATCTCCGTGACAAGAAAAAATCCTTATCCCTGTCCCCATCCCCGTCGCCGGGTACTATTCTTCTCCCATCCCTGTCCCCGTCGGGTTATCAGGGCCCCATCCCCGTCGTCGGTACTGCCATTTCTGAATTTCAACTGCAGCAAAGAGAAATTTCTCAAGCTATGGATGTGGGGCGGCGGCTGGGTGGGAGTGAATGGGAAATGGGGTTAGGGACTTAGGGTTATGACTTATGCTATGCAGCATGCAACACATGAATGATGCACTCGGTTGGTTGGCTGGGCTATGCTATGCACTATGTTATCACCTTATCGGGGCTCCATCGGGTAACGGTGATGGGGAGCAAGGGAACAGCCCCGTCCCTGTCAAACCCAATGGGGAATGTTTTTTTCATATTAGTATCCCCGTGGGGAATGAAGTAGTCCCAAACCCGCCCCCTAATAGGTGAATTCTCCATCGGAGAATAGGGAATGGGGCCCCATTGCCATCCCTACGTACAAGGATGAAGGACCGATTGAGAGATGACACGACGTCGTTCGTCTCGGCTGGCCGGAGTATGTATAGCGTGCCGTACGTGTCTAATTTAATTACATGCGTGCATGTGGTGTACATGTATTGTATCGTACACTGTTTTACTTTAATTTACCGTATGGGTATATAGCTAGCTGATGGTTAAAAATATATCACTTGTTGTAAAACTGATATATCACTTATATGAGCCTAGAGCCCATATATCAATAACATCAGTTACATATCGTAAAGACCCCCAAATTATTAAGTGGCATGTAGCGTCATTCACCGACCAACCCTGAGTCCGTGCTTTCTGATAGGTTTTACGGTGCCAAGGCTAATCGTACTACTACCCGGGGCCTGGTCCTTGTGCACTGTACCTGAGTTCGTGCATGCCACGACTGCGAGGGCACCCAACCCTGCAGCTATATATCTGCACACGCCCTCAAATCTAAATGTCAACTCGTTTTCTTCCTCTTATTAGATTGCATTTTATTTGTACACATAGAATAAGTAGTTACATCATGCACCTGCGTGAACAGATGTACGCATGCTCCGATGCTCGACTAATCGAACCAGGCCATGAACTTGTCTCATGTCGTGCGAAAGTTCAAGACGCATATACAATATTACAGTATATGTTTCAACTCAAAGTCTCAAATTTTTGACATATACAACCGGTTTTAAAACCGTATTTACCGAAATAGTACTACTGACGCACAATCACCGTGCGTCAGCGACTCCCACGCCGCCACATGCCCCGCCAGCCCGCGGCAGCCTGCCACGTCACCCCGCGGGCGCACGGTGACCATACGCCAACCGTGGGCACATGGCCACCATGCACCATGCACCAGTAGGGTTGATTAATTAGGTTAGGGTTAATTAGTTAGGTTTGAGGAATTTTAAAATATAGCAAACCAGTCCAAAAAATTATGAATTTTTTTGTGGAGCCTCCTGATACCGTGTACTTGTTTGTGTAAATTTTTCATAATTTTATTCGTTCAGAATTTTTATTGCTCTTTCGTATAAGTGTCATGTTTGTACGAATTTGTAAATACAGAAAATGAGCTAAAAAATTATGAATTTTATTTTGAAGGCTCACGTAGTGGACTTGACTGTGTAATGTTTCGGCAATTTTACATGTGTTCTGGTATTGTCTCAAAATTTTAGAATTTAGGTCGCGAAAATTTCAATTTTAGGTTTCAGAAATTAGGGTTTCATGATTTCATGTGACTCGGAATCCCGCGCAGCTAGACGTCTTAGAGACGTACCCCGCAAGATGGCCGCACGCAAGAAGGTGTGTCGCACGGAGACTGCTGGTCCTTCAGTTCAGGAGATCCGCGGTCAGATTGCAACTGCCAGAGAGAGAGTTCTTCAGACTCTTTAGTGCATGGACGTTGGTGGCTCAGTGACGACCCAGAGGACCTCGAGGAGCGTATCAACGTCGAGGAGGACGTCGAGGAGGAGGACCCTGAGTCATGAAACCCTAATGTGGATGCTATTCTTTAATACTGTATTGCACCACAGGCTAGATTTAGGGTTTCATGATTTCATGTGACTTGGAATGTATAGAAAATATACTGCATTGCAACTCCATTGGAGATGCCGATATATAATATGGCAACACACATAACAACCAAAATACGCTGCATTGCAACTCCATTGGAGATGCCGATATACAACATGGCAACACACATAACAACCAAAATACGCTGCATTGCAACTCCATTGGAGATGCCGATATACAACATGGCAACACACATAACAACCAAAATACGCTGCATTGCAACTCCATTGGAGATGTCTGAAGGAAGGAAGAAGAATTGTCACTCTCGTACAACATCCCAGCGACAATCCAATATCATCACGGTACATCGTTTTATGATATGCACGCCACACATTTCCCCTATTTGGTTCCTGTACAAGCATATCTAGCCTGTGGTGCGATGCAGTATTAAAGAATAGCATCCACATTAGGGTTTCATGACTCAGGGTCCTCCTCCTCGACGTCCTCCTCAACGTCCACCCCGATGATACGCTCCTCGAGGTCCTCTGGGTCGTCACTGAGCCACCAACGTCCCTACACTAAAGAGTCTGAAGAACTCTCTCCTCTGGGTCGTCACTGAGCCACCAACGTCCCTCCACTAAAGAGTCTGAAGAACTATCTCCTTTGGCAGCTGCAATCTGACCGCGGATCTCCTGAACTGAAGGACCATCAGTCTCCGTGTGACACACCTTGCGTGCGGCCATCTTTTGGGGTACGTCTATAAGACATCTGGCTGGTTGCGGGTCTGGAGTCGCTCCACGATAAGGTAAATCATCCTGAGTTGGTGGAGGTTGATGTTGAGCTGTCTTCAATTGGGCGAGCTCTCTCTCTCTACAGCATCCAGTCTCTCGTACACTCGCTCCATCTCATTGGCCATGAACACAACCGATAGATAAACAAAGATTGTCCTAGCATGTTCTAATTACATATATATTGGACTTTATATCATTGGTTGTTATTATGAGCATTTCAATAAAAGTTTTCATGTTCCATGTGCAGTGATGATATTGGATTGCCGCTAGGATGTTGTACGAGAGTGACAATTCTTCTTCCTTCCTTCAGACATCTCCAATGGAGTTGCAATGCAGCATATTTTGGTTGTTATGTGTGTTGCCATATTGTATATCGGCATATCCAATGGAGTTGCAATGCAACGTTTTTTCTATACATTCCAAGTCACATGAAATCATGAAACCCTAATTTCCGAAACCTAAAATCGAAATTTTTGTGATCTAAATTCTAAATTTTTGAGACAATACCAGAACACATATAAAATTGCCGAAACATTACACAGTCAAGTCCACTGCGTGAGGAGCCTTCAAAATAAAATTCATAATTTTTTTAGCTCATTTTCTATATTTACAAATTCGTACAAACAGGACACTTATACGAAAGAGTGATAAAAATTCTGAATGAATAAAATTATGGAAAATTTACACAAATAAGTACACGGTATCAGGAGGCTCCACAAAAAAAATCATAATTTTTTGAACTGGTTTGCTATATTTTAAAATTCCTCAAACATAACTAACCTAACTAATTAACCCTAACCTAATTAATCAACCCTCTCGGCGCATGGCGCCACGGTATATGCGCCCACGGCCGGGCGATGGCCACCGTCGTCCGCCAGGTGACGTGGTAGGCTGGCGCTGGGCTTGCGGGCACGTGGCGGCGGAGAGCAAGCGCCGGTCATCGTCGCTAATGTGCTATTTCTGCAAATACGTGCATGCAGTAGTCATTTGTGTAAATACAGTTTCAAAATCGGCTGTATGTGCCAAAAATTCCAAAGTCTCAAGGGTTTTTGGTATATACAGCACGTTTTCAGTCCGTATTTATAGAAATGTTCACACAAAGACATATTTGTAGAAATGTCACTGTTACCACACGGCCACCGTACGGAGGTCTCTCCCGCCCGCCACGTTGCCCGTTGCTGTATGGCTGCCATGTGGCAACACTCCCCACGCCGCCACATGGCCCCCTCTCTCCCTCTCGTGCCACCTCAGCCGCCGTTGCCGCACAGCTGCTATGCGGCAACGACTACGAGCCCGCCATGTGTCAGGTTTAGGGTTAGGTTTAGTTAGGGTTGTGTCGCCGTTAGGTTTAGGGTTAGGTTTAGTTAGGGTTTACTGGTTAGTTTCTACGAATTTTAAAATATAGCAAATGAATTCAAAAAATCATAAAATTTTACGTAGAGCCTCCTGCATTTCCCTACTTATCTTCTATTAAATAGCGACAATGCATAGCTTTCTAGAGACGTGCTTGTATATAAACAAGGCGGAGAAAACATTACATTACGATACCGAATAACACGCGATACAATATGGATCACTCGTCTGAGCCACTACTCTCTGCCTGCTGCGGCTGTGTCCGCATACGTGGCCTTGTTTTGCGCCGAGCATGACCCGTGGAGTACGTCCATCGTTCCGGAGAGCGCATGCCGGTTCGGAGGGGGTACGGAGACCATTGAGGTGGAGGTGGACCAGTAGGCTGACTCTAGAGCAGAGTCTGGTAGGCGTACATATCGTCGTGATGAGGCATACAGACCTAGGGGACACCTCTGAAGAATTCATCCACGACGGAGTCTATAAAATCACTCTGGGGGTACGATGCCTGCAACTCCGGTTGCGCGGATGAGCTCTGGCCTTGGACGTACGGGGTTCCCGCGTACCCAGAGGAGCTCTGGCCTTAAATGTACGGTCGAGCAGCGAACCCAGATGAGCTCTGCCCTTGTAACATCCCGATTTTCAAGTCTTTTTGAAAATTTTCAAAATAAAAAGAACCATTTGGTTTTGTTGAAGTCCTAAAGCTTAACCTGAGATTTTGGAATTAAAAGTGTTTAAAATGACTAAATCGAACTTCAACTAATCCAAGAGTTCGATTTATTTTGAGTTTGTTGGAGTTCTCTGGAGTCAGTTTCCTTTCTCTCTTCGCTCCGTGCTCTCCCTCTGTCCAGACCTCCCTCTCATTTGGACATCTCCCTTTGTCCAGACCTCCCTCTCGTTTGGACCTCCCCCTCGGTCCAGACCTCCGAGTGGTCTTGGAAGACCTCCTGGGTGGTCCTGAGAGACCTCCGGGTGGTCTTGAAGGACCTCCCCTTTGGTCACGAGCTCCTCTTTGGTTTGACCACCCTCCCGAGTTTTGACTAGCCCCACCTGTCAGCCCTGCTCACCTTCTTCTTCCTCTCGCTGCGTCACTGCTGACGCAATAGTCTACGTGCATTAAATGCTGTTGTGTCGCATTAAATTCTGTCGCTTCTGTAGTACCCATTCCCCCTCTTATCTCCTCCCCTACCTGCGCCCATCTCCTCATTCACCTACCCTTGATCGTGTGGGCCTTTGAGTCTTTCAGTTATTCTCCCCATCTCCCCTGGCTATAAAAGCCTGAGCAGCCCTCTTTCATCACCTTTTTCTCCACCCCAGCTCTCTTGCTCTCGCCCAGCTCCTCCGTGCTTGAAGTTTCGCCTCCCTGTCGCCAAGGAGTCTACTGGAGCCTGCATCGTTGCCTCCTTGTCACCAAGGAGTTCGTCGGAGCACCTGCACCGTCTTCAACCGCCGTCCACCGTCTTCCCCTCCCCCTTCGGTCTCTCTCTCTCTCTCTCTCTCTCTCGGCCCTGGTGAGTTTCTCCGTGCCCTGTTCTCTTCCCTTGTTCCTACGACTACGCTGCATAGTTGTATCCTTTTGTATCCTTCCTATGACCACGTTGACTAATCGTATCCTCCTCAGGACCTCCTCCTTGGACCTCCTCCTCAGGACCTCCTCCTCAGGATCTCCTCAGGACCTCCCTTGCTGTTGGTTCTAGTTCGTTTGGTTTTGGAGTTCATTTGGATTTTATTTGGTCTTTATTTGAATTTGCTTCATTTCACGTGTAGATTTCGACGACTCCGGAGAGCCCAAGCACTTCGAAGAAGTAGACCCTCAAGCTTTCGAGCAAGGCAAGTTACACCCTTGATGATATTGAATCCCGGTATCTCAAATTATTTATGTTCTGTTTCAAATTATTATTGCATGCTTATTTAAATTTAAGTAATTTAATCCCTGTTTTAACTTTATAATTATTCCTAATTCCTTTGTACATCCAAACTTGATTATTGACTCAACCACCCCTTGTTACCTTACTAAAGAGCTAGTTGGTACATTAGTATGAACTAGTGTGTTTCAAAACTCTATGTTTAGTCAAGATTAGACCCAAAGATCTTGATTTGGGATTTTACTGCCAAAGACCAATGTTGTCAAAAATATTTTAATCATGACATTGGGTTGTCGTGGAAGTTTGCAAATTTTTTTTGAAAAGTAAAGCAAAATGAAAATTAGTTTAGACTTGGGCGAATTGGTTGTCTAGAAGGGTGCATGTTCATGCACAGGATCAACTCGGGTAGGGTTGAGGCCCAGGGTTTTGTGGAAGTCGCCCAAGTCAGTTAAGGACCAGTATTCGAGTGTATTTTGCCATGCCTTACCGTACTACCACATGTTCTGAACGGACAGAACCTAGCTAACTAATTTGCAACGTTTTACCGTGGTCGTTCCATCCGGTTGTGTGGGTGTCTTGACGACCTACTTTTATGCATTCCCACCTAGCGCAAGAGGGGGTCTGAACTCGACGGATGGTTAGTCCAAAGGGGGTGAAACCTTGGCGAGGGGGGACTGCAGTGGAATGGCGCATTGTAAAGGCATTGTCACGTGCTCTAGACCACTTACCTACGGTAGTGAGTGGTGGTATCGATGGGTGCCAAACAAACTAGAGAGGTCGTGTCATGTGGGTAAAGCTGTACACCTCTGCAGAATGTAAAACTATTCAAATAGCCGTGTCCACGGTCATTGACATGCTGGCAAAGCTGTTCCAAGGTAGATTTTGGTTTTGTTTTTAAAATACTTTATGAAATGGTTTTGGATGTCTATCCAACTGGGTTTGGGCGGGTAGCCCTATGATAGGAGGGTATCCTTCACCATTTGTTGATGAATATTATCTCCCTGTGTTAGGAGGGTATCCTTCACAGCTTGTTGATGAATGTTATCCAACTATAAAACTAAGATTTAGAAAATGAAATTTAGTTATTGTATAACTGCTTTGGAACTTAGTACAAACATTTGGAAAGAAACATGGTTTTATGCAAATCAACTCTATAAGCCTCCCTTTGAGATGTCCTTGCATGCATTTCAATTTGTTACTTGACGGGTGTGACTTGCTAGCATGGTTGTTGTGCTCACTCTGCTTAATCTGACCATTGAGCAGAAGAAGAGGTCTACGAGGAGCTCAAGGACCAGGACGTCTAAGCTACGACCTCCAGATGATTGCCTGTAGCGAATCGTATGGTCTACTCGCTTTTGCCTTCCGCTGTATTTTGGTTTTGTCGGCTCATAAGCCATTCTTATAATCAACTCTGTTGTTATTAATAAAGTTTGCGTTGATAGCTGTACCACCTTTGTTTACTGTGTGAGCTAGCCGCTGGTCTTGGGACTAGATCAGTTTGCACAGAAACTCGGGTCCGTCCGCGTCGGGAGTGGTCGTGACTCTCTTGCAGTGGTCGTGACTCTCCGGGAATGGTCGTGACACGGGAGTGGTCGTGACACGGGAGTGGTCGTGACTCTTCGGGAGTGGTCGCGACTCTCCTAGAGTGGTCGTGACAGCCTTTGAACATACGGTAGGACAACGAACCCAAAGGAGCTCTGCCCTGCGTACACTCCAAACCCTAGCTTCCATTGTCAGTACCCTAACGCCGTGTACTACTTCCTGGCAGGAGCTGGGAGGCCCGTATCGTCATCATCAGTCAATGTGAATTGGCCATCACCACCACGGCCAACTGAAGGCTGCAAGACGGAACGATGTTAGTACAAATAAACACTCTGAACGTGAACTGAAAACCTCGTACCTCCCAGATGTGTAGTGCAGATGACCGAGGGGGCGCGTCAGTCTCTGTACCGGGTGCGGACGGCAAAAGTGATTCATCCCAATGGACTTGCAGCGGGAGAACGACATGATGTTAGCGGAACGTAAGGCATAACAAATAAAACTGAATGTAGATTTCTACATAACTTACCTCCCCGCCAACCTAAGCCGCGGATATGATCGACGGGGAACGCTACGACGCCGGCCGGACTCGCTAGGTCGTGGTGACCTAGTGGGTGAGCACACCCCACTTGTTGCACGATGCGCAGGACGTCGTCCATCGAACGACCGCAGTTCAAATTCTTTATTATCTTCTTCATCTTCACCGAGATGTGCTTAAATTTTTTTATATCCCTTCGGGGTTATATCTGGGCTACGGATGATGGCCTCTGATGTGCTATGGACGCGTTGCACCCACTCCAACTGTAGTGACATACGTAACAGGTTCACTAATGAAGAGTGCAAATCTTGTCAATGAAACGACCAGAGGTTGTAAGTGTCTTACGACGTCGTCATGCCGCGAAGCGCTGTGACGCTCGAACGAGCGATGGAGGGTCTACTGGTGTGTCTCCTCTGTCACCGGCTCTGGGCGCACCGGTGGAGGAATGGTGAGTCTTGTGCGCGTCCGTGGCACGTACCACTCTATGTACGCACCGTACGTCTTAGGGTCGTACGGATGCGGAGCATGCAAGACATCCACGTGTGCCCTCTCTATCCATGTGGTAGTCCACTCGTGCTGGAACGGGTACCAGCCCTGAGTATGCCCACCCTGCCTCGATCGCCTGTATTTTCCGGAAGGATTGATGTTAGAAAGGGAGCACGTAAGAACTGTAAACATTACTCGAATGAAGTTTGACTCACAGGTCGTGGCAGGGGCTTGCCGTCCAGGGGGCACGACCTGGTGCGCACCAATCTGTCGCATTACCATATGTGCGAACACCAGGTGGCAGTCCGTCGTCCACAGTATTACGTCTCGGATGCATTGCACAGACAGTCTGTGCGGCGCTACCGTGCGCATGAACTATGGATACCATGGATCCCATATGTTGTCGCTCTCGTGCAACGACTTGAACTCGTTGTGATACAACGAGTAGCACCTCGTCGGTCTTGCGTTGGCCCAGCGCAGACGGGCAGTAGTCCACCATAAGCCCATGGTGGGCCCGTCTTTTTGGTCATGCGGAACGGGGTACAAGTGCACCACTGTCTCGATGGATGACCGCCCAACAAGGAAGTGTCCCAACTCCACAGCTGCAGGAGCACGTAGCAGACGGCCAGGCTAGAGGGTACCGCCGGTGTCGTGCCACGAAGCATTACACAACCCCCAGTATGTGGCGCAAAGGACGGCTGATCCCTAGCTATACGGAGGCATCGCCCCAGCCTCCGCGTCAACCAACGACTTGGCGAGGCGGATGTAGCTAGGGTAGCAAAAATCTCCCTATGTGGTTGGAAACAAGACCCAATCAAAGAGCTGGAGAAGATAAGCAATGATGTGCGTTCTAATGACCTCGTCAGGTGCACCATGCGGGCATTGAAGCCAAGTCCGGGGTACACTGTGGCGACCCAACCCTAGGGCACCCGAGAGGACCTCCCAGGATCTCCTAGGACATCCCTTAGGACCTCCCAGGAGGTCCAGTGGCACCCCCCGAGGCTCGGGTAGGATCTGCCCGCGGCAGCACCAATTGAGGCCCTGGTAGGACCTCTCATGATTACCACCGAGGGAAGTAGGAGTCACGGGGAGATCCCTCACCGCCACGGCCAACTCAGGGGAGGTCGAAAGACCTGACCTGGGGAGGTCGTGAGACTTGAGAGATCACTCTGTGATTCCCAGCGTGATCTGAGCTAGTCCCAAGGATCTCAAGCTAGCTCTTCACAGCATACAAGAATGGTAACATCCACGACATAAACTTTATTTACAACATAATAAAGGAGTTGTTTACAAAAGGTGGCCTTGGGCCAAAAGCAAGCTTACAAAAGAGCGGAAACAGACGTCCATCCACTATACCACAGGCAAAATGGCTGGAGGGCACAACCTACTCGTCCTGGTCCTCCTCTTCTCCATTGTTGTCTTCTCTCGATAAGATTTTGCATTGAGCAAGAGTGAGCACTACCACTTGTGCTTTCGCAAGTCACACCGTGGGGTAACAAAATGACATGCATACATGGATATACAATGTAAAGCATACTATGGTTGCTTTGCATAAAGCCAAGTTTCTTTCAATTACAATTACTAAGTTCCAAGGCGGGTTTTTAATAGATAAAATCCTTTTTAAACATTTGATTTTCGGTTGGATAGCATTCATCAACAAGTTGGTGAAGGATACCCTCTGTCACAAGGCTCCTCGCCCAAAGCCCATGGGATAGAAATCCCAAATCAGTTTATTAAACATTTTAGGAACCCAAATTCAACATCTAACTCGAGTGGCATTGCCCGTATGTCCATGACCGTGGACACGGCTATTCAATAGATTTACACTCTGCAGAGGTTGTGCACTTTACCCACAGGACATGATTCCTCTAATTTATCCAGCATCCGTCGATGCCACCTCTCACTACCAAAGGTAAGAGGTCTAGAGTTCACGACAAAGCCTTTAAAATGCATTGTCCCACCACAGCCTCTCCTTGCTAAGGTTTCGCCTCCTTTGGATTCAACTCCGCAGGATCTGGGCCCCCTCTTGCACCAGTGGGAACATAGGTCATAAAAGACCATTTTGGCCATAGAAGACCTCCCACTCCTCCCATTGGATCAACTGTGGTGGAAGTTCTGCAAATTACTTAGCTAGGTCCCACACCCCATACTAGAGACATGTGGTTGCACGGTTTTGGCATAGCCCATCATAGGCCTAGCATTGGCGGCTCAAAGACCGGTCCTCAACTGACTTGGGCGACAATCACAAACCCTTGGACCTCCACCTTATCCAGGATAGAGTCCGTGCATAAACCTTGCACCAACTAAGCAACCGATTCGCCCAAGCCTAAATCAATTTTCATTTTCTTTGCTTCCCCAACAATATTCTCACACTCCCATGACATCCCAATGCCATGGTCAAAATATTTTAAACAATAGTTGGTCATGAAGGTAAAGATTTCCCCAAATCAAGTACTTTTGGACTAAGCAAGACTAAGCATATGGTTTCACAATTGCTCCTGGTTCACACTAATGTATTAACCAGGTTTTGTCTAAGGTGACAACAGATTTGGTTCAATGTCAAGTTGGCCATATGAAGGAATTAGGCATAACTATGTGTTTAAAGACAGGTATTAAAATATCTTGGTAGAAATAGGCATGCATTATCCTTTGAAATGAACATAAGTAAATTGAAATATTGGGTGCAATATGATCAAGAGCATGACTTGCCTTGCTCACTGCCTTGAGAGTCTTCTTCTTGATGCTCTCAAGCTCCTCGGTGCCTTCACGATCTATACGTGAGGAAGGAGACAACTCAAACCAAATTCCAAATAAAGAGCCAAAAGAACTTCAAAAGAAACTCCGAAACTTAATTGATAGAAGCATCACATATTCAAAATGGGTTCTTTGGGAGAGGTCCCAACTTACTGGGGAGAAGCTCAATGAGGAAGGTCTTCACGGAAGACCAAAGGCGGCTTTTAGCAATGCACCAAGAGGATGATACTGCTTGCGAGTCCAAGGAGGTGATCTTTAGACAAAAATCATAGAGTTCAAGGAGAAGCGGAAGAAGAGGTCCCGGAAGAGGTATAATCTCTTATTGTGGTAATAAGAACAAGAACAGTCGAGACACAAGGAGGCTTACCAAAGAATAGGGAGGAGGTGACGGTAAGAACAAAACAGTCAAGACACAAGGAGGCTTACCAAAGAATAGGGAGGAGGTGACGGGTTGAAGGGAGGTCGAAGGCAATATGGGCGGTTGAGGACAACGCCCAAGCTCTAACAAGCCTCCAATGGTGATAATACAATGAAGAGATGCTCTGGCGATGTTCTTGGCAAAGAAGGACTCTCCAGAAGCCACGGGTGTGAACAATAATGTTGAGTGTGTGAAAAAGGTGGCAATGGAGGGCTCCCGGGACTAATTATAGTCAAAGGAAGTGAAAAGACCACTCAACGCGTACATGATTTGGTGAGCATATGAGATGGGCAAGAGGTACGGGGGTGTCAAAAAAATAATATAAAGGACGTAGTGTACTGTTACGGGAGGAGACTAGAAAAGACACCAATAGTGCCCCAGAATGACCCCGTACAATAGAAACAGCCACTTGCTTGGCTGCATTTAATGCGACAATACATGCATTAAATGCTCATGGTACTAGTGTGGCGGGGAAACATAAAATAGGTAAGCCTGGCAGGTGGGACTAGTCAAATCTAGAAACAACTGGGTCAAAGGGGAAGGTCCTGACAGTTGGATCTCCAAAGAGGAGATCCAACGGCCAAGATTGAATGCTAACGGGGAGGTCCGCGTGGTAAGAAGAGAACCTCACCCGCAAGGGAGGTCTAGAGCCGAGGATCAACTCCAGACAGAGGTCCGAGCGGTTAGGATTTCAAGGGAGGTCCTAACGATCGAATCGCTAACGAGGAGGTCTGGCGGTTAGAATCTCGAGGGGAGGTCTTAACATCGAGATGTTCAAAGAGGAGGTCTGGGCATTAAGATCTCAAGGGGAGGTCTTAACGGTCCGAGATGTTCAAAGAGGAGGTCTGGGGTGTTAAGATCTCAAGGGAGGTCTTAACGGTCCAGATGTTCAAAGAGGAGGTCAGGCATTAAGATCTCAAGGGAGGTCTTAACGGTCCAGATTCTGAGAGGAGGTCTCGACATGGGAGGTCCAGACATACATGGAGGAGGTCTCTGCGACAAGAGGTTCTAACAACCAAGCTCCCATCAAGGGAGGTCTGGTGAGGATCCTTGCAAAGGAGGTCTGACCGGTAGGATCTCACCAAGGGGGAGGTCCTATCAGTTAGGCTCTCATGAAGGGAGGTTCCACGGCTCAAGGAGGTCTTGAAAGGAGGTCTAAAGAACTAAGTTGACCAGGGGAGGTCCTGATCGCTAGGATCTCCACAATGGGAGGTCCTGGCGGTGAGGATCTCAATATAGGGGGTCTTAGAGGTTCGGGAGGAAGCCCACGGAGGTCGGGGGTTCCCATGTTAGCGAGTAAGGAGGTCCATGGATGGGGAGGTCCAAAGGACCCGAAGTCGAAGGGAGGCCTAAACATATAGGCACGCCTTAACCAAGAGGAGGTCTAGACCTAAGGAGGAGGTCTGAACCAAAGAGATTCGAACCAACAAAGAGATCCAAAGAGATCTAGCTCAGAGAGAAAGATCTGGACATAAGGGCACGTCCAATTGAGAAAAGGTCTGAGCCCCAGTGAGGTCCAACTTCAAAGACCACTTGGGAAGGTCCAGCCACAGAGAAGGTCTAACCCAACACAACACAAAAGAGAGACGGAGGAGAACGGCCACATCTGAAGAAGCGACAACATAAAACTTAAACCTCTCCAACGAACCAACTATGAATTCTCATCAAAACAAAATTGTTTTATTTTATTTTACAAATTTAAAAAGGACTTGGAAAATCAGGATGTTACATACACCACGTATACTCTCCGAGAGAGGTTGGTCGAGCCGCTACTCTAGCTCCGCCTTCCAGTCCGCACCCGGAGGTCCCGGAACAAGCGACTCACCCCGGATTGAGAGACCAGTCAAGAGCGAGACGTCTTGTAGGGTGACCGTCATCTCGCCCCACTGAAAGTGGAATGTGTGCATCTCAGGCCTCCACCTGTCGACAAGTGCTGACAGCAAACTAGCGTCTAGAACAAACCGATGTCCTATGGACACCAGCCTCACAAGAGACAACAAGCCTGTGTCCCAGAGGATCAGGACGTAGCGATCGTCCAGCGCCCAGTAGTCCCTCCCCATCCGAAGCACCAGGGGCGGAGGGCCATCCACGTCAGCGATGATCCACAACTTGCACATGTGGTCGTCATCATGGAAGTGTTACAGAAGCGCTGGTAGAGACATGGCTTGCAACACATGGAATAGAGGGAATATTAGTGAGAAAGTGGCTAATGACCATAAAAGATTGTAAATTAAACATGCTAGCTTTTTAATTACAGAGTAGTTTTCCTGGGGTGATAAGCTAAGTGATAAGCTAGCTTAATTAGATTATGCTCCTCTGCTCTTCGGTGAATGCAGTTCTTATTATTTGATTTTATTTTATGACCAAAATAACACTACAAATTAATGTACACTAATTTACTAATTAATTACTACTAATTATTTCGTAACTAGTTTAACACTGTAAATTAAAATTTACGACCAAACTACCTGCGAACGATGGCGGTTAATAACGCTGAAATGTCCCCAAAAATATAATCAACCGAGCAAAAGAGCGGGCAATAGAGCGAGCGACTGCGAAATGAAATGAACAAGCGGAAGAGCAAGCGTGCGACTACGAAATAAAATCGAGCTCGCTTGCTCTAATTTATAGCCACTGTGGGAGGGATCTTATCCCACACGCGCTAATTAAGCCATGCATTTCGGGGGAGACAAAGATTTGATGGATGAGACAAGGAGGTAACGGGATGACAAGTGATTGATGCTTTTGGTGGAAAAGAAAGTCAGATGGAGGGAGGGCCAGAGGGTCTCATTGAGATGTTTGGGCAAACAATAGTTGACACGGTTTTCTGTTATTTTTTTGCTATTGCACAAACAGGACACTTAAACGAAATAGCGAGAAAAAAATTCTAAACGAATAAAATTGTGGCAAATTTACACACGCAAGTACACTGTGTCGGGAGGCTTTACATAAAATTTTATGATTTTTTGAACTCATTTACTATATTTTAAAATTTATAGAAACTAACCACTAAACCCTAACCCTAAACCTAACTGCGACACGTGGCGGGCTCTCAGTCGTTGCCGCGCATCGCAAGTGCAACTACCGAGGTGGCGCGTAGAGAGAGAGGGCCACGTGGCGGCGTGAGGAGAGTTGCCGCACGATAGCCGTGCGATAACATTTGCCGCATGATGGTTGTGCGGCAATGATACTATTTCTGCAAATATATCTTCGGTTGAACATTTCTGAAAATACGGACCGAATAAGTGGTGTATGTGCTAAAAATTCAGTCCCAAACACTCGATCTGCCACGTGCTCGACCCACCGTGTACGTGGATCGAAGAGGGAGGAGTACAACGTACGTACGCGCGCGCGTGCTTGCGTACGAACGAAGGGCAGGGCCTGAGCAGTGGGGCACACATGGGGGTGGGGTGGTGAGGATGCGTACGTGCGTGGGTGCAGCGGGGTCGGTGTACGGAAAGGTGTTTGGTGTTGCTCAGTTTGTGTGGGTTTGCGGGTCGTTCATTGGGCGGAGCACAGGACAACCCCCCTCGTGCGCCCCATGCCGAAGTGACGGAAATGACCCCAACACGCACATGACGGGCCCACGTGCCGGGCACGATTCTCCCGCCAGGCGGGGGTGGGTCCGTCCGGGCAGAGCAGGCGTGGTGGGCCCGCGTGCGACCGCACGTCCGGCCCGGTCAAGACGGGCTTTGGGCTCCAGCCTCGAATGCTCGATCGGATCGGGCGAGTGAGTCCGACTCCGACCTGGGTCGCACCTTACTCAATACTCACCACAGGTCCGTGGACTCGGCTCACGAATCTGTGAGGTGTTACCGGTGTACGAGTACAAGTGGGGTGGCCAACGGTCAGCAAGGGAGGGAAGAGTTACGGTGCCAAGGAGACACTGGGAGGGCGCACGTGGCACGTCCGCCCTCCGAGGAGAGCCTGATCGGTGGGACCACGGGAAAAGAGAAAGGAGATTGGTGGGGACGGTGGGCGCCCACGTCATGCATTAATAGTTGACCGGTCCATGGTCCGTGCCTGCGCACCCTTTTTCTTCCATCCCCGCCCCAGCTGGGTCATTTACTTCCACGCTTGTCTCACATGGTCATTCAAGGGGATAAACTCACTCAGGAGCTCAGTCAAAATGCATAATAAAGCTGAGCATTTCAGCTTCGGAGTATGGAGCGGATTAAAGCCTGACGATGTTACACACTTACACGCACATTGGTCGTCAGGGAACGATCAACGGAAATGGAACGGTCCAAGAAGTGTCAGACCTACGAGACAGAGGTCCCGTGTGGGCTTGCACGTGTGGCAGTCAGGCCGGCGTGTCCCTTTTCTTGCTGCAGACATCCATTGCCCTTTCGGTGGTACGATGGCACTGCTACTAGGCTACTAGTCCTGACTCCCTGTGCCAACAGGATGTTATCACAAGCGCCACACACAAAGCGCCGGTGCGTGCCTGCAACACCTCACGGTAATCTACACGTGATCGGCACCCTCCGTTGCCGATCGGACAACGTGCACGCCGTGTGCCCGAACGGCACGCAGGCACGAGACATGGCAGATGAGCACAGTGGCTGGCCGGTAGCACGAGAGACACACACCATGTACACACACTGCTCAAAGAAAAACATATCACTTTTGATAGCTCTCAGTCTCCTGAAATTTGTTTAAAACTCAGTCACCTACAATTACATACTGCTAAGTCTAAAATTACACTAACAAGTGATGTACAATTTTAACACAACTTTACCGTAACTTTTAGTTATATTTGTTTTTGTATTTGTAGAGTTCAGCTATATTTATTTTTGTCTAGGTTGCAATTTTTTTGTTTTGTTTTTTTATTTGTAGGGTTCAATTAGATTTACTTTTGTCTAGTTTAGATTTTTTTTTTGTAGCTGTAGGGTTCACCTAGATTTACTTTTGTCTGGTTTAGATTTTTTTTTGTTTTATTTTTGTATTTGTAGGATTTTTCTTGATTTACTTTTATCTAGTTACAATTTTTCAACATAAAAAACAGAAGGTTTCATGAGCCGTCTAAGTTTATGGGTCAGTAATGACTTGAGATCATCACAGACGGTTCGAATCGAACCGTCTGTAATGCAAACTATCACAGACGGTTATTAACTCAGAACTTTCTGTGAGCATTGACTATCATAGACGATCTGTAGACGAAACCGTCTGTGATAGGTTGTTATCACAGACAGTTTGTACAAAAAACCGTCTGTGATAGTTTACTAGCGCAAACGGTCTGTAGACAAAACCGTATGTGAGAGCTGATGTATCACAGACGGTTTATCCTAAGGAACCGTCTGTGATATTCTTTTGTATTGCTAAATCTATTTATGTTTATTGGCTAGCCTCAAGAAATGCTAGTCATGCCCTCTGAAACAAGTACATGTATACATCCAATCCACATTCATTTCAGAAATAAGCACATCCATTCCACTGTACAAATCAATTAACTCAAATTAACCATCCATTTCTGCCTGGAATGAGCCTTCGGAAGATTGTGCAATACTCATCGGTTTCTACAAGAGCCCGACATGTTATTTCACTTCTTACGAAGTTATCGAGTAATTATAAACTAGGTAGTTTGATATCTTATCAGGCACTGGGACACTTCCTGGTCTGTGGGGTTTGGAAAGGAGATGGCCCCCAAAGACACGGCAGCTAACCTCGCTCTTAGCTAGTTTCGAGCACGCTCTTCAGGGATCATGGTAAATGGCAGGGAGACGTCCCAACGGTTTGCATGCTCGTCCAGATCCCTCCATTGTCGGAGTTTACCCGCATACCCAGCGGTGCCGAGTCTGTGGGGATACGTATTTTTTGCTTGGAGGGCCCTGTGCGTCACACTTTCACTCCTAAAATCATCTGTCGTCTTCTTCTCCACAAATTCTTCCTAGTACTTTGCCACGAACGGATACTTCTGGAAGGGCGCCAGGTTCTTCTCCACGTGTTGCTTAATAAGCATGCTCTTGAAGTTCCTCCATGTTTTGCACGCATGTAGCAACGTGTGTCGTCTCACGGAGGCCTGGTGTTGTTCTGGTATATCGAACAATCGGAAAATATCATCCAACAGCTCACCTTTTCGCTCTTTGGTCAACTCCTTCCACGATTCATAGGTTATCTTGACATGTTCCTGTGCAACTATTCCGACAGGTCAGCAAATGCATGATAATCATTTTTGGTGCAGAACAACAAGGAGCGTAAAGTGAAGTTCTCTCGTTTGTACGCATCCCATACTTGTGCCCCTTCGATCCACATTATTTTTAGATCTTCCATCAATGGTGCTAGGTACACATCAATATCATTTTCAGGTTGCTTCAGCCCTTGGATATGTATCGATAGCAAAATATACTTCCACTTCATACACAACCAAGGAAGAAGGGTGTAGATACAGAGAGTCACGGGCCAAATGCTATGTCGGCGGCTCATGTTACCGAAAGGATTCGTTCCATCTATACTTGATTCAAACCTTATATTCCTCGGTTCCGCACCGAAGTCTGCAAACCTTCTATCGATGTTTCTCCACTGGGTGAAATCAGCAGGGTGTCTTAGCTTTCCATCCTGCTTACGCTCCTCCGAGTGCCAACGTAGTAGTTTTGCCTCCTTTAGGTTCGCAAAAAACCGCTTCAAACGGGGAATTATAGGAAGATACTACGCCACCTTAGCAGAAGGTCCTTTCTTCACCTCGATTCCCTTGCCGTCATCTGATTGATTCTTACGCTTGTATCAGGATGCGTTGCACACCGGACATACATGCATGTTTGCATACTCTTTACGGTAGATGATGCAGTCGTTCGGACATGCATGTATTTTTTTCTACTTCCATTCCCAATGGACAAAGAACATTCTTAGCTTTGTAGGTCGTTTTGGGCAACTCATTTCCATCCGGAAGCATGTCCGCTAAGAGACCTAACAGCGTCATGAAACTCTTGTTCGACCAACCGTTACTTGCCTTCAATTTTAGCAGTTTAAGCACGGATGACAACCTTGTGTATTACGGCTTACAACCCGGGAACAAAGGCTTCTCCGAGTCCTCCATCAAGCCCTCAAATTTACCAAACTCTTTCTCACTACAGTTCACTTCTGCATCGCGAAGCATCTGATCTAGATTGTCATCGTGCAGTCTATCCGAATCAGAACCACAATCGACATCATCCAGCGGCATATCGTTGACTTCGTCGACGATGTCATTATTACTACCTTCCTGTATAATCTGCTCTTCACCGTCACTGGTCCAATGAGTATACCCCCTTTTGAAACCCCTTCGAATCAAGTGTGCTTGGATCTGCACTTGGTTCTTAAACATCTTTAGATTCTCGCAGTTAATGCATGGACAATACATATACCCCCCCTTATTCAACACATCCTCCTCAGCAGCTCTTGTAAAAGCAGACACGCCATTAATGTACTCTACACTCACACAGTTCTTAGCGTATATCCAGCTTCAGTCCATCACACGGTTCGTATTGAAAACCCTAGAAATAAATAAAAGAGTGACTTCAAAAGCGTATTTTTTGAGGCTTACGTTTTCCAACAGAGAAAGCGTATTTTTCTCTAAACTAAAGGTGGCTTTTCTCATTTGTACATTTTTTCAGATTTTATTAACTTACATGTGGGCCCTACTTGTCAGTGACTCGTTTTTTATTTTATGATTTTATTTATAAAATCTATGGCGGTTCCACATATCATAGACTCATTAGTTTATTAACTAAATGATTAAAAACAGTAGGATTTGAAACTCAAGTTGGGCTAAAGGTGTCATCACATTGCTAATAGTCGTGGCTCGAGGCCCTAAGGTTGCCTGAGGCGAGCCGACAGTGATGTCCCGTGGTGAAGCCATGGGCTTCACTAGCGATTTCGGCGTAAACGCCCGAAACTACTCAAATTAAAGGATGCTTATGCTCCGGTAGCTCACCTCGATCACGAGAAAGGTGTCAATGAAGTCGGGGAAGCACTACTACAAAACAGGCTATAGTAGACGCCCCATCACAGACTGTTCCTATGGAACCGTCTGTGTTGGGTCTATCGGGACCGGGCATAGCCTATCACAGACGGTTCTTATTATGAACTGTCTGTGATACGCACCTATTACAGACGATTTTTTAATAGAACCGTATGTGATCACAGACGGTTCTATTAAAAAACCGTCTATGATAATCACCGTTATCACAGACGGTTTGTAACTAGAACCGTCCGTGAATGATCACAGACGGTTCTTAACAAGAACCGTCTCTCGTTGTTGGGCGGGAAACAAAAATTTGGACATAATGGGCGGGCTGCCGAAACTCGCTTTATATAACCTTGCACCTCTGCCATCTCTCCTCCTCACACCTCATACCTCCATCTCCTCCTCTGCCATTTCTCCTCCTCACACCTTGCGCCCCGGCCTCCCCCGAGCTTGTCGCTCGCGGCCTCCTCCAACTCGCTCCAGCCTCATCGTCACCGGCCTCCTCCGAACCGTCGCCCCCGGCCTCCTCTACCTTGCCCCAGCCTCGTCGTCACTGGCCTCCCACGACCTCGTCGCCTTCGGCCTCCTCCACTTCGTCGCTCCGGCCTCCCACGACCTCACTCTCTCTACTCCCCCCTTTGCTCTGTGATGTGGATTACTGAGAGCTAGTGTTAGTGCTCTGTAAATGGATTGAGTTGATGCTACTGTGATGTGGGTGATGCTGTGGTTTATTGTTGGAGGCTCTCTGTGCATGTGTAGTTCATGTTGAGTTATTTGGTTTGGGCAAAAATATAGATGGTAGATCGCGCACTGTCCGGTAAAACCGTCATAACTTTTGCATACGAACTCGGATTGCGATGTTCTTTGGCTCGTTGAAAAGCTAACAAAAAGTCCATATCAGATTCATTCGCGAGGCTTAGGAGACTCTAGACAAAGTGAAAACCCCCAAAAAAGGTCGTTTAGGGCCTCAAAACAGCCTCCGAAGTTTTAGCAGCCGTTTTTTGTTTTTTTTTTTGCGACAGAAAAGGCTATCACAGACGGTTCTAAACAAGAACCGTCTGTGAAAACTCATCACAGATGATTCTTTTTCAAAACCGTTTGTGAAAACTTCATCACAGACGGTTCTGAACAAGAACCGTCTGTGATAATAGCCTTCACAGACGGTTTCAACAAAAAACCATCTGTGATAGTGCGTATCACAGACGGTTTTGAACCATATGTGATAACTGTCTATTATCACAGACCAACAAATATAGACGGTTTGGAAACCGGCTGTCATGACGGTTTCGAACCGTCTGTGATGAGGCTTCCTGTAGTAGTGAAGGTCCAAGGCGGCTAGTTGTCGGTGAACAGATGTGATGGCGACAAGCTCCTCGGTGACAGGTCTTCTCGGTGGAAATAAACTATAGGACCAGAAAGGCGACTAGAAGGGGGGTGGATAGGAGAACGGATCTTTTTTCACCTAGTTTGAATTCAACACGATTTTCACTTCAATAGCTATGAGAGCTATGAAGATCAAAGAACAAGTACAGCAAAAGACTTGTGTTGAATCCAACCTAAAACTCCAAAGCAAAAGACACAAAAACTCAAACCCTAAATAAGTCTGGCGGTCTGACCGGCGTGCACCGAGCGGTCTGACCGACCAGCGGCCTGACCGGCGTGCACCGAGCGGTCTGACCGCACCTGACGATGAACAGGGAAAACAGCCCGACGTCCAAAGCACAAATTGATCTAACTTTTGATCTACGATTCCAAACTTGACCAAACTTGAGACACACCTTTCTAAGGATATCAGAAACCCATTCCAAGCAACGATCGTCAAGATCATTGCCAAAGTTCTAACCTTTTTCCATTTAAGCGGAGTTTGCTTCAAAACCGAGTCAAAAAGCAAAACATGATCTAAATCTTACTCGTGGGTAAAGAATGATCAATATGGACTTAGATGCACTCCCACATGTCACAGCAAGCTAGAAAACCAAAAGATTCAAGAGAAAAGCGATGGATCATCAAAAACTCCAAATCATCAAAATAGAAGGCAAGAACAAAAGAGACTCATCTTTGGGAACTTGCTTGGATTGATTTGAGGTTGAGGATTGATGTTTACAGCTACTCCATCCTGGAGGACAAAACTCAATACATGAGCACACGATCAATCAATCCCTAGAACCCTAACCTCTCTTTCCCTCTCTTCAAAGCCCTAAAACAAACTAGGGTTTTTCTCAATGAAGTACTTGAGGGCTACTGGAGAGCACCCTCTCTTATTTATAGTGGAGGCTAGCTTCTAGAAGACTATACCCATTGGGCACCCGTTAAGCCCACTAACATACGGGTTTAACTCACGCACGTATTTTAAAGTGTCGTTTTCATCTTCACTTGACCTAAACTGTTTCTCCTTGCGTCATCTTGCGCCGCTGTTTAGCCCAAGGTCACCAAGGCGGTATTTGGTGAAATTACTAAAATATCCCTTCTTGATCTTTCTCCGAAGACCAAGTCCATTCTTGGTGAAGCAATCGCCTACTTCGCCACGTGTAGGTTGTCAACGGCTCTCATCATGTTAGCAAGTTTCTCCCGTCCGGCTCCCGCCGAAACGACCAAGGCACTTGCACCGACCTCCGTGCCACTTGATCCAACCCGTTGCACCGAATTGCCCGTTCGGTCATCCTTGTCCAATCTGCGCCATGCTTGAGTCCATTGACCTCACTCAGCACCCTCAATCGTTTTGAACCTCAGCTCTCCAAGCTTAGTCCCGAGCATTCTCGCCGTTGACCTCCAAGCAATCTGCACAGCAATAGACCAAGAAATTATTTCTGGGAACAAGTTCTTCACAACTTGACCCACGCTAGTCAAAACATGCATCATGCAACACATATGCAGTGAACACCAAGAACATGGCCTAACACGCAAACATCGCCACCACGAAGGACGACAAACCAGAACACAACCGGTCAGACCGCCATTCCAAAACCGGTCTGACCGCCCAGGGCCAGTCTAACCGCCGCCTGAAGGTCGGTCTGACCGCCACTTTGGGACTTAGCCAAAATTCCACCCCTGGAAATCCGAACCTTTCTGGAATTTTCAATCGAATAGAACTTTTTCCTAGAGGCTCCAAAAATTATGGGACCAAGTGCAGTAGAATCTCCTCTCTTGCCTACACCCTCTATTTTTGGCCCAGCTCAAAAATCCAAAAACTTTTATGGCTGGTCTGACCGATTTCACAATGTCGGTCTGACCACCACTTAAAGGCCGGTCGGATCGCCAACACTTTCTCAGCAAACCCAGTTTAGGCATGGCCGGTTTGACCGCCAAAATGGCCGGTCAGACCGCCAGTGACCTGACAGCCTGAACTTTTTCCGAAAATGACGATTTCGACAAGAGTTCAAAGCTATTGCCAATTGTCTCATCATCCTAAGATCATGAGCATATCACCATGATATCCACATAAACTAAAACGAAGCACATGCACAGCTTTAGGGGCACATATAGGTGGGGAAATTGACCTTGGTGGGCTCGACGACTCACCGGAGGAGAGTTGGCGTCGATGGTGGCGGTGGTGACAAAGAGGTCCACAGTGACAGCTCGGCGTGGGCGGCAATAGCTGAAATGGACCACACGAGCGGGCTTAGTGAGGTGAGGCGATACTCAAACCGGGCACGGCGTGGCGAGGGACTCACCGAGTTTGGAGATCTCCCACGGCTACCATAGCACCAGAGGTGGAGAAAAAGACTCTGTTGAGGAGCTACACTGCATCGGATGATCAGTAGGCGCGCAAAATGGCGCACCGTCTGTGATGAGTTTATTATCACAGACGGTTTTCAACCAAAAAAAACCATATTTGATACTTCACAGACGATTCTTAAAAATAACCGTCTGTCATATTGCTGCATATCATAGACGATTTTTTTGTTCAAAATCGTTTGTGATATGTAGAAATATCACAGACGGTTATTCTTAAGAATCGTCTGTGATACTTCACAGACGGTTTTTAGCGCAACCAGTAACACATACGCTATCTAAACTAAAATCGTCTGTGATTGCATGTAATACAGACGATTTTGGTCAACCGTCTGTGATGAGGCGTCCAGTATTAGCCTTTTTGTAGTAGTGAAGACTACTTTATGCAATAGCTAGGGATGACACTAGGCTACTGCTAGCTAATATTCTACACTGTGGACTGCATGACGCTTAATCTTTGGCAAGAATAAGATTGATCTATATGCAGAACTAAAACTTCTATAGATGATTAGAAGACGGGGTTTTTACTCAGTAACGTAACGTGAGAACACTATCAAATGAAGATGGCATATTGCTATGGACACACTGGGTGTTTGCATGAGAAGATAAAGGTGTTAAAATATCATCGTAATAATCATTGAACTTATGAAAAGACATGAGATGAGATATCCTCTTTATAGTATTTGAAGGGTGGCTGTTAAACGACGCTAAAGGCGCATCTAATCTTCATGCACGTTTGCTAGGATAGTCTTGAACTATCGCGTCCGTTAGCCAACTGTCGTAAGTTGGTAAATACGCAAAAAGCCATCTTCTCGTTAGTCATATGGGTAACAGTTGGTGTTTCCAACTAGTTGGGTGGTCGGTGGTTGTCCAAGGTTGTATAGCTGATCGTGCAATGTCCATAGCTGGTCGTTCATGACCTAAATTGGTCGTCGACCAGTTTGACTGTATTAAAAGGAATTAGATGTCCTTTATAAACTGGTTTTAGATAATCGTAGTATAGTGTGTCTATGTTAAGTGAGCCTCCTTTGACGGGAGGTCTGATTTTGATAATAAAAAAAAGATTGACATGATAAGGAATCACCATCAACCAAATTTCAAGTTTCCCGCGCCACAAAACTTCATTTCAGGAACGGCACGTGTCTGCAGTAGCCATACTAAATAAATGCTGCCGTTTTATTAAGTCAGTCGCTGCTCACAAATGCGAACGGAAAGAACAAGAAGAACTAACACTGCATTGCATGGGATAGCATTACAGTCGATGCAGACTTAATTAGCAAGATGGATCCAGACATGCAGTCTGCATGAACGCGCGCGCGCATGTACGACACGATGATTTCAGGTGGATTTCGGAAGTAGCACCAGCGTATAACAAAATATACTACAGAATTGACTGTCGGATGTTCGGTGCTCCGAAGTCAATGTCGTCTTTCTCTGAACACACAGACTTCAAGAACACCTATCGGCTATCGTCCCCTGTCATTTCATTACAGTGCTTTACCGAACCATTAGTTTAGCGTGGTAGTATTATGATATATGCAAATACACTCCCAACTGTATATGCATGATAGTATGGTAACAACCATGATATAATTAATACTACTACTGATTTAGTCTGTTGTGAGCAGGTTTGGATAATCTGCTGATTATCAACTAAAAAACACATTATCGGCTCTATCGGTACCTGTAAATTTCAAAAACAGGCAAAAATCGAACGAAATTACTGTTATACATTGAATCTTGCCAGAATTCTATCTTTTTATTTTAGCTTCGAAAATTTTAAATTTTGATCTGAAATTTTTGGCTGAACTTGGCAAAAAAATTACGATTTTCGGTCCTACTAGTGACCTCTCGTAAAATTTTCAAACCGGTTTACTAAAACCCTGGTTGTGAGTGCATGCTGTGTATGGTCTTGAAGGAGTATTGGAGACCAAGATCCTCGAACCAAGGAGGTACTCCTAGTACATGGGATGCTCTTAACTCATTAAAGGGAAGTTAACAATTAACCAACAAATTCATGTTGTACAAAAACTGCCCGTAGGGCGCCCATGGAGACCATGGCGACCTAAGTCCACATAGCCTCGTGCCCGCCGTTACTCCAGCAGCCGGCGTCCAGCCCCCCCCCCTCTCCGCTCCTATCTCAAGCGTCGCAGTCCCTTTAGCCCCGCTACCGCCTCCCCTAGTCCCTCGGTCCCAAGACCCGCCGTCGGCCGTCCTCCAAGGCCAAGACCAGCCTTGCGCCTCCGCCTCCAAGGTGTCGCCTTTGCCTCCCCTAGCCTCAAGCTCCACGTCAGATCTGCTAGATCCGCTCCACTCCACCTCTGCCGTCCGCCACCGTCATCCACATAGCCCCATGCCTGCCGCTGCTCTAGTGGACAGGCAAGAAAGCATGCAGGTCATGCCTGGTGAAGCTCAAGGGATCTGCTCAGGTAAGATCGAGGAGGCCGACTAGGGGGGGCGTGAATAGGCGGTCTTTAAAAATTCTTGCGGCTCAAACCAAGTTTTATGCGGAGCTGTAAATTAAATCAGTTTAGCTCAATTAAAACTTAAATCAACTAGTTTATACTAAGTGTACTAACAAGATGAGACTAGTTAGGACAACAAATGTAATCCTAAGAGGACAAGCAAATAATTTAATTCTATAAATGTAAATTTCAAGAAGGTAAAACTTCAAGAAAGCAAACCATAAGAATACTTGAACTTTTTCCCGTCGTGATCGGAAACTTACCAGTTTTTCATAGTCCATATTGAGGTAAACCCAAACGAATTGGATTGGCTCCACAAATTAAGCCTACACCTTAAATCCACTCGGGGTTGCTCTTCTTTCACTCCGAAGATAGCGAACACCAAGCCACTCACAATCGTCCGGGTCTCATCACAACCTTCTTTGAGAAGATCGCCGGCACAACACATCCAAGTGTCTAGGTGATGACGCTCACTTGAATGAATCAAATGTCTAACCTCAATGGATACTAAATCCAATACCTAATGCAACACATGTACTTGGATTTTGCTCTCAAAGCTCACTAAGTGCAACACATGCACACAAGAGAGGAGTGGACTTGCTCTTTACTTAAGGGAAATGAAATAGGCACCTCCTGTCTCCTCCAACCGGCCACAAGGGGTATTTATACACCCACACACGAAAACCAACCATTGAAAGATAATCTGTGCAAAAAGCAGCAAGGCTGGTCAGACCACAGGCAATGGGTCGGTCAGACCAAGCTACTGTATAACGGTAACTTCTGCAATAATCATTTCTACAGAATCTGCCCATTATGCTAGGTCCAGTCTGTCCGCCCACACATGGTCTAGTCAAACCGAGTTCAAAGAATTCCAAAACTAAGGAAAACATGCTACTAGAAAAAGCTGACCGCATCTGTGACCCGGAGGCCCGGTCAGTTCGGCACTCCTACTACGGTTAGTCCAGACAAAGGAAATTAGTAGCAAGTCTAAAAAACAACCTTCTCTAGAAAAAGCTGACCGGGTCACATGACCCGGAGGTCCGGTCAGTCCGGCCCTCCAACTGTAGTCAGTCCGGATACTAGAATAGAGAAAAGAGGCTCTCTGGAAAAACCTGACCGCTTGACTCAGACTGGGGTTCTAATCAGTCCGGGGTTCCTATTGCGGTCAGTCCGGTCCAGAATACAAAAGCTTAGTTTGCAACTCGCTTTAACTCAATTGCAAAACACATTTGCAAAAGATACGAGATGCAAACAAGATATGAAAGCATGATTTTCAACAAGGTGCAAAAACACATTTGCCAACTTCTAGAATCATGCCACATGGAGATAGGTACATGGACATCAACCATTTGCAAACTATAGTCTCATGCTACAAGGATTAGGTGCATGGAATTCAACCATTTGTAAAATACATTTACAAATTATAGTCACATGCTAGGAAGAGCTAGAGCAAGCACTAAGAGCTATCAGATATACTCAAGCTATTAGTCAAGACCCCTCTTAATAGTACAATAGCCAATACTAGCAATCCGATCTTCCAACCAAACACCGAGATCGGTAAAAGACTATGAACACATCCCTAGCCTATGCTAGTCATACCTTTGTCTTGAGCATTCATCTTGGAGCGATCACTTGATGACGGTCCTCTACACTTCAAGTTTGGATTCTTGACTTTAATAATCATCAACACACGATAATTTTCTTTACTTCGGGATTTTGTCTTGATGCTTATCAACACATGATGGCATCCTTTATTCTGATTCTTGATTTGATGACCTTAAACACATTGAACCATCAATTGCTATTTCATCATCATGTGACTTAACCTATTTCACCAACTTATGGAAATATTAGTCCACATGTCGATTGTTATTAATTACCAAAATACTCTATTTACACATAATGGTGGGTCTACATTTTTCAGCTCGGCTAGCACCCCAGTTGATCATACCAAGAGTGGTCCTAGAGACCTCTTCTCTACGCCCCCGCCACCCGTCTTGCCGCAACCGCCACCGTTTCTGCCAGTTCCAGCCCTACCAAAGTGCGCTTGCCGACCTTTTGGCGTGGCCAATGTCCGTCGTAGTGCTCGCCTTGCGTCAAGTCTCGACCAATCACGGTGGCCGAAAGGGTGCAACAGAACCTATGCCACAAGCTTGGACTCCCGCAAGATGTTGCCAGCTCCCTTGAGACAGCCCTCAAGGAATACATGCCCACTTTTGTTGGCCCGATGCATCCTGACAAGCTTGAGGCGATCAATACATTGTACAAACTTGACGCTCAAATTAAGCGTCATGCCCAGGGAGTAGGTGGTTTTTCTGAATGACGATGCTGCTGTGGGAGCGAAACAGACTTTTCGGGCTACTCCTCTGTAGAGTAAGCCGCGCCAAGATTTCTTTGCTTCTGTTCGCTGTTATGCTTGTTGTTAGTCCTGACCTGCGAGGGAAGACACTGAGTAGCATTATTGTCAAGACCGTACTGTTTGGACAGTGAAAAACTCCTTGGGTGGATTGTGATCCGGATCAGACTGTGGCCAAAATCAAGTAGAAATCAAAGGGTTGATCAAGCTAGAGAGAGATGTCCAGTGCAATCTTTCCACGCGAGTAGCTACCTTGTATCTTCAGCATTAGGCCACCTAGAGTTTTTTTTATGACCTATTGTGATCTCCAGTATCATACCTCTGTTTTTTCCCTCTTTATCGATATGATAGGCAACTCATATAGGATCGATCGAGAACAAACACCATCGTCGTTATCAGAAACCGACTGCTAGCTTGGGCCATAAATGATAAATACATCTACCACACGACACACACACACACCAAACCCTCCCTCCATCCATCAATGTTCCAGTGCTACCCCCTCTCTCTCACACGCGCGCGCTAGCCCTGCGTGCTGATTATTTGGACGGATAAAAAGCCGGAGGAGCGATCAGATTCAGATTCAGATTCAGATCATCAGATCAGGTCAGGTCGTCGATCAGACGGGCAGGGAGAGCTAGATCGACCGGACGCTTCTCGCACAGTGCGTCTCGTCCGTCGATGACCGCACATGTACACACCGTGCGAGCCAACAGCGAGAGCTCTCATGCATGGTAGGGTCCACGCAGACGCAGGCGCTGGTGCACCAGGGCGTGCATGCATACAAGCGGGGCCCAGGAGCAGTCTAATCCGACGTCGTATCCGACGTCGTAGGAGTACTATTTCTAAACAAGCCTAGGCTCTAGCTAGTCTAGCTAGCTAGGGCTAGCTAGCTCCTACGCAAAAGAACGGGAGAACCCGTTCCACGTCCAGCCCCGTGCACCGTCCGGTGGAGGAGCCGAGGCGAGGCGAGGCGAGGCGAGGTGAGGTGAGTCGGTCGTGCAGATCGAGTGCAGGAGGTGGCCACGCGGTGCCGCGCCACCGCCATGTACGGCATGATGGCTTGACCATTTTCGAACTTTTTTTTTGTAAATAATATATTTTTTTTAAAAAATATCCTGTCACTAATTTATCTGATGACAGGCTCCTATCGCTAGTTGAATTGGCGACAGGAACCCCAAACAGTGGGAGCAGGTTCCTGTCGCCAGTTCAACTGGCGACAGAAATCTAGTAAATAAACTAAAACAATTATAGATTTTTTGAAGCATCCAGATAGAGTGTTCTTGCTTGTGTAATTTTTTTTTATAATTTTATCTATTTTTAACTTGTCTCTAAAATTCATTTAAATATACTATTTATAGAATTTTTAAATATACAAAATGAGGTCTAAACATTATGGATTTTTGAATGCTCCTTACATAGTGTAATTGTTGTGTAATTTTTTAGAATTTTATATGTTCTGAAATTGTCTCAAAAATTCTAAATTTATGTTTCGATATAGTATACTTGATTGTGTAAACCCTTAATTTTTTAGATAGTTTCAAAACATATAAAATTCTGAAAAAAATACACAAATAATTACACTATGTAAGGAGTGTTCATAAAAAATCCATAATTTTTGGACCTCATTTTGTATATTTAAAAATTCTACTAATAGTATACTTAAATGAATTTTGGAGACATTCAAAATGGATAAAATTATGAAAACATTACACAAGCAAGAAACTCTATCTGGATGCTCCACAAAAAATTTTGTAATTTTTTGGGTTTATTTACTATATTTAAAAATTTCTAAACTCTTGTCGCTATTGAATCGGTGATGTGAACTCCCCCTCATGTTTAGGTTTCATGTCGCCAATTCAATTAGCGACACGAGTCTGTCGCTAGATAAACTGACGACAGTGACCTATTTTTATAATTTTTTTGGGACGATGACCTAGTTTTTTTAAAAAAATAATAAAAAATATTGTTTCAAAAAAAAATTGGACCATTTTCTAGCCCGCTCCAACCACGTCCACTGTTCGATCCAGCTCCTCGCTTTTGATCATTTCGATGTGACAGGTTGCTCGGATGGGAATCCAATTGCCGGCCGGGATCCAGTTGTGTATGTAGCGTATCTTTCATCGTTTCCTGGCCTGTTTATTGCTTCATACCATGATCTCAGTATAGCGGAGGGATCGAGCTTTAGGTTCTGCTGGCTTTAAGCCAAAACTGAAGATCCGGACTAGTTTTTTAGGCAATGTCGACTCTTTTTTTTGCATATCTTTTTTTTGTAGTACTAAACTACTAATTGAGATACGAAGGTTCACTAATTAACGAATCACAATATTGCCGCCTTTTGCTAGTGAGATCGATCTGATAGCTAGCTTTATTTCCTTTCTGACCAGCCAAAGGGGACACAACGATCTTCACATCTTACCTTCCTCTGACCCCTCTTTTGTTCAAACACGGCAGCAAAACGCATCTGATTGATCCCAGTCAGGAGGCCCGTTTGACCACCCTACCGTAGCTAGCTAGCTAATCGCTCCCGGGATCGCTTTCACGAACAACTAACACGACATGTGATGCATGCAGCATACGTAGCTCTCGTGCATGCTGGCCTGGCCTTCTTAAGGCTCGCGCGTTGATTGGCTCACCTAAATTGTTTTTCTTTAGGGGTGTGTGTGTGTGTGAGCTAGTAGTACTATCAGCTAGCAGACTTGTTAGGACATGCATGCCACGGCCGTTGATTTGGTGGCTCCCTTCTCCGGGGACGGCACGAGGACCCCCGTCATCTTGGATCGAGCCATCTTCTAGGGTGTCAACCGTGAAATGTGCCCATCATCCGTCGATGCAGGTGTACCATCTTTCAGCTCGATCGGGCTAATGATCGAACAAAGCTTGGCTTGGCTACAGGGTGTCAAGACATGCACTAGATCGATCGAGATCGAATCACTTAATTTGTGATGATTTTGGTGGGAGTTGTTAGAGCAGGTAGTGCTTCATGTCAGAAAAAATTATTGCAAGCAATAGCGGTTTCTGATGTCACGTGTAGCTATCGCCTAGCCCCATGCGCGTCAGTGACTAGTCGCTACGGGAGTAGTTGAGAAACTGTTTGCACATAGCACTTCATAGCGAAATTAGAATTTACACGCACGATTTGTTTTTGCCTAAAGTCTATTTGGGACGTAAGAATTCTTATTAACAATCTCGCCAGAGAGGGCGCAAGAGATTATGTTTTTTTGGAAGAGTACTTCTGCGTAGTGGTCGTAGAGAACTCCCTCTCTCTCTTTTCAACTTTACGGATTGACCGACAGGTGTTAAGAACAATAGTGTCAGAGACATGTGGCACTAAGTGTACTTTGTCTGCTCGAATTCAATTTACTTATCGAAGAGAAAAGTACTAAGACCAGGACATGAAGGATTGACGCACTAGATGTGATGGCTTTTGCTGCTAGGAGGAATCTAGGTAGCCTATAAAAGTCTATCGAATGGCCGATCCATGCATGCGATGAGACACTGTAGAGCACTGGGAAATTGACACAAAGTTCGCTAGAAGCTAGAGAGATCTGATGTAAGCGTACCAGTTGACAGTTCCAATTAATGGTCCACTCATCCAACTTCGAGCTAGTGACAGGTATTAGTACATATCAACAGGAGCTGCAAACTCGATTAAAGAAGCAACGAGGGCTCCAGATTCCAGAGTAAAAAAAACCAAATACATATTCCAGAGTAAAACAAACATCTAAACTTGATCGAAATGCAATTAAAGGCTGATGCTTACATGCATCTCTGATTTTTTACAGTAGAAAAGGAGGGAGCAAATTGCAGAGCCCGAAAAGGTAGACAATGGAGGAGTAAGCGTGTTTTCAAATCTTCTTCTTTCTCTTTTCAAGGGGATTGGGATTGAAATCCTAAGAATATTATCTTCTGAAAAAGAAAAATTCCCATGCGCAATACACAGTTACACAAGCATGCATGCGCGTGACACGGCTAGACAAGCTCCAAAACTTCGTATCCGATCAGCACGGCGGTCTGGTGACAAGGCTAGTCAGTTGGATTAAAAATCTAGAACATACTCCAATGCTCATGATACACTATACTAGTACTAAACATAGGAATCAGTACTGCAAGAACTAAGGAGGATGGAAGTAACTGCAAGAGGGATCGACATATTTGCCACACAAGTTTATATGTAATTACTAAAATATTATTCCATATCTCACTGACATATGGCCTCTGGACCCACATGCTAGTGAGACAAGAGTGATATTTTGACAATTACACCTAAATTTAATGGTACATCTTCAATGGTCCCTAACTAGAAAGGGAGCATGCTGCTGCTGCTCCTTACTACCATGGTCCATGATTGATCATTTGAGATCTCTCCTTGCAATGGCAAGGAGGCCGGCCGGCCACGGAGTCAGGGTACGTACGCAGCGATCAGACGGTGCACGGGCCAGCAGCACCTTGTGCCAGGCCCCGGCCCCGCACGAATCGCGAGGCAGCGGCCCCACCGAGCAGACTGCGAGTCGAATTGCTGCTGCTGCTGCTGCCGCCGCCGCGCGCTTGCCCGCGACGTCGTACGCGAGCAAACCCAGAACCAACGCCAAAACCTCCTCATCTCACGCTCCAAATAGCAAACGGAGGCATCACGCGCGCCTGCCCCCAAATACACACCACCACCACCACCACCACCACGGCAACACACACAACCCAGAACCCACCCACCCGATCTCTCTCTTTCTCCCTCTAGTCTCAAGCCCGCACGGTGCATGACTAGTCCATGCGTGCGAATTGATTCGCGCGCACACGCCGCGCTCACTCTCTTCTGCGTCACTGGGCGCCTAGCTAGCTAGCCAGCTTGTTCTCTTCTCCTCTCCCCTCTCCCCCAGCTTTGAGCCGGGCGCGGCGCGGCGCGGCGCGGCGCGGCGGCCGTCGGCAAGTACGAGATCTAGCTAGCTAGCTCGCGCCCGCGCGTCCATGGGCTGGGCGCGCGTCCGTCGACGTGGCCTCTCCGCCGCCGCGCTCCACCTCCTCCTCCTGCTCTTCTTCGCCGCTGCCCTCGGTAACACACCGCATACTGACTGACTCCACCGTCGGGTTCTTTTACATTATTCTAAACTAGCCTAGCTAGCTCTCAGTCTCACACGTACGTGCGCATGATGGATGTGTTTCCTGTGTGTCCTGCAGGTGCGTGCGCGTCGGCAGCGAGCGGGAGGAGCGGCGGTGGGGCAGTGGAGGAGGAGCACTACTTCTGGGGCCCGGCGTCGGAGGTGGCGCGGCGGAGGCTGGTGGGCCCGGGGTCGTCGCCGCCGACGTGCCGGAGCCGTTGCGGGGGGTGCCACCCCTGCCGGCCGGTGCACGTGGCCATTCAGCCCGGTCGGAGCTTCCCGCTCGAGTACTACCCGGAGGCCTGGCGCTGCAAGTGCGGCGACAAGCTTTTCATGCCCTGACAGTCGATGGACAACTCCATATGCACATATGCTTCGTTCACTCCGGTGCTGGTTCACCTCGCTCACGGAAAGCTCGCTAGCTCTTCAAGCCTGGGTCGCTATGGCTGCACGCAGAAGGCAGTACTGGAGGGAGAACACATACGGCAACCATGAAGCAAGAGAGGAGGGGAACAGAAGGAGATTGATGGAAGAAACTAATCAGCATGGAGGCTTCGATGGGTTGATGTACGTAAGAACATTGTTGAGTTCTTGGAGATTTAACGTGTAATGATGTAAGTAGCCGGTTGTGTGTTGTGTACAAATTAAGAGGGAGCGAGAGATCGATCGATCGAGACGTTGATGCTGCTGCCATTTTGTTTCTTTTTCCTCTTCTCACCCTCTCTTTTGTTTTCTGATGTTGGTTCTTCCATTTCGGTTTTGGGGAGTAATTTTCCAGCTAATTTCATCAATCTTTTCAATTGGATGGACATAGTTTTTTTTTATCATTATGTGCTGCTCAATTCTTGCTATCCCATTATCTTCTTGCAGTTGAGTTGAGCTGTGGAGTAGATGAAATTATGAAAACGAACTACCTCATTCAGGTCCGTCTGATGCCTGTATCTGTTCTTGTGGCTGGTGGATCCGTGCGTGCAGTACTCAAAAGAAACTATTTTCCTGTCTGTTCAAAAAAAGAAACAATTTTCCCGTAAAATGTTCAGAATAATTTCCTTGTTAAACAGAGTAACTTAAACTTTCTGAGCACACACACTACATGACAGAGGATGTGTCTTGCGGAGATCAATCGTATATAGTATGAGACTGCGCAGAAAACCATAGAAAGGAGCTTTGATTGAGGGAGGAGAGGAGAGGAGGCTGTAGAGCTACAGGTAGCTCCTCAGGTTTTTTTTTTTAAATCCAGAAATTTTGGCAGAAAAAGTGAGCAGCAACGCCGAGGCTCGAACGCTGGCGAACGAGGGTGCAGTTAGCGCACCTAGCCAACTGACCGAAGTGGGTTTCTCGCAGCTCAGCTTTTTACAGTAGCAAGAAAGAAGAGGGGAAAAAGAAAGAAACACGTCTGGGTGACTAGTATACAAATGTCAAGGAACAGTGACCTATGGTAGGAGTACTACTTTCTGAGTTTTCCTCTGGGAGTGTCACCGATTTATGCTACTGCCGCTGCTTTACTCACGTCAAATCATCGTGAGTTCCCTAGACACGCCTGAATATTTTAGACACCATACCGCTTCATGTTCCTGCTATGTTTATAGTAGTTGTGTACTCTATCATTTGTTTGCATTATCTAGGTTATCTGCAGGCCTATGGCCAGTTCAATCATCGTTCCATTATAATCTTTCGCAGAACAGGCAGCATTTTGTGTCGTGCACGCACGCATGATGAGGTGAAAATGGTGGCTTTCCTTTCTCTGAACTTCAGGTCATTTTTCATTTCCTCTAGTGGGACAATTTAAATATTTGAAATGGACCTGCAGTTCTACATGTGTGGCCTCATCTTTTAGATTCTTGGAGCTGTGATGTGAAAATTTTCTGGGCATACTAACTCTTGTCAGTGATTGACACTGAGCCCTGTCCTTGAACATTTTTAAAAGCCTGTGAAGCAGGGCAGAGATGGTACAAATTCTAAAAGGGGTTACAGCTTACGACATAAAAAAGCTTACATCTTGAAGTAATGTGATGACTCCAATTTGATATGGTACAAATATTAAACGCCCATCCACTGTCGCATATATGAATGGGCCGTGCTGGCGATACTACACAAGATTACGAACAGGGAATTGATGTTGTTTCTTCTTGGGAAATAACTAAAATGTTGTTGGGAAGTTTTTTTTTGTTGTCAATTTTGTTATCTGTGTGTTTTTGCAATGCTTCCCTAAAAATTGGGATGCTTGGAAGGGTTTCTTTCTCTACCCCATATTTTTTTTCAAAACAAAAAGGGTGTGTATGTCTTTGCACCATGCACCTGCTTCCCAGCGAAAGCTTCAGCGGTTTGGTTTTTTAACTGTATCCTCGGGTGTGCGGTTGCTTGTTCTTACAGCAATGCACCCTTTTTACTCGCCTCCACGCAGAACAAATGAAGAAACAGAACAGTTGTCGGACCCGATTTTATATTATAGAATCGTCAGTGAAAGCAGTTATACTATTCTCTCTGGATAGTGCTCACAGATATATCATAGAATCAATTTATACAAGACACAAAATCACACCATTCAACATATTACAAATATTAGAGTCACATGGACCACATCGGGTCAAGTTTTACAATAAGGGCTAAACAGACCAAAAGAGGTAGAGCACATCTCTCCACAGGCAAGTGACTGGGGTAACCTGTGTACGACCGATATTACCGAATAACATGGATAATATTGGTTGTACGCAAGCACCAACGGAGTTAGCCAGACTGAGGCGAGACCTAGACTAAAAGAACTAAACAACTCTTCATTGTTGTCTTATCCATCGACATCTGGATCCTCGTAGCAGGCGTAGTGACTTTGATCCACGGGTTCTGAGGGTTTGGGGAAAGAGCAAGAATGAGCATAACTTCCATGCTTGCGAGCCAACACACAAGATGCAGTAATAATACATGCAATGCATAACAAGGATGGCTCATGTTCTTTTATTTGCTAAAGCAATATTTCAATTATCATAATTAGAAACTCCTATCACTTAGCATTTTAACCCAATTGAATTTTATTAAAGAGAGTAATGGTACAATATTTATATCAGCAGAGGTTCCCTCTGTCTTATGCTTACTTTTGATTGGGGCTACCACCACTTATTAACACCACTGAGTTCGACGACCCAGGAAAAATCTAACCTTAGGGCTAGGTGAGTCCGCCACATTTTTCATCCCGCCCACCAAGGTTTTTGAAATAGAACTAACTCTAGTAAGTTCCCATGTCAGCCTTTGAGCACAGGCACGACAGTTTAAACAGTTTATACTCCGCAGAGGTTGCACACTATACCCACAAGAGATAATCAAGTCGTTGCCCCCACATGATTCCTTGGTCATGTAGTTGAGAGACCATCACAGTAACTTTTTAAATTATCTTGCCTCTCCCGTCATCTCACCCATATAGGCTATTCCCACTTGCGGTGGGCCCCATAAGTTGTGCGGGATATTCACCTCAACGACTAGCGTAGCTGGACTACACCACAGCAACTGGCAACTTCACCTTGCATCAGTGTCCCATTCAAGCCGGACGTATCCAGTGCTTGCAGTATCCCATTACCCCTCCAGCGAGATGACATTCAGAGTTTAATAAATTTACTAAGCCAAGTTGTACTTTACAGACTTATGGTTGTACATATTTTACAATGGGAGGTCATGCCAAGATTAAGCCCTTAAGCCATCCGAGCGGTTCATACCACATATCAACCACTCTCGTGCTCCGACAGCACCCACCACCATACCAGCCGCCCAGATGTGGTAATAGAAATTTAATAGGTTTTTTTTGGAGCAAAATACATTATCTCAACATTCCAGTCATTCACCCACAATGACTACCCAAAACATTTATATGATTAAAAGACGATGATTAGAGCATTTTAATGCCTTGGTACTTCAGCAAGACTAGCGTGTCGCTTAAGTACAACCTATAACTAGTATAGTTACCATATAATTACTAGGGTGACAAGGATTAAATATGTCAAATTGTCAAGGATGATATAATGATTATTTAATTACCAATTAGATATGTAACTAACTCTTAAAGATTGGACATACATTTGCATAGAGAAATAAGCATGCATTTTGCTATTTAAAAGAATTTAATTTACATAAAATGTAGGTTCAAAATGATCAAAGTATTGACTCGCCTGGATTAAAGGTAAGAGAGTCTTGGTAGTATTGTGCTTGATCAAATTGGAGATCTCCTACTTCTTCGAACTATACATGGACGAAAGTGCTGGAAAAAGAACAAACAAGAAAAGAGAGTAAATAAATACACAAGAAATAGCAAATGAACTCCAAATTAAATGAGACCACTTCCATTAGCAAGATCTTAAATTTATACAAATTTAGAAACAAATTTAACTAAATTTGGAGTTAAAACGAAGGAGAACGGAGCTTCCGAAGTTTGGATTTGAACTTAAATCCAGAAAATAACAGAGGAGAGAGAAATATCTCACTAACATGTGGGGCCCACATGCACAGTAAACATTTTCTTTTTCCTATTATTTTCTTAAAGAAAAACATTTTCCGACAGCTAGGTGCATCGTCCACGGGTGCACACTGTGCACTTAAGTGCGGTGGGGCTCGCATATCAGTCACTCAAAACAAAACTGGGTTTTAAAGAAATTTTAAACGCCGACGAGCCCACACGTCAGCGGCGGTTTAATAGAAATAAAGCACGGTCATTAACCACTAATGACGCACGGGTTAAGCTAATTACCCCGCTACAGTACCTCCTTCCCCACTGAAAGGAAACGCGACTTATCGCCGGCGAAGAGGACCATGGTGGCCTAAGGCGAAGGCAAAAGTGGGTCACGTGACATGATGCGAACTTACATGCGAAATGGCGTGGTCGGATTTGGCGTCTCGGGTGGCCGACGGCGGACTCAAGCGGCGGTGGGAGGACTGACCATAGCGATATGGCGATGTGGGGCACACGACACTACTACAAAATAAGCTATAAAAGACGTCTCATCACAAACGGTTCCTTTGGAACCGTCTGTGTTGCGTCTGCCGGGGCTAGGTACCAGCCTATCATAGACGGTTCTTATTACGAACCGTCTGTGATAGGCACCTATCATAGATGGTTTTTTAATAGAACCGTCTGTGATAGTTCACCACTACTACAGGAACCGACATCACGCATTTGGTTGGAATCGTCATCACGAGCGGTTTCGCTTCAACCGCCTATGTTTGTTGGTCTGTGATAACAGATATTATCACGACGGTACAAAACCGCTCGTGATACGAAATATCATAGACGGTTTTATTAAAAACCGCTCAGGAAGTCAAGTATCACGACGGTTTGAACGAAAACCGCTCGTGATAGAGAATATCACGACGGTTCTAAATAAAACCGCTCGTGATTTTCGAATATCACGACGGCTTTTTGTAGAACCGCTCGTGATATTCTCCTATCACGACGGTTTTTATTTAGAACCGCTCGTGATATTCTCCTATCACGCACGGTTTTCTGTTCAAACCGCTCGTGATACTTGACTTCACTGCACGGTTTTAACGTAAAACCGCTCGTGATAGCTCGCACTTCGCCCACAATTTGGTGTTTTCCTAGCTAGCCTCGGGAATTGCTAGCCATGCCCTCTGAAAACAAGCATTCATAGAAATGCATTCAAGCATTCACAAAAACAGATTCAAGGAGCCATGACAACTCAAAGTGATCATTACTCAAAATAAATTACAAAAGATCCGTGATTTGTTCAAGTATTGTCGCTATAGTTACAACTAGATTACAATTGTTTGCGTTGAGAGGTTTTAGTGGGGTGATGCTCGGGTTGGCGACGGAGTGAAACTCTCCGTTGTCGTTAATGATTTCGTGTTGATAAAGGCGCAGAGCTTCCCTCGAATGTCCTTGATCTCTTCCGCAACGAGTGAATCACATTGTAAATTCAAGGCCTACCACTAGCAAGAGTAAAGTGGTAAGATATATATATTTAAATTTATAATTAGGAAATAATTATTTCAAGATTGACAAACCTCAGGATCCTTCTTCCTAGCTGTAAGGATTAGCTGCATATGATAGCAGACGTAGATTGCACATAACTCATCATCTTTTTGTCAAGGCGACCGCAAAAAATAGAATTACATATATAGGTATAGTCGGTTCGAGACGCGTTATTATGAAGTATGATATAGGATTATAGTGTTGTAGCGCGCATCGAAAATCCATCCTGTGTGTTAGTTACGCTCTTTCCAATGTATATTCCTTTGTTGGCAACATAATTGATGAACGACCTACATGATTCAAAAGGTTATCCTCGGCCATTTCAAACTAATGAAGACGACAATAGAGTTATGTAAGGAGGAAATGAGCATACCTCTCGAGTATTCCTCTTAGAGTGCTGAAGTCGTGCTTGTTGCGGTTTAGGGAATCAAGGTATATCACATGGTTCCTCTTGGGTATAATAACTAAAAGGATCCAGTGGTACCTACTCATTTATGTCGCTATAGTCATTAAACCTAAGTTCGTGGTTTGCGATAAAGTACAAATGAAATTTGTATAGCAAGTAGTGACACTTACCCCTGGTTGTAGGGCACCACTATGTACTTCATGTTCGTCTGACGAAGCAATGACCTCGTTATGTATTTCTCGACGAAGGAGGAGTCTTGTTGGATGGTTTGCAACGATACCACATGTGGGTCGAGGAAACCCAACGTTCTTTCCATTCCGGACATTTTTCAAAGATGTATCTATACATAAGCAATGAGTTGTGATATTTATTGGTATTACATGAATGTAGAACTTGATTGTACGCACTTACAGTGTCCAACATCGTAGAAGCGAGACGTCGAGGCCAACGAGGTTGAATAGTTGAAATAAGTCATTGAAGCCCACGACGAAGTACCTCGTCCGCTGAAGAAATGCTTATCCTCGTATCGGCGGTGATTCCATGATCGCACCCTTCTTTTGGGTTCGCCAAGTACCGTGCATGCAAAGCCCGACAAGCATATCCAAAGTGACATCATCAGACGGAGCACAATGGTTTTCCGATGATGTAGTTCCCTGTATCGCGGACTTCCGGACTTGGGAGGCGCTTAACGCTTTGTGGATTTCGATTTGGCCTTAGCGATTGGCGGCGTCTTCTTGTGAGATGACTCGAACGGATACGGCGGCACGCTTTTGTTGTTTTTCTTCGCCTTCTCCACGGGAATCGAAGAGGTGGCCTTATGAGGCTAAACATGAGGTGGAGTCATCGAGGGTCCCGTTGGAGAGGAATGGTCGTGTCCAGATCGCGGCCTCGCTGGGTCCAGTATGATGTCCTTCTTGGTCCATCGGATAAAAGAGAGGACGGCATCCCTAGTGTTGTGATCTCTTCGTTCGGCAAATCTTCACGGACGGCTCGAAATTGACATGTACCATATCCACTGACCTGGCGTAACTGCACACCACCGGGCACCGTCAGACCGCCTTCCTCGTATGGATACACCATCCCTCGCAGACCTCAATACAAAGGGACCCATCCATCCTCACTTGGAGCTTACAGGCGTCGGCTCCTACAAAATGATACGCAATTAGCTAAGGCGCCCTATAGGTCTATCTTTGGTGCGATCCATAGATGTACGTTACCTTGATGTCGCTCTATCGGTAATCGGACGTCGTCATGTTCACAATTATGCGCGACGTGGCGCTACTCCGACGCCGAGGAGGACCGCCTCCCGAATTAGCGGGCGGCTTATGCATCGCTGGCTCATGAGTATATCCATTTGACTCGCAATCTTGCCATCTCTACTTGAAATTGGTTAGTAATCATCTGCACTAACCGTTGTCGTGCTCGCCTTGGATCTCTTCCTAGTCCTATACGTGCGAGAGTCGTCCGCGAATCCATGACTCCAAGGTACGTTAACCCCAAGGCCTCGCGTGCGACCCGGTGCTCCTTGTTTCCCAAGGCCGTAGATAGTATATCATTCTCCTATCGCATGGAAGGAGCCTTGGGAAGCTTGGGCGATCAAGTCACGCCGCAAGAGGTCATCATGTTATTATAGGCACTATGAAGTGATGGACTTATTAACAACTTAGTAGTTCGACATATTTACCACACGCTGGGACACTTCTGATCCGCCGGGTTTGTGAAGGAGATGTCGCCAAGACGAGACTTGTGCCCTCGCTTAACCACCGGCTTAGGGAACGCGGGTCTGTGACATCGTGAAACGGGTTCTCCTTCTCCACCGCCCATTCTCAGATTTACCCGCTGCACTCAATGTGTGCCGAGTCTGTCTTGGTGAGTGTTTCGTGTCCGAGAGCTTTGTGCGCCGCACTTTGCTCCTTAAATTCGCCGCCGTTTTCATAGCCACAAAGGTGTCCCATGCTTCCCGCCAAGAATTTGTATCCGCTGAAGGCGTTTGACCCGTGTTCACGTGCCGTGATAAGAATGCTCTTGAAGGTCCTCCACGATTTACCCATCGTGAGCATCGCCGTCCGTCGCCGCTGCGCCACATGTGCTTCGAATAGTGAACTTCTCCGAAAGTTCTGTCCCACAATAGCGCCTTCGCTTCTTTCGTCAGTCCTTCCACGCTGGTGTGGTGATGAGGACCCGCTCCTTGCAAGTATCCCGCAGATGGTCCGGAATCTCGCCACGATCTCTTGGGACTCAGAGGGACCCCAAAGTCACCGACCTCCGTGATGACCACGGCCGTAGGCATTTTCGATTGTCCTCTGCCATCTCGCCTGTCATTATCGCCGACGGTGACGGCGGCTCTCTCGGCGCCTCTTCCATCTCATGGCGTCGGTGTCGGCGACCTCGCTTACGCCTCTTCCATCTCGGGCGTCGGTGATTTGCGGCGAAGACGATGTCTCTGCCATCTCGCTTACTTGCTATCTATATAAGTTACATATGCAATAAAATGGATTGCATGTGTCCCAAATTAACATATACATTGAAACTTAATAATATGCTCAACATGTGCAATATTAGCAAATAATCATAAATAATTCCAAATAAATATGAAACAATTAATCTCGGGAAGAAGTACAGAGGTTGACTATAGAGATCAAGATGGCAAATGAAAAGTTGAATGAGCTCGCATGCAGTACTAACATTCCTTAATCCACTAGCTTCTCTAAGGAAGCCTACTTCATCGAGGCCGACACACTGGAGTGTGCCATTTGTTTCATGCCGTGGAGGACTGGCATGAAACAAAGGTACACTCAAGTGTGTCAGGATCGACGAAGGAAATGCTAAGCAAAGGTTTAATCTGTAGGGCTCGCCGCCTCCCCCGCTCCTATTATGTGCTCTCAGAAGGAGAGTAGCTAAAGAACAAGTCTTTGCCATCTCAATCCTATTGTCTATACTCTTCATCGACCCTGACACACTAGAGTGTACCATATGCTTCTTGCCTTGGAGGATTGGCAAGAAGTAAAGGTACACTCAAGTGTGTCAGGATCGACGAAGGAAATGCTAAGCAAAGGTTTAATCCTATAGGGCTCGCCGCCTCCCTGCTCCTATTATGTGCTCTCAGAAGGAGAGTAGCTAAAGAATAAGTCTTTGCCATCTCAATCTTATTGTCTATACTCTTCATCGACCACGACACCTTTGGAGTGTGCATTTGTTTTATGCCGTGGAGGACGGCATAAAACAAAGGTACACTCAAGTGTGTCTCGATCGACGAAGGAAATGCTAAGCAAAGGTTTAATCTCAGAGGGCTCGCCGCCTCCTGCTCCTATTCTAACACTCCTAACACTCCTTAATCAACGAAGCAAAGGTTTAATGCATCATGTGCGTAAGACTAGCCTTTAATGAAGACATAGAAACAAAATAGAATCAAGTAAAATAGACATAGCAAATAATCATAAATAATTCCAGCATAAATATGAAACAATTAATCTCGGGAAGAAGTACAGAGGTTGACTATAGAGATCAAGATGGCAAATGAAAAGTTGAATGAGCTCATACTGACTACTAACATTCCTAACACTCCTTAATCCACCAAATTTCTATTCTAACACTCCTTAATCCACCAAATCTCTTATGATCTTTGTATAGATAGAAACTAGTGATACAAATCTTTGCTCGAGCCTACTTCATCGAGCTCGACACCTTTGGAGTGTACCATTTGCTTTGTCTTTGTGGAGGATTGGCACGAAGCAAAGGTACACTCAAGTGTGTCAGATCGACGAAGAAAATGCTAAGCAAAGGTTTAATGCTTCATGTACGTAAGACTAGCCTTTAATGAAGACATAGAACTAGAATCAAGTAAAATGATCGATTTAAGGAAATGCTCACCAATAAAAGGTCTAGAGATTAACGATTACGAGACACTATTCCAACATATTGATTCATGATATTATGTGCTCTCGTAGGAGAGTAGCTAAAGAACAAGTCTTTGCCATC
This sequence comes from Phyllostachys edulis, assembly GCA_036346405.1. Classification (NCBI taxonomy): domain Eukaryota; kingdom Viridiplantae; phylum Streptophyta; class Magnoliopsida; order Poales; family Poaceae; genus Phyllostachys; species Phyllostachys edulis. The sequence continues at coordinate 109,823,562 of CM070550.1, forward strand.
TCAATCCTATTGTCTATACTCTTCATTAAATGAATATGATAATATAAATTCAAACTATGAGCTCTAAACAATACTTTGCTTAAGCGTCAAACGATCTCAATCTAATCTAAAAACAGATTAAACTTCCATCAAACAGAGGTTGACTACAGAGATCAAGATGGCAAATGAAAAGTTGAATGAGCTCATACAGACTACTAGAAGAATCACAAACTAGTCATTAGATTACCAACGAAAACCTAATACTCTCAATGAATCAACATGAAGAATCGTAATAACTAGCTTTCAACCGAAGTAACCAATTAACAAGACATCATATTGATAGTAGCAAGTAATACAATAGAGCTCAAGTATGAACTAACTATCACATTCAATCTCAAGATAAGACGAGTTCATCACGAGCATGTCAACAAAGCCCACCGATCAATTTGCAAATGAACGATGAGCTCAACCGAAAGTAACCAATTAACGAGATCATATTGACGGAGTAAGTAATACAATAGAGCTCAAGTATGAACTAACTATCACATTCAATCTCAAGATAAGACATAGTTCATCACGAGCATGTCAACAAAGCCCACCGATCAACAAAGCCGAATCGCCACAGAGGAGCAATACTCACAGAGAGGATGCCGCACAAGAACTCACGGTGCAAGGAGGAGGCCGACACGGGAGGAGGACGGCAGGGAGAAGGCCAGTCAGAGGGAGGAGGACGGCAGGGGAGAAGGCTTGCAGATGGAGGAGGCCCACACGGGAGGAGGACGGCGGCGCCGAGGTCGAGGCGGCGACGCCGGGCTTCTGACCAGGAGGTGAACAGGCGCCGTGGTCGGGCGGCGGCACCGAGGTCGGCGCGCCGAGGTCGGGGCGGCGGCACCGAGGTTGGGGCGCCGGCGCCGAGGTCGTGGTCGGCGGTGAAAACTACTGGCAGCCCTAAACCCTAGAGGAGGCGAACGAGCGCGAGAGCCTAAGGGCGCGGAGAGGAAGTGACAAGTGAGAGCAAAACCCTAGCGTTTCCGCCTTATAAAAAGTATATCACAGACGGTTTATAACGAGAACCGCTCAGGATAATATTATCACGCAGCGGTTCTATAAAAGAACTGCTCAGGATAATCCTGACGGTTTTTAACTACAACCGCTCGTGATATGAACGTATCACGAGCGGTTTTAAATAGAACCGCTCAGGATTCCTTTTCACTGACGGTTATACAACGGAACCGCTCTGTGATAACTCTTCATTTTCTGCGTGTCTCTTCGTCTTCATTTTCCGCGTGTGTCTCTTCGTCTCACGATCACACGGCGCCGCTTCATCTCTTCATTTTCCAACGCCGCCATGACTCCCCAAATATCTCTTCGTCTCCGCTCCGGCTTTAGAAATTGTTCTATATATAGATGTGTCCCTTCTACAATGTATTTCACACAACCTCCTTGATCCCTTTCTCCACAAAAAGCGAAATGGTTGCCTCCTCTTACAGACACGCCTTCAGACGCCACCTCTCTCGCTATACGTTGAGTCGTCTTTGCGAAGAACACTATTTCAACAATGTCTTCACTCCTCTGTCCGAGAATTTGCGGAGCGGTGACGCCACCTTCCGCCGCCTTGACATTCTCCTCCGCCGTTCTTCCGGGTGATCTCCCACTTTCGGCGAAGTTTACCGTGTCGCCGACGTGGTCCTCCAAAACGGTTGCATCGTCTCAGAGGCTTGTCGTCACTTGACCGCTTAATCGAGGCAAAGCAGTAATCGAGTCGACGGGCCGAGACCCTCAAGCAAGAGAAGAGAGCCTATGGGCTCTCTTCAACTTGGTTCAACAATCGAGGGTCTTGGGACACACTCGAGCAATGGCGTCGGTGAGTGGGCGATTTCGAGATTTGTTCGATCTTAAACCGCCCACCCAAGACGCCGCCACGAAGTGTTGAAGACGGAGATAGCACCTACCTCCACCACTAGATAGGTTTCTAGTTTTTAATCTTTTTGTAAGCTCTCGCCACGCACGTTGTTTGGCTATATATATATGAAAATTCCAAAATTTTAAAAAAGTTTGGAGGAGAAGTTACAATATCTATTTGCCCATAGTAAGAGCTAGATCCTCATCCCATTGGTACTTGAAGTGTGGAGGTATGTTGATTTGGAGCCGGTGGGGCCGGCCGGTTGCTCCACTACTGGCGATGGCGAGAGGTAGCGCCCATCGCGGCGGGGACACAGACGCAATAAGGCGAGAGGATCTCCGACGGTTCTAAATAAGAACCGCTCAGGATACTACACGAGCGGTTGTAACGTAAAACCGCTGCGTGATTAGAGATTATCACGCACGGTTTGTGAATAGAACCGTCAGTGATAATTCCTGACGGTTCTATTTCTCAACCGTCAGGATAGTGACTATCACATTTGGTTCTAAAAATACCGTGTGTGATAGTTGTTCGCGCCAACCCCATGTTCGGACTGACCCAACACAGACGGTTCCAAAGGAACCGTCTGTGATGGGGCGTCTACTATAGCCTGTTTTGTAGTAGTGCACAAACGATCTTTGTTGAAAACCGTCTGTGATAATCTCCAGTATCATAGACGGTTCTTAACAAAGTCCGTCTGTGAACTATCACAGATGGTTCTATTAAAGAACCATCTGTGATAATCTCCGGTACCACAGATGGCTGTCAACAAAGACCGTTTGTGAACCATCACCGACGGTTTTATTAAAAAAATCATCTGTGATAGGTGCCTATCACAGGCGGTTCGTATTACAAACTGTCTGTGATAGGCTGGCAATACAAATACCTGGTGCCGACAGACCGCCCCTGCCCATTCCCATTTAAGCCGCCGCCACCGGGTCCTTCCCCATTGCGCAGCCGACAGAGAGGGAAGGGAGGAGAAGGAGAGGAGGAAGGGAGGAGGAGTTGATTCTCGATAGATATTTGGTATTTTCGTCGTGAGCTCTGAGGGTAACAATCTATAACCCTTTATGTTTGCTATAAATTAATCGCTAATCAATTGAAGTATGTTTGGTAAATAGGAAGCCCATTACGCCACTGACAGATAGGGAAGGGAGGAGAAGGAGAGGAGGAAGGGAGGAGAAGGCGAGGATTCTCGAGAGATATTTAGTATTTTCATCGTGAGCTCCGTGGGTAACGATCTATAACCCTTTATGTTTGGTATAAATCAATCACTAATAAATTTAAGTATGTTTGGTAAATAGGAAGAGTACGTACTTGCGGTTTATTAATCTAATTTGACACTAATTTGTTACATGCGTAGCATAGATGGACCGAAACTAGATGTCTTGTGTGAACCGTGTGAGTCAAGAGTACATTAATGGCGTGGTTGCTTTTAGAAGAGCCACGAAAGCAGAAATGTTGAAGAAGGGATAAATTTTATGTCTTCGTCCATGCATTGATTGCGTAATCAAGATGTTTAACAACCCGGCGTGATCAAAGCGCACTTGATTCGAAGGGGTTTCAAAAAAGAGTATACATGTTGGACCAGTCACGGTGAAGAGTAGATTATTCCAAAAGTTCATAATGATGGCATCGCCGAGGAAGTCAACGATATGCCGGATGTGGACTGTGCTTTTGATGAGGATAGGTTGCATGATGACAATCTGGATCAGATGCTACGCGATGCAGAAGAGAACTACGGTGAGAGAGAGTTTTGTAAATTCGATGGCTTAATGGAGGACTCGGTGAGACCTTTGCTCCCTAGCTGCAAGCCGGAATGCACAAGTTTGTCTATCCTAATTGAACTGCTGAAATTGAAGGCAAGCAATGGTTGGTCCGATAAGAGTTTCACGATGTTGTTAGGTCTCCTAGCGGACATCCTTCTGGAGGGAAACGTGTTGCCCAGCACCACCTACCAAGCAAAGAAGGTTCTTTGTCCATTGGAAATGGAAGTAGAAAGAATACATGCATATCCGAACGATTGTATCCTCTACCGTAAAGAGTATGTAGACATGCATGTATGTCCCGTGTGCAAAGCATCCCGATACAAGCGTCAGAATACTGCTAAGGTGAAGCAAGGACCTCTTGCTAAGATGTTGTGGTATCTACGTATGATCCTACGTTTGAAGCGTTTATTTACGAACCCACACTACTACAAAACATGCTATAGTAGACGCCCCATCACAGACGGTTCCTTTGGAACCGTTTGTGTTGGGTCAGTCCGGACCTGCGGGTGGCACGGGCCGACTATCACGACGGTATTTTTAGAACCGTGCGTGATAGTCATCTATCACGACGGTTGATGAATAGAACCGTGCGTGAATTATCCTGAGCGGTTCTATTAACAAACCGTGCGTGATAATCTCTAATCACGAGCGGTTTTAGGTTACAACCGTGCATGTATTATCCTGAGCGGTTCTTATGTAGAACCGTTTGTGATAGTTGAATTATCCTGAGCGGTTCTTAATAAGAACCGCTCGTGATATCTCTAGCTCAGCCGACACATCCCTCTGCTTGCCAGATTTGCCAGGTTCATCGCCAGACCTTGCTTTGGCCAGGTTCATCATGCACACAAGCACCGCCTCTCTCGCCATCGCCGCTTTGGAGCAACCTGGCCCCCCGACTCCACTTAGATCTGCTCCAATATACTGCTTGCTCCTCCCAGCGCCACACTTCAAGACATCGATGGGACGAGGAGCTCCTACTATGGGCAAATAGATATAGTAACTTCACCTCCAAACTTTTTTTTTCATTTTGGAATTTTCATATATATAGGCAAACAACGTGGCCAATCGCTTACAAAAATATTAAAAAACTAGAAACCTATCTAGTGGCGGAGGTAGGTCGCTATCTCCGTCTTCAATACTTCAGTGGCGGCGGGCGTCGGGGCGGACGGTTCATGATCGAACGAAGCTCAAATGCGCCCACCCATCGACGCTGCTCGTTCGAGTGTCTCCCGAAGACCCTCGGACTGTTGAACCAAGAAGAATTGAGCCCATAGGCTCTCTTCTCTTGCTTGAGGGGTCTCGGCCGGTCGACTCGATCGCTTCTTTGCTTCGATTAAGCCCAAGTGACGGTAAGCCTCACAGAGACGCGCAACGTCGTTTTGGAGGACCACGTCGACGACGCGATAAACTTCGCCGAAAGTGGGAGATCACCCGGAAGACACGGCGGAGGAGGATGTCAAGACGGTGGAAGGTGGCCGTCACCCACTCCGGCAAATTCTCGGACAGAGGAGTGAAGACATTGTTGAAATAGTGTTCTTCCGTAGCACGATTCAACGTCTGGCGAGAGAGTGCGTGTATGCGCGTGTCTGTAAGAGGAGGCACCACCACTCTGCTTTTTGTGGAGAAAGGGATCAAGGAGGTTGTGTGAAATACATTGTAGAAGGGAGACATCTATATATAGAACAAGTTCTAAAGCCGGACGGAGACGAAGATATATTTGGGGAGTCAGAGCGACGTTGGAAAATGAAGAGATGAAGCCGCTGCAGTGATCGTGAGACGAAGAGACACATGCGGAAAATGAAGACGAAGAGACACGCGGAAAATGAAGAGTTATCACGAGCGGTTCCATAGTATAACCGTCAGGAAAGGAATTACTGAGCGGTTCTATTTAAAAACCGTCAGGACCGTTCCATATCACGAGCGGTTCTATTATAGAACCGTGCGTGATATTATCATCCTGAGCGGTTCTCATCGAAACCGCTCGTGATATACTTTTTATAAGGCGAAAACACTAGGGTTTTGCTCTCACTTGTCACTTCCTCTCGCGCCCCTTAGGCTCTCGCGCTCGTTCGCCTCCTCTAGGGTTTAGGGCTGCTTGGTAGTTCACCGCCGACTCGACCTCGGCGCCGCCTGACATTGGCGCCCGACCTCGGTGCCGCCGCCCGACCTCGGCGCCTTCAACCTCGGTGCCGCCGCCCCACCTCGGCGCCCAGAACCTCGGCGCCGACCTCGGTGCAGCTGCCCCGACCTCGGCGCCCGTTCACCTCCCGTGCCGTAAGCCCGGCGTCGCCGCCTCCGACCTCGGCGCGCCGTCCTCCTCCCGTGTCGGCCTCCTCCCTCTGCACCGCCTTCTCCCCGCCCGTCCTCCTCCCTCTGCCTGCCTTCTCCCATGCCCTCCTCCTCCCGTGTCGGCCTCCTCCTTGCACCGTGAGTTCTTGTGCGGCATCCTCTCTGTGAGTATTGCTCCTCTGTGGCGCTCGGCTTTGTTGATCAAGGGCTTTGTTGACATGCTCGTGATGAACTCTGTCTTATACGGAGATTGAATGTGATAGTTAGTTCATACTTGAGCTCTATTGTATTACTTGCTACCACAATATGATCTAATGTTAATTGGTTACTTTCGCTTGAGCTCATCGCTCATTGCAAATTGATCGGTGGGCTTTGTTGACATGCTCTGTGATGAACTCGTCTTATAATTGAGATTGAATGTGATAGTTAGTTCATACTTGAGCTCTATTGTATTACTTGCTACCGTCAATATGATCTATTATTAATTGGTTACTTTCGGTTGAGCTCATCGCTTACATTTGCAAATTGATCGATGGGCTTTGTTGACATGCTCGTGATGAACTCGTCTTATATCGAGATTGAATGTGATAGTTAGTTCATACTTGAGCTCTATTGTATCACTTGCTCTTGTCAATATGATCTACTATTAATTGGTTACTTTCGGTTGAGCTCATCGCTCATTGCAAATTGATCAGTGGGCTTTGTTGACATGCTCTGCGATGAACTCTGTCTTATATTGAGATTGAATGTGATAGTTAGTTCATACTTGAGCTCTATTGTATTACTTGCTACTGTCAATATGATGTATTGTTAATTGGTTACTTTGGTTGAAAGCTAGTTATTCTCGATTCTTCATGTTCGCCTCTATTGAGAGTATTCGCTTTTAGTTGGTAATCTAATGACTAGTTTGTGATTCTTCTAGTAGTCAGATGAGCTCATTCAACTTTTCATTTGCCATCTTGATCTCTATAGTCAACCTCTGCTTGATCGAAGTTTAATCTGTTTTAGTTAGCTTGAGATCATTTGACGCTTAAGCAAAGTATTGTTTAGAGCTCATAGTTTGAATTTATATTATCATATTCATTTAATGAAGAGTATAGACAATAGAATTGAGATGGCAAAGACTTGTTCTTTAGCTACTCTCCTTCGAGAGCACATAATATCATCAATCAATATGTTGGAATAGTGTCTCAGTAATCGTTAATCTCTAGACCTTTTATTGGTGAGAGTTTAATCGCAGGCGGTTCTTATTAAGAACCGTCTGTGATTCCTTTGCATTTCCTTCTGTAAGCCGGTGGATTAAGGAGTGTTAAATTCTTTAGGAATTATGCTTTAATGCTAATTAATTTTGTTGGGATTAATTCTGAAATTTTGTTTGATTCTATTTTGTTTCTATGTCTTTATTAAAGGCTAGTCTTCTGTACATGAAGCATTAAACCTTTGCTTAGCATTTTCTTCGTCGATCCTGACACACTTGAGTGTACCTTTGCTTTATGCCAATCCTCCACGGCATGAAGCAAATGGTACACTCCATGTCGGCCTCGATGAAGTAGGCTCGCAAAGATAGGCTCGAGCAAAAGATTTGTATCACTAGTTTCTATCTATACAAAGATCACAAGAGAAGTCGTGGATTAAGGAGTGTTAGAATAGGAGCAGGAGGCGGTGAGCCCTAGAGCATTAAACCTTTGCTTAGCATTTTCTTCGTCGATCTGACACACTTGAGTGTACCTTTGCTTCGTGCCAATCCTCCACGGACAACGCAAATGGTACACTCCAAAGGTGTCAACTTTTCATTTGCCATCTTGATCTCTATAGTCAACCTCTCAGTATTTCTTCCCGAGATTAATTGTTTCATATTTATGCTTTGGAATGTTAGTAGTCTCAGATGAGCTCATTCAACTTTTCATTTGCCATCTTGATCTCTATAGTCAACCTCTCAGACTTCTTCCTGAGAGCAAGTAAGTGAGATGGCAGAGGCACCGTCTTCGCCGCCGTCACCGACGCCGCAGATGGAAGAGGCGCCGACGAGGCCGCCAACACCGAGCCCGCAGATGAAAGAGGCGCCGACGAGGCCGCCGACACCGACGCCGCAGATGGAAGAGGCGCCGACGAGGCCGCCGTCACCGTCGACGGTAATGACACGGAAGCGAGATGGCAGAGGACAATCGAAAATGCCTACGGGCCGACTGGTCATCACGGAGGTCAGTGACTTTGGGGTCCCTCTGAGTCCCAAGAGATCAGTGGCGAGATTCCGGACCATCTGCGGGATACTTGCAAGGAAACGGGTCCTCATCACCACACCAACGTGGAAGGACCTGACGAAAGAAGTGAAAGGCGCGTTGTGGACAGAACTTTCAGAGAAGTTCACTATTCGAAATAACATGTGGCACGCGTCGGCGACGGACGGCGATGCTCACGATGGGTAAATCGTGGAGGACCTTCAAGAGCATTCTTGTCACGGCACGTGAACACGGGTCGACGCCTTCAAGCGCGATCTGATTCTTGACGCGTGAAGCATGGGACACCTTTGTGGCTATGAAAACGACGGCCAAATTTAAGGAGCAAAGTGCGGCACACAAAGCTCTTCAGACACGAAACACTCACCCACACAGACTCGGCACCGCTGGGTATGCGGGTAAATACGAGGAATGGGCGGCGGAGAAGGAGAACCCGTTTCCTGATGTCACAGACCCGCGTTCCCAAAGCTGATTAAAAGCGAGGGCAAAAGTCTCGTCTTCGGGCAGCACCTCCTTCACAAACCCGGCAGACCAGGAAGTGTCCCAACGTGTGGTAAATATGTCGAACTACTAAGTTGTTAATAAGTCCATAACTTCATAGTGCCTATAATAACGTGATGACCTCTTGCAGCGTGACTTGACTGCCCAAGCTTCCCAAGGCTCCTTCCATGCGAACAGGGAGAAGGATATACTATCTCGGCCTTGGGAAACAAGGAGCACCTGGTCGCACGCGAGGCCTTGGGGTTAACGTGCCTTGGAGTCATGGATTCGCGGACGACTCATCGCACGTATAGGACTAGGAAGAGATCCAAGGCGAGCACGACAACGAAGTTGGTACAGATGATTACTAACCAATTTCAAGTGCAGGATGGCAAGATTGCGAGTCAAATGGATATACTCATGAGCAGTGATGCATCGCAAGCCGCCCGCGCTAATTCGGGAGGCGATCCTCCTCGGCGTCGGAGTAGCGTCGCGTCACAAGATAATTGTGAACATGACGACGTCCGATTACCGATAGAGCGACATCAAGGTAACGTACATCTATGGAATGCACCAAAGATAGACCTATAGGGCGCCTTAGCTAATTGCGTATTGTTTTGTAGGAGCCGACGCCAGTAAGCTCCAAGTGAGGATGGATGGGTCCTTTGTATTGAGGTCACGAGGATGGTGTATCCATACGAGGAAGGGCAAGTCAACGACGGTGCCCACCGGTGCACGGTTATGCCAGGGTCCAGGTGGATACGGTACATGTCAATTTCTGAGCCGTCCCGCTAAAGATTTGCCCGAACGAAGAGATCACAACACTAGGGGATGCCGTCCTCTCTTTTATCCAGTGGCCCCAGAAGGACATCGCCCTAGACCCAGCAGTGCCGCGATCTGGACACGACCATTTCTCTCCAACGGGACCCTCGATGACTCCACCTCATGTTTTGCCTCAGAAGGCCACCTCTTTGATTCCCGTGGAGAAGACACCGAAGGAACAGCAAAAGCGTGCCATCGTATCGGTTCCCGAGTCATCTCACAAGAAGACACTGCCAATCGCTAAGGCCAAATCGAAATCGACGAACGTTAAGGCGCCTCCCAAGTCCGGGAAGTCCGCGATACCCGGGAATTACATCATCGGAAAACCATTGTGCTCCGACGCAGTATTAATGCACGCTGGATATGCTTGTCAGGCTTTGCATGCTTGGTACTTGGAGAAGACCCAAAAGAAGGGGTGCGATACTGGAATTACCGTCAGATACGAGGACAAGTATTTCTTCAACGGGACGAGGTACTTCGTCGTGGGCTTCAATGACTTATTTGAACTATTCAACCTCGTTGGCCTCGATGTCTCATTTCTACGATGTTGGATACTGTAAGTGCGTACAATCAAGTTCTACATTCATGTAATACCGATAAATATCACAACTCATTGTTTATGTATAGATACATGCTGAAAAATGTCTGGAAATGGAAAGAACCAGTGGGTTTTCTCGACCCACATGTGGTATCGTTGCAAACCATCCAACAAGACTCGCCCTTCGTCGAGAAATACATAACGAGGTCATTGCTTCGCGATTTAACATGAAGTACATAGTGGTGCCCTACAACCAAGTGGTAAGTGTCACTACTTGCTATACAAATTTCATTTGTACTTTATACGCAAAGACTAACTTAGGTTTAATGACTATAGCGACATACATGAGTAGGTACCACTGGATCCTTTTAGTTATTATACCCAAGAGGAACCATGTGATATACCTTATTCCCTAAACCGCAATAAGCACGACTTCAGCATTCTAAGAGGAATACTCGAGAGGTATGCTCATTTCCTCCTTAATTAACTCTATTGTAGTCTTCATTCGTTTGAAATGGCCGAGGATAACTTTTTCGAATCATGTAGGTCGTTCATCAATTATGTTGCCAACAAAGGAATATACAATGGAAAAAGCGCCCAACTAACACACAGATGGATTTTTGATGCAGCGTTACAACATGATAATCCTATATCATACTTCATAATAACGTCTCGAACTCGACTATACCTATATATGTAATTCTATTTTTGAAGTGCCGCCAAACAAAAGATGATGAGTTATGTGCAATCTACGCTCGCTATCATATCACGACTAATCCTTAGAGCTAGGAAGAAGGATCCCGAGGTTTGTCAATCTCGAAATAATTATTTCCTAATTGTAAATTTAAATATATATAGCTTACCACTTTACTCTTAATTGGTAGCGGCAGTGTCTTGGATTTACAATGTGATTCACTCGTTCGGAAGAGATCAAGGACATTCGAGGAAGCTCAGACCTTTATCAACACGTAAATCATTAACGACAATGTAGAGTTTCACTCCGCCAACCGAGAGCATCACCCGCCGACACCTCTCATCGTAAACAATTGTAATCCGGTTGTAACTATAGCGACAATACTTGAACAAATGCGATCTTTTGTAATTTATTTTGAGTAATGATCACTTTGAGTTGTCAATAATTGATTATCTCTAATGAATCTGTTTTTGTGCATGCTTGTTTTCAGAGGGCATGGCTAGCAATTCCTGAGGCTAGCCAAGAAAACAGCAAAATTGTGGTCAGGGGTATGAGCTATCACAGACGATTTTTTGTTAAAACCGTGCAGTGAAGGCAAGTATCACAGCGGTTTCTAACCGTCTGCGTGATACGAAATATCCTGAGCGGTTATCAAAACAAACCGTCAGGATCGGAGAATATCACGACGGTTCTAAACAAAAGCCGTCTATGATATTCACAAATCACGAGCGGTTTTATTTAGAATCGCTCATGATATTCTCGGATCACGAGCGGTTTTAATCCAAACCGCGTGATATTAGCCTTCACGAGCGGTTTTAGTAAAACCGCTCGTGATATTTCGTATCCTGAGCGGTTTTTACCGTCTGTGATAATATCTGTTATCACAGACCAACAAACATAGACGGTTCGAAACCGTTCGTGATGACGATTCCGAACCGTCGTGATGTAACTTCTGTAGTAGTGCCAAAGGAGGCAAGATTGCTGCGTTGGCACTCTCGAGTAGTGTAAGAAAGATGGAAAGCTAAGACACCTGCTGATTACGCTTAGTGGAGAAACTTCGCTCAAGCTTGAAGAGTTCGGTCTTGAACCGAGGAACATAAGGTTAGGGTTGAGTACGGATGGAATGAATCCTTTCGGTAACATGAGCGGACATAGCACCTGGCTTGTGAATCTATGTATGTACAACCTTCCTCCTTGGCTGTGTATGACGCGGAAGTACATTTTGATGTCACTACTTATCGAAGGGCCGAAGCAACCTGGGAATGATATTGATGTGTACCTAGCACCATTGATGGAAGATCTTGTGACACTGTGGAACGAAGGGGTATAGGTGTGGGATGCATACAAACGAGAGAACTTCACTTTACGCGCCATGTTGTTCTGCACCATCAATGATTTTTCTGCCCGTGGTAACTCGCTTCAAGCCAAGACAAAAGGAGCTAAAGCTCATCGCCTTTGCTTAGATGCTACGGAGAGTGTATGGTCAATAACTCACAAAAACTATGTATATACGTCACCGCAGGTTCCTTCCCAGGAGTCACTCATACCGCAAGATGAAGAAATAATTCGACGGAAATAAGGAGGATTGTTCAGCTCCAAGGGCTTTTAGAGGAAAAGAGGTCTATGATATAGTTAAGGATATCGATGTTGTGCTTGGGAAGGGACGTAAATTAAGAACCCGTCAGAAGAACATCTGGAAGAAGCGGTCAATTTTTTGGGACTTGCCTTATTGGGAGCACTTAGAAGTTCGCCACTGCATCGACATCATGCACATGGAGAAGAATGTATGTGATAGCTTGATTGGTCTCTTACTAAACATTAGTGGCAAAACAAAGGATGGTGTTAACGCACGACGTGACTTGGTTGATATGAACATAAGGACCGTGTTAGCACCGAAAGAGACCGATAAAGGACGAACGTACCTTCCACCAGCTTGCTACACTCTGTCCAAGGCCGAGAGAAATGAACTGTACCAGAGCTTGCATGGTGTGAAAGTCCCGTCTGGTTACTCTGCTAACATTAAGAAACTTGTTTCTATGCAAGACTTGAAATTAAATGGTATGAAGTCTCATGATTGTCATGCGCTGATGACACAAATGCTTCCTGTTGCAATTAGGAATATCTTGCCGAACAAGCTCCGTGTGGCAATCTTGAGGCTGTGTTATTTCTTTAACTCAATTTCTTAGAAGGTCGTCGATCCCGAAGGACTAGATGCTCTGCAGACCGAGGTGGTGACGACTCTATGTCGTCTTGAGATGTATTTCCCTCCGTCCTTTTTCTATATCATGGTCCATCTCATTGTTCACCTTGTGAAAAAGATAAAGATATACGACCTTGTGTTCCTACGTCATATGTACCCGTTCGAGAGGTACATAGGAATTCTCAAGTCCAACGTACGAAATTGATCTCGACCAGAGGGCAGCATTATCGAAGGTTATGCAACCGAAGAGGTCATTGAGTTCTGCATCAACTACACAGCTCAGGTCTAACCGATAGGTGTGCCTTTATCTCGTCCTGAGGGGAGACTAGAGGGTATCAGGACCATCAGAAGGAAAGCAATCACTCCTGATCTGGATACGTACGCTCAAGTCCATTTCATGGTCTTGCAACACATGACCCAATTGTCCCCGTACATCGACAAGCACAAATACATAGTATGCCAACAGAATCCAGACTGGTCGGAGGTTTGGATCACGAGAGAGCACAACCGTCGGTTCAACGAATGGTTAACGGTGCAATTCACTGGGAGGTCATCAAGTGATGATACACTGCTATGGTTGGCAAAAGGGCTAAAATTTATAATTATGACATGGCAAGAATACGACATAAATGGGTACACATTTTATATGATAGCTCAGGATAGGAAGAGCATAGTCCAGAATAGCGTTGTCCGCATAGATGCATTCTGTACTGATGGGGTGAGGAGCTCCTACTATGGGCATATAGAGGAGATATGGGAGCTCGACTACGTGCTTTTCAAGATCCCACTATTTCGGTGCCGTTGGGTCCATCTCCCACAGGTGAAGGTCGACAAGTACGGCGTCACTACCGTGGACCTCGAACGTGTCGGATATAAAGATGAACCATTCGTACTGACTAACCAAGTTGTTCAAGTCTTCTATATAACCGACTCGGCAAATAAGAAGCGCCACGTAGTTTTTCATGGAAAAAGGAGGATTGTCGGAATTGAGAATGTAGTGGACGAGAAAGAATACAATCAATTTAACGAGTTGCTTCCTTTCGGAGATGGCATCAGGCTCGAGGAAGAACCTAGTGAGGAAGCTAGCTATATGCGCGTCGATCATCATGAAGGGCTATATTTTAATTAAGAATTTACTCTATTGTAATTAATTTATTCCATAACATGAGACATGTCAATGTGGACTTGCCATGTGTTATGGACTTGTAATCTCTTATATATTTTGATGTCAACATGGAATTGTCATCTCTGATTTTGATGTCAATGTGGACTTTATTGTAATGTGGAATGATAATATTATGCGCTTGTAATAAACAGACGATAAAAAGACCATATCCTTTTTACATCACAGACGATAAAAAAAGGATTAGCGATCCTATCTTAGCCTTCAAATCTTCATAAGCCTTCTCGTCGGCTTTAGTGGTGGCAGGATCAGCGACTGTCAGATCAAACGCCTCCACTTGCGACCTTGCACGCTCGATTCGCGCTTGTAGCCGTTCAGACTCTGAAACCAAGCCCCATATAGCCCAGAGGCCATCAACCCTGGTCTCCTCCGTCTCGGCGAGGTCGACCCGCTCTCCTACAATTCAGATGTTGTCCTTGACTCTCTGGGCTACATCATCGGTGCGGACCAAGTAGTTCCATAGGATGATCTCTACGATGAGGTTTACTCACTAGATGCCGCAGACCCTCGCATTGGTCCGTCTGAGGAGGAGCTCCAGTTGACAGATGATGGCCGCTATGGTCTATGGTAGATCGGAGGGCCTACAACGGATGACATTACGAACATAAGGCTTGTCCGCAGCTTGGGCCAGGTTGCAACCAGAGAGGTGCGAGTAAACAAGCACAATGTAGGCCAATACAGCTAGCACGAGAGGGGAAGCCATTTGGAATTTGTAGAGAAAAGGGATCAAGGAGGTTCGTGAGAAATCCCTTGCAGAAGGGGATATCTATTTATAGAACAAGTACTAAAGTCGGAGCGGGAGACGAAGAGATATTTGGGAGCTGTAGCGACGTTGGAAAATGAAGAGATGAAGAGCCGTGCGATCGTGAGACGAAGAGACACACACGGGAAAATGAAGAGACTTGATGTGGATAGGAATTTTCATCAGGTTATCATAGACGATTCTATTGAGGAACCGTCTATGATATGAGTTTATCACAGACAATTGTATTAAAGAACCGTCTATGATACATTCCATATCACGGACGGTTCTTTAATAGAACCGTTCGTGATATGCAACGTATCACAGACGGTTCTTTAAAAGAACCGTCTGTGATTTATTTTCACAGACGGTTCCATAATAGAAGCGTATGTGATAGGCCTTCAAAACCCTAGGGCTCGCCCATTCATCTCCCTGGTTCCACCCATTCATCTCCCCAGTGCCCTTAGCCCACTTAGCTCTCGCTCCTTCGCCTCCTTTAGGGCTCGCCCATTCACCTCCCTGTAAGCCCCGACACCGCCACCTCTGACCTCGACGCCGCCGCCCCCGACATCGATGACGCTGCCGCCACCTCGACGCGCGGCCTCCTCCCCGTGTCGGCGTCCTCCCTCTACACTGGCCTTCTCCCCACGCGGTCCTCCTCCCCGTGTCGGCGTCCTCCCTCTGCACCGACCTCCTCCCCGCGTCGTCCTCCTCCCCGTGTCGGCCTCCTCCCCTTCACCGGCCTCATTCCCGCGGCCCCCTCCCCTGCACCGGCCTCCTCCCCCGCGCCTCCCTCCTCCCCGCGTCGACCTCGTCCCCTGCACCGGCCTCCTCCTTGCACCGTGAGTTCTTGTGCGGCATCCTCTCTGTGAGTATTGCTATATTACGTTTGTGCATCACTTTGGCTATATACTTATGTGCTGGATTGACTTCAAATTCTATATTAGATTGTGCACTGAGAGATAGCAAAGTGGTTGTGCGGGCTCGGTTGATCAGCTCTGTGATGAATGTCAAATCCGAAATCAATTTGTTAATTAGAAACAATCTTGAGCTAAAACTATTGTTTTCTGTTGTTAGGTTTAATATATAGCTTTATTCCTTTTGGTTGTTAGTTCTGCATAGTTCAGATTATCCTTATATGAGCTAGTTGATCTTTGTGAGATACTTACATAGTTATTCTCAATCTGTGGATAACCCTCTTTGCTGAAATGATATTGTGATTATCTTGATATCGCTGTTCGCTCGCATTTTTCATAATGTATTGCCTTCTATTGTCTCGGTGGATATATTGACTCGATAGTCTTTGATAATATGTGAACTGAAAGTTTATTTTGCTACCGTGAGATAAATTTGACATTCAACAGGAAAGTTTTAGGTTCATCTCAAGATCTGTTTGATAATTGTTAAATTTGATTAGTGAAGATATATTGACTGATGTATTGAGATTACAAAGGTCAAATCCTTTGTATCCAGCATACTGGATGAGATGGCAAAGATTTGTTCTTTTGCAACTCTCCTTCTAAGAGCACAAACTATCATCAATCTTTTGCAACTTTGTGCTTATTTCATTCATATACATGTGGTATATGTTTAGCATTTCAATCAATTTAAATGACTTGAATGATTTACATTTGATTATGTTAATTTGGTCATTTAAGTGCTGTTGGATTAATGCTTTATTGTTTCATATTTATGCACATGTTGAGCGTATGTAACTTATATAGATAGCAAGTAAGAGAGATGGCAGAGGCACCATCTTCGCCGCCGTCACCGACGCCGCAGATGATAGAGGCGCCGTCTTCGCCACCGTCACCAACGCCGCCTAATGCATCTAGATTTCCGTCGACGATAATGATACGTAAGCGAGATGGCAGAGGAAAATCGAAAATATCTGCGAGCCGACTGATCATCACGGAGGTCAATGACGTTGGGATCCCGCTGAGTCCCAGAGATCAGCGACGAGATTCCAGACCATCTGCGGGATACTTGCAAGGGAACGGGTCCCCATTACCACACCAAGCTGGAAGTCTCTGACGAAAGAACAGAAAGACGCGCTGTGGACAGAACTTTCAAGCAAGTTCACTATCCCAGAAGCAGACATGGAACGCGTGAAACGGCATGCATTGCTCTCGATGGATCATGTGTGGAGGACCTTCAAGAGCAATCTTGTCACGAAGTATATGAACACGGGTGAGACGCCCTTCGCAAAGTATGAATTCTGATATTACAAGTCCATAACACATGACAAGTCCATATTGACAGCGAGATAATAACCAAGAGTAGAAAACACAAATCATGTCTCATGTTATGGAATAAATTCTTAATTAAAATATAGTCGTTCATGATGATCGACGCAGATATAGCTAGCTTCCTCACTGGGTTCTTCCTCGAGCCTGATGTTGTCTCCAAAAGGAGGCAACTAGTCAAATTGATTGTACTTTTCCTCATCCATGACATTCTTAACTCCGATAATCCTTCTTTTTCTATGAAGAACTACATGGCGGTTCTTATTTGCCGGGTCTATTACATAAAAAAATTGAACAACTTGCTTAGCGAGTACGAATGGTTCGTCCTTGTATCTGACACGTTTGAGGTCGACAGTAGTGACGCCGTACCTGTCGACCTTCACACCCTGCGAAAGTTTAACCCAATGGCATCGAAACATGAGGATCTTAAAAAGTACGTAGTCGAGCTCCCAAATCTCCTCTATGAACCTATAGTAGGAGTTCAACCCACGTG
Source organism: Phyllostachys edulis (assembly GCA_036346405.1). Taxonomy (NCBI): domain Eukaryota; kingdom Viridiplantae; phylum Streptophyta; class Magnoliopsida; order Poales; family Poaceae; genus Phyllostachys; species Phyllostachys edulis. The sequence goes on from CM070550.1 coordinate 109,841,137, forward strand.
GTCCGGCGGTATTGAACTTGTAACGACCGAACCCTAGGGCACCTAAGAGGTCCTCCTGGGTCTCTAGGAGAGTCCGTCAGGACCTCCCAGCAGATCCCAAAAAGGGTCTCTTGGTTAGTCCACCAAGACCTCCCAGGAGGTCCAGGAGAACAAAATCCGAGAGGGTCGTGGAGCCAAAGAGCACCCCGAAGACCTGCCACGGCCAAGCCAGGGAAAAACGTGGAGGTCTGAGGGCATCCCAAGACCACCCGCGACCCACCAGAGGAGGTCGTGAAGGACTGAGACCACCCCAGAACCACACACGTCTATTCCATTGAGTGGACGAGGAGGACTGGGCTTGCTCCAAGGTTCCCTGTGCATACTGAGCTAGTCCCAAGGATCATGGCTAGCTATTCACAGCAATACAAAGGTGGTGTCATCCAGAACGCATATTTACTATAGCAAAATATCAACAGAGTTGTTTACAAGGTGGCCTTGGGCCAAGCATAGCTACAAAAGCACAAAAGTACAAAAAGTCCATCAAAGACGCCACAGCAATCGATCGAAGGCACAACCTAATCGCTTTGGTCTTCATCATCGCCAAGGTCCTCTCTGCAAAAATTGTATTGAGCAAGAGTGAGCACAACAACCGTGCTCGCAAGTTACACCTGATTAGATAACAAAATGACATGCATAAATGGATATCACAAAGGAAGGCTTAATATGGTTGATTTGCGTAAAGCCAAGTTTCTTTCAATTACAAATACTAAGTTTCAAAGCAAGTATTTAGTAGATAAAATTCATTTTCCAAACTTGATTTTCAGTTGGATAACATTCATCAACAAGTTGGTGAAGGATATCCTCCTGTCACAAGGCTCCCTGCCCAAACCCATGGGATAGCAATCCCAAAATAGTTTAATAAACATTTTTAGAAACCAAAATCAATCCCTAACTTTGAGTGGTCTTTGCCAGCACGTCCATGACCGCGGACACGGCTATTCGAATAGATTTAACTCTGCAGAGGTTGTACACTTTACCCACATGACATGATTCCTCTAGTTTGTTTGGCATGCGCGAGTGCCACCTCTCACTGCCGAAGGTAAGAGGTCTAGAGTTCATGACAAGGCTTTTACAAAGCATTGTTCTACCACAGCTCTCCCTTGCTAAGGTTTCACTTTCCTATGGATAGAAACCCGGCGGAAAGCCCCCTCTTGCTCCAGTGGGAACAGTAGGTTATAAAAGACCTCCCACACATCCAATGGAACAACTGTGGTAGAATTCTGCAAATTACTCAGCCAGGTCCCACGCTCTATTCTGGAGACATGTGGTTGTACGATTTTGGCTTAGCCCATTATAGTCCTAGCAAAGGGACGCTCAAAGGTCGGTCCTCAATTGACTTAGGCGACCACCACAAGCCCCTGGACCTCCACCTTAAGCAGGATAGGGTCCATGCATAAACCTTGCACCAGCCAAGCCAACCATTTCGCCCAAGTTCAAAACCAAGTTCCTTTTCTTTGATTACCCAGCAACATTTTCATACTGCCATGACACCCAATGTCATGGTGAAAACATTTAAAACAGTAGTTGGTCATGATGGTAAAGATTTCCCCAAATCAATACTTTTGGTCTAAGTATGAATAAGCACATATTTTTCAAATGGTCTTGGCTCACACTATTGCATTAACCAAGTTTGATCTAATGGTGACAACATGTTCAGTCCAAAGTCAACAGTGGCCATACAAAGGAAGTAGGCATAGCTATGAATTTAAAACAGGTATTGAAATAAGGAAGAAGTCCATTATACCCCCTCAAGTATCGACGTGCGGACACCTAACCCCCTGAAAAAAAATCGGCCCTTTGACACCCCGAAGTTGCAAAACCGGATAACCTACCCCCTCTGGCTGTTTCGTGTGGTGGTTTTGCTGAGGTGGCATCCGGGAGGCCCGGTTTCGCCAGGTGGACGCTAACTCGGCTGCGATGTGGCGATGACTCAGCCATGTATACATTTATTTTTTATTTGTTCTTCTCCCTCCGCCTCCACCCCTCCTCCACTCTTCTCCCTCCGCCTCCACTCAGCTTCTGCTGCTTTCGGCTTCCATCATGGCGCCACTGCTGCCGCCTCCTTTGACCTCAGCAGACGACGAGCTCCTCGTCCTCGATGCCCTCCAGCCCACGCCGACCGCCTCGCCGCCCTCTCCTCCTACACCCACCCCTTGTGCCAGAGCCCCTCCTCTCCATCGCCTTCCTCTCCAAGCTCCTCGACGCCGTCCTCTCCTCCGCCGCCGCCTTCGCGCGACGTCCTCGCCATCTCCCTCGTCGCTGCGGCTTCAGACGCCGGCCGACCGCCTTGCCGCCGACCTCCTCAACCGCCATCAAGACCCTTGACGTCCTCAACGCGTCTCCCTCACCCTCGCCTCACTCGGGGCTCGCTCACAAGACCGCCACCGCCGCCTCTTGCCTCCTCGGGCCACCTCAAGCTCACGCCCGCTTCGCCGTGCAGGGCCATCTCCAGCTATTCACGGACGCCGCCAAGGTCGCCTGCCGTCCCCTTCCTCCCGCACCGACGCGCCCTATCATTCAACAGGTCCAATAATCGTCGCGGCACGAGCACCAACAAGGCGGCACCGGTGGCGGTCGGGCGCATAAGGGAGGAGCGAGGAGGCATCGCTGAGCGGGAGCCAAGGAAGGCCAGAGGCGCTAGGAGCCGAGGTCTGATCATGAGCCAACCAGATAGAGGAGTCGCGGCGCAGGAGGAGAGGCACGACGCCTGGCGGCGCTAAGCGCGGCCGACCGAGGGGATCACGCAGCGGCGGCGGCGGCCAAGACTAGGGGACTAAAGCTGGGCGGCGCCAAGAGTGGAGGGAGAGAGAGATGAGGTGAAGTGAAGTAAGAAGTGGATTGGGGGAGAAGAAGATGAGGTAAAGCTGTAGACTCACTTACAGGTGGGCCCAAGTGCCAAAGAAGCCAGCTCATATAGCAGATCTGGCGAAACCACTCTGATTGGACGCCACGTAGGCAAAACCACCACACGAAACAGCCGGAGGGGGTAGGTTATCCGGTTTTGAAACTTCGGGGTGTCAAAGGGCCGATTTTTTTTTCAAGGGGTTAGGTGTCCGCACGTCGATACTTGAGGGGGTAGAATGGACTTCTTCCTTGAAATAACTTGGTAGAAATAGGCATGCAGTATACATTGAAACAGGATATAAATAGTTTGAGATATTGGGTGCAATATGATCAAAAGTGTAACTTGCCTTGCTCACTATCTTGAGAATCTTCCTCAAGACACTCTCAGACTCCTTGGAGTCTTCGCAATCTACACGGGTAAAAGAGCAAGTTCAAACAGAGCTCAAATAAAGGACCAACTGAGATCAACAAGAAAAACCAAGCGAACCCTAGAGGGAAACCAAAACTCAACCAACAGAAGGGATCTATATTTTAGAATAGGTTCTTTTGGAAGAGGTCCAAGCTTACCAGGAGGGGGGTGGTCTTTAGCAAAAGACCCCAAAAAAGTGACTTAAGCAACAGAACAGGAAGGTCCTGAGAGATGGTCCTTGCATATGGCCAGAAAGGGGATGTTCCTTGCGCAAAGACCAGGGAGGAGATCCTCATATAAAAGCCATAGAAATCCAAAAGGAGCCCACAAGAGGAGGTCCTGAGAAGGGCACAACCAGCTTAATGTGGTGGCAAGAATAAGAGTAGAGCAGTTCACCACGAGACTTACCAGGGATAAGAAGGAAACAATGGATGAAGGGGAGGTCGTGGGGCAACAAGGTCTTCCTTGGAAAGCCACTAAGCGAGAGCCAAGATGATGAGCATGGAGAAAGGTAATGCGGTAGGGTTCCCTGGTCTAATTATAGCCAAAGTGGGTGAAGAAAATTAGAAGCATACGTGTCAAGGATAAGTATAGAAATGGGTCAAGATATGCGAGTGACAGGGCAGGTGTCATTACCACCTTGGTGAGAGGCAGGAGGAAAGGACAACATATGTTGCTACGGAAAGGAACAAGGAAGGATGACAGGGTACAGCTAAGTGACCAAATTCAGAGTAAACACCACGTATGTGGATGCATTTAATGCGACATGGCATGCATTAAATGCTCAAGATACTATCATGGCGGAGGAAATGAGAATGACCAAGGCTGGCAAGTGGGACCAAACGATTTAGAGACAGGCAAGTTAAGAAGGGAGGTCCTACCCCACAGGAGAGGTCCTTGGGGGAGGTCCGAGAGGCTTAGGAGGTCCTAGGCCCAAAGGACAAGGAGGTCCAAACACACCCAGAGGAGGTCCGGACAGGGGAGGTCTTGACGGTCAGGATCAGCAAAAGGAGGTCCTGACGGTTAGGATCTCTTCAAGGGAGGTCTTATGGGTTCAAGGGAGGTCTTGTGAGAAGATCCAGAGTCAGGTTTAAAAGGCCAAAGAGAGATCCTGGACAGGAGGTCCAGAGAACTACAAAAAGGTCCCGTGGTTGGGATCAAGAGCAAGTTGAGGTCCGGGCGGTTGGATCTTCGAGAGGGAGGTCCAACAGCCAAGATCAAACGTGAAGGTGAGGTCCGCAGAGAGAAATAACGCACGGGGAGGTTTGGACCGTTAGATCCAAAATGAAGAGAGGTCTGAACCGTCAGATCCAAACAAAGGAGAGGTCCAAGCGGAGGGGTTCCAAGAAAGAGGGATCCCACGGAGGAGATCCACAAAAGGTGGTCCAAAAGAAGTCGCAAGGGTCAAGGTAATTCAAAGGAGATTTTCAACCGCTAAGGTGAGATCAAAAGTCTTGGCGGTCAGGATGAACCCAAAGGAGGTCCCTACGGCCAAGAGGAAATGTCAAGGAGGTTCAAATGGACACAGAGAGGTACTAAAGGAACACAAAGAAAAGTTCAAGTGAGCATAGGAGGTCTGAATGAACAAAGGGCAAGATCCAAAGAGATCAAACTCAAAGAGAAAGGCCTGGACATAAAGATACGTCCAAGTGAGAAAAGGTCTGAGCCCCAAGGGAGGTCTAACTTCAAGAACCACTGGGGAGGTCTAGGCCACAGAGAAGGTCTAAATCTTACATAACCCAAAAGAGGTAGGCTAAAGGAGGATCTACCGAGCATTCCAGAAAGGAGGTAACAACAACTCAAACCTCTCCAACTGAAGCAAACTTTGAATTCTCATCAAAACAAAATAGTTTTAATTTGTTTTACAAATTTAAAAAGGATTTAGAAAATCAGGATGTTACAAAACTGCTCGTTAAACGTATCTATGTGGATACCGCTGTTATGGACCGTGCTCTTCCTATCCTGAGCTGTCGTATAAAATGTGTACCAATTTATGTCGTATCCTTGCCACGTCATAATTATAAATTTCGACCCTTTTGCCAACCATAGCAGCGTATCATCACTTGATGACCTCCTAGTGATTGCACCTTTAACCATTCGTTGAACCGACGGTTGTGCTCTCTCGTGATCCAAACCTCCGACCGGTTTGGATTCTGTTGGCATACCATGTCTTTGTGCTCGTCGATGTACGGGGACACTTGGGTCATGTGTTGCAAGACCGTGAAATGGACTTGAGCGTACGTATCCAGATCAGGAGTGATTGCTTTCCTTCCGATGGTCCTGATACCCTCTAGTCTCTCCTCACGACGAGATAGAGGCACACCTATCGGTTACACCTGAGCCATGTAGTTGATGCAGAACTCAATGACCTCTTCGGTTGCATAACCTTCGATGGTGCTGCCCCCCGATCGAGATCGATTACGTACGTAGGACTTGAGAATTCCTATGTACCTCTCGAACGGGTACATATGACGTAGGAACACAAGGCTGTATATCTTTATCTTTTTCACAAGGTGAACAATGAGATGGACCATGATATAGAAAAAGGATGGAGAGAAATACATCTCAAGACGACATAGAGTCGTCACCACCTCGGTCTGTAGAGCATCTAGTCCTTCGGGATCGACGTCCTTCTGAGCAATCGAGTTAAAGAAATAACACAGCCTCAAGATTGCCACTCGGAGCTTGTTCGGCAAGATACTCCTAATTGCAACAGGAAGCATTTGTGTCATTAGCACATGACAATCATGAGACTTCATACCAATTAATTTCAAATCTTCCATAGAAACAAGTTTCTTAATGCTGACGGAGTAACCAGACTAAACTTTTATACTATGCAAGCTCTAGTACAGTTCAGTTCTCTCGGCCTTGGACAGAGTGTAGCAAGCTGGGGGAAGGTACGTTCGGCCTTTATCAGTCTCTTTCGGTGCTAGCTTGGTCCTTATGTTCATATCAACCAAGTCACGCTGTGCGTTGACACCATCCTTTGTTTGCCACTAATGTTCAGTAAGAGACCAATCAAGCTATCACATATATTCTTCTCCACGTGCTTGACATCGATGCAGTGATGAACTTCTAAGTGCTCCCAATAAGGCAAGTCCCAAAGAATTGACTGCTTCTTCCAGATGTTCTTCTGACGGGTCCTCAATTTACGTCCCTTTCCAAGCACAACATCGATATCTTTAACCATATCATAGACCTATTTCCCTCTAAAAGCCCTTAGAGCTAAATCGTCCTCCTTATTTTCGTCGAATTGTTTCTTCATCTTGTGGTATGGGTGAATCTTGGGAAGGAACCTACGGTGACACATGTACATAGTTTTACGTGAGTTGTTCAACCATACACTCTCGGTACCATCTAGGTAGTACGGACAGGCTTTGGCTCCTTTTGTAATGAACCCCGACAGGTTACCAAGGGCAGAAAAATCATTGATGGTGTAGAACAACATGGCGCGTAAAGTGAAGTTATCTCGTTTGTACGCATCCCATACTTGTACCCCTTCGTTCCACAGTGTCTCAGGATCTTCAAGCAATGGTGCTAGGTACATGTCAATATCGTTCCCAGGTTGCTTCGGCCCTTGGATAAGTAGTGATATCAAAATGTACTTTCGCTTCATACACAACTAAGAAGAAAGGTTCTACATACATAGATTCACATGCCAAGTGCTATGTCGGCTGCTCATGTTACCGAAAGGATTCATTCTATCTGTACTCAACCCTAACCTTATGTTTCTCGGTTCTGCACCAAACTCTTCGAAGCTCCGATCAAATTTTCTCCACTGGGCAGAATCAACAGGGTGTCTTAGCTTTCCATCTTTCTTACGCTCCTCCGAGTGCCAACGCAGCAATCTTATCTCCTTTCGGTTCGCAAATAAACGCTTTAAACATGGGATTACAGGTAGATACCACGACACCTTAGCAGGAGGTACTTGCATTACCTTAGTAGTATTCTTACACTTATATCGGGATGCTTTGCACACAGGACATACATGCATGTCTGTATCCTCTTTATGGTAGATGATACAATCGTTCGGACATGGATGTATTCTTTCTACTTCCATTTCTAATGGACATAGTACCTTCTTGGCTTGATAGGTGGTGCTAGGCAACACGTTTCCCTCTGGAAGGATGTCCGCTTGGAGACCTAACAACGCCGTGAAGCTCTTATTGAATTAACCATTGCTTGCCTTCAATTTCAGCAGTTCAAGTACGGATGACAACCTTGTGTATTCTGGGCTTGCAACTAGGGAACAAAGGTTTCCCCGAGTCCTCCATTAAGCCCTCGAATTTACCAAACTCTCTCTCATTGTAGTTCCCTTCTGCATCGCGTAGCATCTGATCCAGATTGTCATCGTCCGACCTATCCTTATCAAAAGCACAGTTCACATCCGGTATATCGTTGACTTTCTCAGCGATGTTATTATTATTAACTTCCTGTATAATCTTCTCTTCACCGTGACTGGTCTAACATGTATACCCCGTTTTGAAACCCCTTGGAATCAAGTGCGCTTCGACACAATACATAAATTTTACCCCCTTCTTCAACATATCCTGCTCGACGGCTCTTCTAAAAGCAGACACGCCATTAATGTACTATTCACTCACACGGTTCTCACCGTACATCTAGTTTCGATCCATCTATGCTACGCACGTAACAAATTAGTGTTAAATTAGATTAATAAACTACAAGTACTCTTCCTATTGAGTAAACATACTAAAATTGATTAGCTATTAATCTAGGGTAAATATAAAGGGTTACAAATCGTTACCTTCGGAGCTCACGATGAAAATCTCAAATATCCCGCGGGATCCTCCTCCCTTTCTTCCTCCTCCCTAACCTCCTCCTTCCCTTCTCATCTCTTTAGCTTCCTCCTTTCCTTCTCCTGCCTCCTTCCTTCCCTTCCTTCTCCCCTTTAAGGTGGTGCAATGGGGAGGAGGCATCAGGGGTAGTGGCTCAAACGGGAAGGGGGTGGAGGCGCCAGGGCAGAGGTGTCTGTCGGGACGGTTGGGTATATGATGGTTTCATATCATAGACGGTCTGTGACATTCGCACTGTCACAGTCGGTTATTTTTTAGAATCGTTTATGATAATTCACAGATGATTTTTCACAGTAACCATATGTGACGTATGCGATTATCACAGACGGTTATTCTTAAGAACCGTCTGTGAATTATCACAGACAATTCTATTTATTACGTATCACAGATGGTTCTTATTAACAACCGTCCGTCTGTGATAATTACAACACAGACGGTTCTAAAAAAACCATCTGTGATAATGTGTCTAGTATAACCTGTTTTATAGTAGTATAGATCGATCAGAAACTACCGTACCGTTTGCATACCTACCGAGTGCTTCCATCACCGTGAAAAGTAGGGTAGAGAGTGGCCCCTGCCGCGGATCTGTTGCCAGCTGAATCGGTTCGCACTCTTAAGCCGTTGTTGCAGACCATTGTTGACGCCGAGGATTGGACAATGAGATGTAGTCACGCCGCCGTCGCCCCAAAGCCAAGGTGTTCTAGAAGATGGAGAGGGAATTCACACGACACGGTGTCAAAGAACATTGCAACTCGTCGATCTCATTAACCATGGGCCGAAGACCAGGAAGCTATCGAGGGCCACCACAAGGAATCCATGCATAATAAGGCCTCGGCCGGACAAGCACTTGTTGGCGCATCTATGCTTCTTGGACCAGTATCAATACTGGCTTGTACGATCAAATCAAACACCTCTGAGAAAAAATCGACAGGAGGAATCGAATCTTCAAAAGCTCATTCATCGAATGAATACTTCAGTATAGTCGTTTTCTCCTAAGAGTACTATTATGCTAAGAGGCAAAAGATCATCCCGTGTGAATATATGATAACAAGAACCACATGATCCATCCCACTGCTCCAAATACGTGTCAAATAAGCAATCAATTTATTCTATTATTCACATAGAGAGTTTATTCCATGTTAACATCACATGATCAAATCTCATGCACAACAAAATAACCATCAAGTGCACCAGCATGACACATCCCAAAAGGATATCTCTAACAGGCTAGCAACTCTACCCTGTCCGTGAATAAAAACCTTCTAGGGCTACCGTGCTATGCTCCATTCTCCATTTATATCGCCTGACGACCCATGGCCAGTGAGGCCAATATCATCAGTGGAAGTAGAACTTGTGAAATTGATCCTACAAAGCAATAACAGTAGATCAATTGTCTGAAACCTTGCATATATACAAAGGAGACCACGTATCCAATGACACCTGACTGGAAGAACTTATACCTGGTGCGGGTGCATTGCCGTTGTTAGAAAGGCTAGCGGAGCCAGCTGGAGCAGGAGACCTGGAAGAGTTTGAGAATGGAAGGATCCCTATGCTTGCGCAATCCGCACCGATTGAACCTGGAATGATACAAAGAGTTAGGGGCTGCAATGCATGACCTTTGATCTTTCTATGCAGAAGAAAAATCGCTCTGCATTTCCATCTTACAGCTCTGAAAACAAGGCATTGTTGTGATGTTCAGGAGGTTGCTGAAACCCTCCTTGCACTCGCAGTGGTAACTGAGACCTGTGCCATTCTTGCATGTGCCTCCAGCCCCGCAATATGATATTTCACAGGCTGCAGATACAAAATTGTACAAGCAGAGATCGATATGACCCAGATTACACGAAATATATATGGTAACCCCCAAAAAACAAGAATAGTAGGTTGCAGTCATTACGGTCTGGTGAGAGGGAGAAATTTTTGGGTGGTGGTAAAAGCGCCGGTGCAGGTGCTGAAGTATTGTTAGAACATGTGCGATCAAGGGAACCTGCAATTATATATTATTAATTTGATTATGTGAGCTGATATGAGCACACATTAGTAAACTTGGTGCTTAAATGATATTGATTGATATTGTGGATAGCTGATTGATAATCACTAGCATTCTTCTGATGTAGGAAACACGCAGGAACTCTTAAGATGACACGGTTGGTTAAAAAATAAACTCTGAAGACGACACGAAGACGGAAGCATTCTAAACAAACCCATCCTTTCTTGTCAGATGGAGACGCCTGTTGAAATTATGAAACCTGATTGCTTTAGTAAAAGAGACAGCAAACAGAGTTATGAAATTGAAATGCCAAAGGCACCTAGTCGGTCCAATGAAGTTTATGTACATTCGGACTCTGAGCATATTTTTTTCCTAAAAAGAAGACTCCTAGTACATGACTCTGTAATTCTACATCATGTTTTTAAGATGCATAAAACATGAAAAGTACTAGTATACTTCAGGTTGCTAAACTATTTTATGTTCTGAAATTAAATATTATAACTAAAATTTGATACTCCTTGTGAACATAACTATTGGTCCAAGCTACAGCTTTTCTTCAGGTGTAAGCAGTACATGAGCAAACCTTAACTTGCTACGACCGACTGATCACTGTACACCATACTCCAAACGTTTGCCACACACGCAGTCACGCACCTTCGGGGAACCGAATGATCGTACCCTAATAACCATTTTCTAAATTGCATACACATCCTAAATCAAAGTTGCTAATCAATTAAGCCATGATAAAAGTAGGTGGTATGCAGTTATGCACCGACACTAGTACAACAAGCAAACTATGGACAAATCGTATGGGCTGGCTACTGGCCATTGATGAGCCAAACAACACAAGTCTGAGCATGTGAAGAGTGAAGTACAGAGGTAGCGAATTGAACACTTACAGTTGGGGATGACGCACGGCAGGAACCTGAACTCGTCGCTGACGTGCATCTGCGTCCACCCCGGCTCGCACTCGCACCTGTACCCCGGCAACCCCGACGTCACCGTGCAGTTCCCCTTCCCGCACGCCACCGTGTTGCACATCGAGTCTGCTCACATCAAACCACGCATCAAGAAACATCACTTCCATTACAACCGATCAACTTCCCAATATTTTTCAGCAACACAAGACCAGTTGAACGCAGTATGCAAGAGTTCAAGAAAGTATCAAGAAATCTCTGTTCTGCAAGGATTGGGAGAAGAAGTATGTGAGGAGGCTTACTGATTACAGGGGAGAGGAGAGGGCTGAGGGGGGAGAAGAAATCATCGGCGACGGCCACTCTGGTGGTGGTGGTGGCGGTGATGGCGAGGAGCAACACCAGCGCGGCGCCGCCTGCGAGTCGTCTCCTTGCTGCCAACATCTTGGTTTCTTGATTCCTCCCTGGACTCTGCTGCCACTAGTACTCCCCGTTCGCTCCCTCTCTGCTCTTCCGTGTGAGTGAGCGGTTGTTACGAATACGATGGAGTTTAAGAGGAAGAGGAGAGATGCGGTTAGTTGGTAGGCGCTTTTCCGGCCGTGGGCTGAATGACAGTCTGATTTTTAGATAGGCTAATTGAATTATTTTAGATAAAAAATATCTAAAATATTTTTGAGGTAAATAATTGCTTGTTTGATGTTATTTAACGATAATTGACGATAATTAACGATAACTAATAATAATAACATAAATAATTCATCTTTATTAAAAAAGGAAGAAGAAAAATAAACAATATCAGGAAAAGAAGAAAATGGCGGTGGCAACGTTGGGAGAAGGATGGCAGCAGCGCTAGAGGAGAGAGCCAATGAAGTCTTGAGGAGGTGGGAGGCGGACGGGCCGAGGCGAGGCGCCGAGAAGGCGATTGGGGCCGGCGGGTGGCAGCAAGAAAGAACGAAGTGTCGAGGGAGGAGGTCGTGCTAGAGGAGGGCACCAGCACGGGAGGAGGAGGAAGAGGGAGCGGTGGCGGCGGGAGGAGCGAGGTGGCCTCGGAGGGAGGAATCGTGGGCGGACGGCGGCGGAGACGCGGGAGGAGGGGCACCGGCACCAGAGGAGTAGGGAGGACGGGCGGCAGCGCAGGAGGAGGGCGGCATCATCGCGGGAGTTGGGCGGCGGCACAGAAGCTCTGAACTCTAAAGATAAACTCGTAAGTTCATCCCGCCGAAGCTACGAAAAGCTACCCACGGTAGGATTCAAACTTCCGGCTTCGAAAAATGCCGCCCACGAAAGCCGCCTCTTTGGACTTCCTGCTTATGGGAGGCTTCCAGTATTTTGACTAGGCAGCAATAAGCGAAGAAATGGCAAAGTCAAAGTGGGTTCCGCCTGATATGCCGCCTGTGGACGCATGATCTGTACTTTGTTCTCCGTTCTGAACAATTGCAAGTACTTTTGGTTTCTACTCAGTTTGTGGCAATAGTTTTTTAGCCAGGCAAAATTTGTTTAGTAACATTAAAAAGATATAAAAACTTAGAACGTGAGGTGAGGCTATTTTCTAAATTGCAAACTCTTTTCCGTGTTACCGAGCTATTTCCCTACGACCATATTTTTCTTTTTGTTCCTGGTACTTCTGATTGTTTTGGCATGCTTGTAAGATTGCTTAATTAGTGCTTCTCAAGATTTTTGGTTTGGCCTTCTGCCTTCAAAAAAATGGTTTGTAAGTATGCATATGCTCGTATTAAATGTGGATTTATTTTTGAAGCAAAGGGTTGGTTGGGAGGATGAGGGACCGCGACTAGCAATTAATATAAACTACCTTCATCTTGTATTTATTACATCTTTGACAGATGCGAGGACTTAATTGGCTGAAAATCGAACTTTTGTCAACTTTTTTTTTTATCATTTACAAAGTTCAAATATTTATGTTGGCCACATAAAAATACAAGTAGATTCATGGTGAAGAAAGAATGCCTTTGTGCTTATTCAAACATTTTGTGTGAAGAGTACCTTACTAATACTACTATACTAGTATGATTTTGTTCCTGGTTCAGTGTGAAAGTTGACTTCCTTCTATGGTCCTTTTTACTCAAGTGTTCGACAGAAGGCTTTCTTCCTTTTTGCTTCATCAGTAAACCAAAACACGAGCCAAACAGCTGAACAAGTTCATCGTATCCCTGCTTGACATGTTGTGGTTGTAAAGAAACTACCTGAACATATATCGATTCCAGGCACCATGATGCTTTTCTTCATCACATCGTGTCAATGTTAAGCGCGTTCCAGGACCATGATTTCACACGAAGGCAACGCGATCTGTTTGATTGACTAAGTGTACCATCTGCTGGGAGAGAACACGCTCAGATATGTACTGTCCCATATGAGAACGACGGCTGACAGAAAATGTCAAATAATGCAAGCCTAGGAGCCTCCATGTTCTACACGTCCCATACTAACATCAATGCTAACACTTGTCGAGCACCACCAAACTAAGTACAAATTTTTTTTACTGGGGGAAGAAACTAGGTAGAATTTTTATTGGTAATCAACTGAACAAGGCTTCAGAAGACAAGATGATCTGCAACGATGACGTCAAGAACAAACATTTCTATGGGTGGACTCGGCGTCTCGGGCTCGGTAGAGCATCATGATCGGGTACAGTTAGCAGGTGCAAAGAGCTTGGAACCCGTCGACGTCAGTCGTCACCGCGCCACCAGATAGGAGTTCAGTTCAGCCCAAGAAGGCTTCCAACTGATGCTCACTCGAGTTTGGGGCCAAGGCGTAAGGATAGAGACGACGACCATGATGACAGGACGGAGCGTGCTCGGTCCTACTTTGTGGAGTGCAACCAGGCGCTTGGCAAGCCTGCGGCCCAAGGAGGATCCTCCTCCCGCCAGGGTCACCAGGGATATCCCAGGTCCCGCTCCCCAATTGGCCGCTACAGGCGCTGTCCCAACCTCGACACTGGCCGCAGCTCCCGTGGACCTGGCGTCGACAGCGGTCCTCGTGGCCGAAGCCGCACCAGGTCGCTGCGACGTAGCCGCATCAGGTCGCCACTCCGCATCCAGGGCCGAAGCCGCACCAGGTCGCTGCGACGAAGCCGCACCAGGTCCCCACCCCGCAGGTTTCATCTCCGCTTCAAAAACAAGGCAACTCCTCCTTCCGCAGACACCCCGAATATCGGGCGCAGAGACAGACCCGGAGGACCATGACGGATCGACAAAGAATTTCGATGGTCGTAGAAAGATGACGGAAGATGTAGTCACTGTCCCTGGACGGGACATACCAAGCCAGCGTGAAGATCCGATGCTGATTGAGGCCCTGCTGACGCTAAATCTTGTTGGGCAGAACGGCATGGCAGAACCACCTTCTGCAACTCCCCAGCAACTTCAACTTCTTCAGCAGGAATTTCAGCAGGGGGAGCTGCACCAGGAAGACGACGCTGTCACTGAGGAGGTCAATGCGATGGAGCCTCCGCTTCCGCTGCAAGACCTCACTCGACCACGATTTCCTTCAGTTCTAGGCCCGCCGGCAACCCCTACTGCCGTCACTTCTGTGCAGGTTTCGCAGGCTTCAATTCGTCGTAGCGATCGCCTAGCGGAAAAGAAGAAGGCCAATCCGACCGATGTGGGCGGGGCGCAACGGGCCTCCATCCTGCTGCAGCAGAGATTCGCCAACGACACAGGGAAACGCCAGTCAGCTGGAGCAGCGAAAGAGAAGCTTGATGCTCTTTTTAGCACCTCCCTGGACGCACAGACCATCCAAGCAATCAGAGCGCTAGCAGGTGTTGACGGCAAGGCACAGGTGGATCTTCCCGCCTTGGGACTCACTGCCGAAGATCTTTCAGCACTTGTCCAGGATGCCGCGGCGGCCTGAAGGTCTAGCTTGTAGCACTAAGTAGTAGTGGAGGCATATGCAGGTTAAGCTCTTCATGTTGTATGCACCTGGGAGCTCTTTTCCACTTTGGGGTACAGACATGCCTGCTGTCAGTCCTTTGCACCTTTTAACTGTTTGTAGGGTGCGGCTAGTATGTGTGCGACAGCAATGTATGTATGGCAGGAAAGTAACATACTTTTGTAGGGGTGCTAGGTGCTTTGTATGGGAAAAGCATGGAGATTTATATATGCTATTTGCCTCAGTTGTTCCGTGATCAGCTTAATTATAATGATATCTTATACAATCTTGAATTGGAATGTGAGAGGCTTAAATGCTCCGGCAAGGAGACAGGTAGTTCATCAATTGGTGGCGGACACGGCATGCTCTATTCTTTGCCTACAGGAAACAAAGCTTGACACGATCTCACCCAGCCTTGCAACTGAAATTGCAGGAGGAAAGCTTCAAGGCATGTTATATAAACCGGCTGATGAAACCAGAGGGGGTATAATGGTTTGCTGGGACCAAGCGCTAATACAAATGGATAACTCATTCATTTTAAATAAATACATAACAATGAAAGTTAAACCACTTGATGGAGCTCCCCCTTGGTTGCTAACAGTCGTCTATGGCCCACATGAAGGCCAGCATAAACAAGCTTTCATGGAAGAGATAAAGCATATTCATGAAGGGATCGATGGGCCATGGCTCATTTTGGGGGATTTCAACCTCATCTATAGAGCTTCAGATAAAAACAATCTGAATTTGAACCGAAGTTTGATGGGGCGATTTCGTTCTGCACTTAATCATTGCGAGTTAAAGGAGATCCGTCTTCAGGATCGGCGCTTCACCTGGTCCAATGGCCAGCGTAATCCAACTCTGGAAGGGATTGATAAGGTATTTTCTAATATACAATGGGACCTAGCATATTCGGATCATCATTTACGATCGCTCTCCTCCTCAATCTCGGACCATTGTCCTCTACTAATCTCGGGGGAAGGACAGGTGCAACCACCTAGATGTTTTACTTTTGAAAATTACTGGCCAATAATGACAGGTTATAACGAGGTGGTACAAGGGGCGTGGTCTCAGCCGGTCCCTGAGATTGACCCTATTAAAAGGTTGATTGCCAAATTGCAAAAAACAGCAAGGGCGCTAAAGGTGTGGAGCAGATTGCAAATCGGGGATCTCAAATTACAATTGCATTTGACACTTGAGGTGGTTCTTCGCCTTGATAAAGCGCAAGAACATTGTGCTCTTTCCCAAGCCGAGCATGACCTTCGAGTAGCGCTAAAATTAAGAATCCTGGGACTGGCAGCCATTCAACGAATGAAATGGAAGCAGCGCTCTCGGCTGATTTGGTTGTGGTTAGGAGATGCGAATACAAAATTCTTCCACTCAAAAGCTAACTCAAGAAGAAGGAGAAAGCTCATACACACTTTGACGCATCAAGGGAGTATCTTCACACTGCATGCCGAGAAAGAGGATGCGCTAGCCAAGTATTACACAGAACTCTTAGGGACTACAAAGCCGACCCAAACTTTCATTGGGATTCTCTTGGGCTAAAACTTACCACCAAATACCATAGCCGACCTTGAGCAGCCTTTCACCGAACAGGAAATTAAGTCAGCCATTGACGAACTATTAGCGGACAAGGCCCCAGGGCCAGATGGATTCACTGGAAGTTTTTTCAAAGCAAGTTGGGAAACAATCAAAGAGGCTATCCTAGCGCTCTTCCAGAAAGTGTATGCCTTGAACAACTTGCATTTCCAGAAAATCAATACAGCAAACATAATACTTCTACTGAAAAAGGATCAGACAACCAAAATTTCAGAGTTCCGACCAATTAGTTTGATCCATAGCATCGTCAAGATTCTATCTAAGCTACTCTCCCTTAGGCTCTCAAAATATATGGATGCCTTGATTTTGGAAAGCTAGAGTGCGTTTATCAAAAAGCGGACTATACAGGACAACTTCTTGTACGTGCAAAACATTGCTAGAAGTTACCACCGTTCCAAGGTCCCTATGTTACTACTGAAACTAGATATCGCCAAGGCTTTTGACTCCATCGCATGGCCCTATATACTAGACATGCTGCATCATAGGGGGTTTGGAGGCCGATGGAGAGCATGGATCGCTATGCTGCTTAGTACATCAACCTCTCAGATTGTACTGAATGGCGTGCAGGGACCACACATAAGGCATTAGTGTGGGGTACGGCAAGGAGATTGCCTCTCACCTTTCTTATTCATCCTGGCAATTGACGCCCTACACTGTATCCTCGACCTGGCAGATCAACATGGGTGGCTAACGCCTCTAAGTGGGAGGTTCATGAAGGCAAGATTGTCTGTTTACGCTGATGACGCAATGATTTTTTATCGCCAAATAAGGAGGACGTTGATAACCTTAAGGAAATCCTGTGGGTTTTCGGAGAGGTAACAGGACTCATCATAAACATTTCAAAAAGTGTTGTCATACCTATCCAATGTCAATCACTACAACTGGATGAGATTCTGGAAAATTTTCCATCTACTCGACTGCAATTGCCTTGTACCTATCTTGGACTGCCACTCACCCGCCGCAAGGCAGGGAAGGTGTTGTTTCAACCCCTACTTGACAAAATGCACGCTAGGCTCAGCGGGTATAAGAGGAACATGCTATCCCGGACAGGAAGGTTAGTGGTGCTAAATGCGGTTATCACAGCTATACCAATGTACCATCTAACAGCCACTGAGATACCTGTCTGGATAATAAAGCAAATAGACAAAAGGCGAAGAGCCTAGTTCTGGACCGGTAACGACATCTGCGCTGGTGGGAAATGCTGGGTGAACTGGCGCACGGTATGTCGTCCGAAAAAGTTTGGTGGCCTAGGGGTCCTGTGCCTTGAGCGGTTTAGTCGTGCTCTTCGTCTTCGATGGCTTTGGCACCAATGGAAAACACCGGAAAAGCAATGGAATGGAATACCGCTCCCGACAACTGAGAAAGACCACCAATTCTTCCGTGCGTCCACAACGATAAGCATAGGAAAGGGTGATAAGGTGAACTTCTGGAAGTATAAGTGGCTTGGGCCGAGGTCCTTGCAAGAACTGGTGCCGGAGCTCTTTCATATCGCAGCGCGAAAAAACCGAACGGTGCAGGATGCAATCCGCGAAGGAAAATGGATAGCAGATCTGCGAAAAAAATCAACATATACCTAATTCAAGATTTTGTAAAGGTCTATACCATGGTCCATCAAGTCTCACTGACCCAAGATATGCCAGACGACATAACTTGGAAATGGACAACCTTAGAAAACTACTCAACCAAATCAGCATATGAGATGCAACTCTTCGGAGCGATGGAGGCCCCTTTTCAAAAACTTTTCTGGCGCATTTGGGCACCACAAAAATGTAAAATCTTTGCATGGATTCTCGTTCAACATCGACACTCGACAGCTGATGTCCTAACAGCTCGCCATATGCAAAATGACCACTGGTGTCCTCTGTGTACAAACAACCCGGAGACAGCTATGCACCTTTTTGTAGATTGTCCGTATGCTAGACAAGTCTGGACACTAGTGGCTACCTAGGTCGGGCGGCAAAATCTGTTACCATCACGATGGACAGCGCGGTTGTGGATGGTGGACTGGTGGATCGACACCTTTCATTTTGGCAAAGGTAGCTGCAGAAAAGGCCAAGCCTCTCTAATTCTTCTCACTCTGTGGCACATCTGGAAAGAAAGAAATAGACGAATCTTTCAGTATCACAGAGAGGCACCAGTCGGATTGCTGACCATTATCAAGGACGAAGCCCGGGCATGGGTGCTCAATGGGGTGACCAAGCTTCAAGCCTGCTTGCCGGGCGGGAATGAAACCTAGCCTATAGAAGAAACATAAGCCCGATAGTTAGGTGGTTGTCGGCGTAGGAGCCGCAACCTTTTTTGTTATTATTGTTTTTTTTCTTTGTAACCTTATTTGGTACGTTTTCCTCTCTTTAATGCAATAGCGGCACTCTCGCCGTTTCCTCAAAAAAAGACTTCAGACCCGTCGCAGAGCCACCGAGTAAAGGCCGGCCACGAGCCAGAGGTCAAGGGAAGGGTAGGTAGAATTTGCGCTCGGCGAAGAAGAGGGACAGGAGGTGACGAAGACGAGGAGGAGGACGCCTGAAGCAGCGGCGGCGGCAAGAAGGGATCTGGGTGAACTCATCGATGGCATGGGCTTTACATGTGGCTGAGTCGTGGGACCGAGTTGGCAGTGAGTAAGTTTGAGGGGAAGAGCACACGTGGACCGGTTCGGGGGAGACAGGTGTCCGCTTGTGGTTAGCCATCCAACGACTTTGGGATGCAGGATGGACGTTCATGGTGGTTACGTCTCGAATTTGGAGCCGCGATATAGTTGGGCCGGATGTTTTCTGGACCTTGTGCTTGGTTCCGATGTGATCTCCGGCCCAAGCACATCCGTTTCAGCTAGTTCATCTTGCTATTTCATCGTGCACATGGCAGGTTAGCCTGAATTTAACGCAGTATTCTTGCTATTTCACCGTGCACATGGCAGGTTAGCGTAGCGTGGCCCTGGTTATGGCGAAGGCCTAGGCTTGCGGCCATCTGAATATTGCCCAAACAGAGCCTTCACTCATTTTCTCAAAGAAAGAAACCAACGAACTTGCTGCCCTTCAGCATGGGCTTCGCCCCTGCCCAACAACACAAATGGTTTCTCTCTCAAAAACGAAAACAAACAAATGGTTTCTCTCTCAAAAATGAAAACAAACAAATGGTAGTACACCGAATGCGAACTCCGAGACCGAGCACCGACGTCTGGACCAGCCGCCTACTGCGAAGAGCCTTGTGCGCCATGCGGTTATTAAAGGCGAAGAAGCAGCCAAAGCACCCCCGGGCCCAACTGCCTATCATGGTGTCTGATGCTCCAAGCATCTAGCTAAAGACAGCGGTACAGGACATTGGTGCAAAAGAAGCAGCCAAAGCAGCCCCGGGCCTAACTGCCTATCATATTCATGGTGTCTGATGCTCCAAGCATCTAGCTAAGACAGCGGTACAGGACATTGGTACAAATGTACAATCCAATGCTGCTATGTCACAATCGCAGGCATTGCTCCACTTAATGTTACTTACACGCCATGATCTGTAATTCCTACAGCAGCTTAGTGATGATTAGGGTGGGTAGTCTGATGACCGCAAGTGAGAAGCGGTACTAACGTAGGTCGGTAGTACCGATACTTATATGGCGGTACTACCGCAGGTCGGTGGTCTGATCGGGTGGTCCGAATGTATGGTCCGATCGGGAGAACTGGTCTGGTTGGACCAAGTGGTCAAGTAAAATTGCTATGACCACACTTCTTGAGCGGTATTACCGATGTGCGGTAATACCGAGTTTTACATGGCGGTACGTAATTTCCAGACAAGACGTTTTTCTGTGTTTCTCAAACCTCTGGAAATCGATAGTACCGCATATGAGAAATGGTACTACTGAAGAGCAGTATTACCGGATTCTAGTTGGCGGAAATACCATACCTGGGAGTTATGGCTATTTTTTGGTAATTAGTGTTAATCATTGTGGGACTAACATTTTCTATGAGTTGGATGAATATGTTATGTTCCAGGGTGATAAAGACTTTGGATAATATCATGGGTTGATCGTCATCAAGTCAAGGTTCAATAAGAGGATGTATCATGTGTTGATGCATATCTAGATGTCGAAGAGGAGATGATCATGAGTTGATCATCAAGTCAAGAGAAAACTCATCATGTGTTGATGGAGGGCACGTGAAGGATGAATCATGGGTTGATGCATGTCATGACAATGACCCGGACTTGAAGTAAAGATGTGCGTCATCAAGGTTCAAGAGGATACTCAAGGCAAAGGTATAACTAGCTAGAGCTAAGGTTGTGTTCTTAGTCTTTTACCGGTCTTGGTATTTGGTTGGAAGACCGGATTGCTAGTATAGGTTGTCGTACTATTAAGAGGGGTCTTGACTAGTAGCTTGAGAGTGTCATGTGTTGATAGCTCGTTGTGCTTGCTCTAGCTCTCATTAGCATGTTGCCGATATTTGCGAATGTGTTTTGCAAATAGTTGGGACTCATGCATAATCTTTGTAGCATGCGACTTTAGTTTACGAATGTGTTTTACAAATGGTGTAAGTCCATGTACCTTATTCCTTGTGGCATTGATTCTAAAAGTCGGCAAATGTGTTTTGCAACTTGTTGAGAATCTTGCTTTCATCCCTTGTGTGCATCTTGCGTCAATTGGCAAATGTGTTTTGCAAATTGAGTTGAAGCAAGGTGTACAATCTGTTTTCATCCTTGTTAGCAGTGGGCGGTCTGATCGCCCATGTTAGTCGGTCTGACCGCCATGGGTTGGGCGGTCTGACCGGTCCCATGGTGAGCAGTTTTAACCGCAAGTTTTTGTGCGGCAGTACCGCACATAATAAACGGTATTACCGGAGAGCAGTAATAACGAAGTATTTTTGCGGTATGTTTTTTTTTCCAAAGGAGGTGCTTCTTTGGATCTGGCTTGCTCCTTTGTGGAGCGGCCTGATCGGTTTGTTCTGGTCTGACCGGATGTGTGTCCAACAACTAGTTTTATAGCCGTTGGAGCAATGACGGTTTGATCGGCCATTGGTTGTTGGTCAGACCGCGGTTCCCTGCTTTTTCTGTAGATTCTCTTCAACGGCTAGTTTTTGTGTGTGGGCTATAAATACCCACCTTGGCCGGTTGTAGAAGTAGTTGTTGCTGGTGCTATTCATTACCTTGAGCAAAGAGCAAGCCCTCTCCTCTTTTATGTGCATGTGTTGTACTTAGTGAGCTTAGAGAGCAAACCCTAAGTGCATGTGTTGCATTAGGTAGTGGACTATGTATCCATTGAGCTTAGACACTTGATTCGTTCAAGTGAGCGTCTTCGACGGTTTGTAAAAGTTGCGTCGGTGATCTTCTCAAAGAAGGTTGTGAGAAGACCTGAGCGGTTGTCAGTGGTTTGGTGCTCGCCATCTCCGGAGTGGAGGAAGAGTAACCCCGAGTGGATCGAGGTGTTGGGTTCGTGTTGGAGCCGGTCTAAGTGCTTGGACTTACCTCGGAGGTGTTTGGCTTAATTCGTGGAGCCGGTCCAATTAGTTTGGGCTTACCTCAACGTGGATTAGGGGAGACCGGCAAGTCTCCGAACACGATGGTAAAACATCCTTGTATCGTTGTGGTTTGCCTTCTTATGCTTTACTCTATTGCAATTTACATTCCTAGAATTAAATTCCTTACATGTCTTTGTATGATTGCTATAATTATCAATAGTCTTATATTGTTGGTGCACTTAGTAAAGACTAGTTGATTTAGGTTTTAATTGAGCAAAACTAAATTGATTTACAATTCCGCATAAAACTCGGTTTTAGCCAAAAGATTTTTAAAGCCGCCTATTCATCCCCCCTCTAGTCGGCCTCCTCGATCTTACAACGTCGCTCAAGCAGAAGGCATAAACGATGGCTATAGTTCCTTGCGGCCACCATAGCGATAGGACAACGCACGCAGGCAGCAGGCGAAGGAGAGAAGCGATAGTGTGGGGAAGGAAATGGGGAAGGAAAAGAAAGAATGAAATGTGGCATCCACGTCAGTCAAACTATTTTGGACTGGGCCATGTCAAACAAAACCACCCCAATTTGTGTTAAGGGCGGTAAACTGAATGATTTTGAGAGTTGGAGGTTGGCACATGTCCGGTTTTGTTATTCAAGGTTGATTTCTGGACTTTTCGAATAGTTCACGGTTGTAAAATGGACTTTTTCCCAGATTCACTAGATCAGTGGTGATGATAGGTATGTTAGGGAAGTGAATAGGGAGGATGAGTGTTGTAAATAATGCATGAAAAATAGAAATGAGATACACAAATTTTACATGGAAAACCCTTTCAGGAAAAACCACAGGCACACGAAGGCAATATTACTATATGAAAAGATGTTTACAACGAAGCTCTTGCTCTTTCCTATAGACTATAAGGGCATATTTATAGTGATATATGAGATTCCTTGTTGGTGTATTACTATGAGTTTGAGTAGGAAACGAATTTGTGTCATGCTCGAACTCAATTCATGTCACACTCAAACTCAACAATCTCCACCTTGAGACGAATTCCTCCTGTAGCAAAAACAAAATGTGATATCCTCGAAATAGATTAGCATGAATACTTTGTGTGCCAAACGTCCATAGGACTACCGAATGACACCAACTAAGCCTGAGCAAAGCTCACACTTACCAGTAGGAACTAACTTTGTCACCATATCAGCTGGATTATCATGAGTACTTATCTTGCTGACTTTAATATCACCTTGAGCAATGACACCTCGAATATAATGATATCTGATGTCAATGTGTTTCGTTCTCTCATGAAACATCTGATCCATCGTAATAGCTTTAATTGTCGCAGAATATTGTAGTGTAAGACATACTTCCACACAACTTAGTAAACAAACCTCTTAGCCAAATGACTTCTTTGCAAGCTTCAGAAATAACCATATACTTGGCTTCTGTAGTGAACAAAGCAACAATAACCATTAATAGATCTTCTCTTATCCAAATCTCCAGCAAAATTTGAGTTCACATAATCAACGATTCCATCATTAGTCTTCCCAAACTGTAAACAAGCATCAGATGTGCCTCACAAGTATCTGGAAATCTATTAAACTGCTTTTCAATGTTCTTTGCTAGGATTAGACATATATCTACTAACAACAGTTAATGATTGAGATAAATCAGGGCGATAACATACCCTATCATGCATAAGTGAACCAACTGCACTGGCATATATAACTCTAGACATATACTCAACTTCATCATCTGCCTGTGGACGTGATGCTGAAGAAAGTTTGAATTGTGCAGCTAACTGAATATTCACTGGTTTGGTCATATGCATGTTGACAGACGAAGAACTTTATCATTATACCTTTTTTTTACTTAGGTATAATTTTTCAAACCGTCTATCTCTGGTAATTTCCATACAAAGAATCCTCTCTGTTTCACCGAGATCCTTCATCTCAAATTCACTACTTAATTGTGCCTTCAACTTTAAAATTTCTGCCTTATCTTTTGCAATAATTAGCATATCATTAATATATATATGAGCAAATAAATAGCTGAACCATTAACAGTCTTCAAATAGACACAACTATCATAATCAAATCTTTTAAAATCCTAAGAGATCGTAAAAGAGTCAAGTCTCTTGTACCACTGTCTGAATGACCATAAAGAGATTTTTTCAACTTGCAAACGTAATTCTTCTTTCTCGGAAAGACAAAACCTTCCGATTGCTCTATATAAATGTCTTCCTCCAATTCCTCATGTAAGAACGCTATTTTTACGTCCAATTGTTCAAGCAGATAATCATGCATAGTCACTATGCTGAGTTAAGTACCAATGGAACTATGCATCACAACCAGGGAAAAGACATATGTGGAATCAATACCTAAACTTTGGTCGTATCCTTTAGGAAATGATCTTTGCTTTGTACCTAATCTCTTCGGTTGGTGAAATGTCTTCTTTCTTCTTGAAGATCCATTTGCTGCGAATAATCTTCTTATCAATTGTCAACTTAACCAGCTCCCAAATGTCATTCTTCTTAAGAGATTTCATCTTATCATGTATAACTGCATCCATATCTCTGAATCACCAAAAGAGGTAGCCTCTGAATAAGTGGAATATTCTACAGTACCTTCAATTTAAAGCATAAACAACAACATGAGCTTCTGCAATCAATCTCTTGGGAGCTTAAATATTCCTTTTAGATTCGTCGGCTGTAATGGAACGTTGTAGTGGTTGAAAGACAATAGGAACATCATGTGTGTTTTTATTTTCGGCTTCTAGTATAGATCCTAAATTAATAGCATGATCCACCTGCACGCTTTATTTCTACGGATTCTCAACGAGAACATCAATAGATGGTTTATCATGCAACATAGCAGATTCATCAAAAGTAAAGTAACACTTCTGCTAATAATCACCTTTCTAATTTCAGGATTCTACAATCTATATCCTTTCACATGAGGTTTATAAGAAAAAGCACTTGCGGCTCTAGGCTCCAATTTAACATTGCTAACATGAGCATAAGCATGACAACCAAATATTCTCAAATTTGAATAATCTATTGGAGAACCAGACCATACCTCATTTTTAGACTTCTTATCAATTGCCAGGTTGGGTGATCGATTGATCAAATAACAAGCAGTGGACACAGTTTCAACCCAATAATTCGCAGATAAGCTGGAGTTAGATAACATGCAATGTACTTTCTCCATAATGGTTCTATTCATGTGTTCGGCCAAACCATTTTGCCGAGGAGTACCTAGGACAACGTAATATCTCACAATGTCATCTGATCTGCATAAATCGTTAAATTGTCCATAACAAAAGTCTAAGCCATTATTAGTACATAGCTTCTTGACATGCTTATCAGTTTGCTTTTTAATCATAATCCTCCACTCCTTGAATATCTTGAACACATCTGATTTGTACTTCATAAAATATGACCAAACTCTTCTTAAATAATCATCAATGATGGTCAGCATGTAGCCAACACCTCCAATGGATGGAACGCAGAATTCACCTTTTGTATAGTGAATTGTTGTGCAAAACTTCACCAGCTTTTGCTTGCTGAATACACAGTGTTCACAAAACTTCAACTCATTGATGCTTTGATTATCAATGAGTCCTTTTTTTGCATAACTCCATCATGCCAATTTCACTCATATGCCCCAAAAGTGCATGCCAAAGATTAGTAGCATCAAAATCATATCATTTATTTGAGGCAACAACAACATTATTTGAAATTGTAGTACCTTGCAGATGATATAAGTTAACAACTTTCATATCACATTTCATCACAACAAAGAGAGCCTTTGGAGATCTTTGGAACTCCACCTCCACCTGAATACTTGTACACTTTAGCATCAAGAGTAACGAGCGAGATAAGATTTCTCTTCATACCCGGATTGTGTCGAACATCCGACAAAGTTCTAATTGTGACATCAAACATCTTGATCTGGATAGAACCAATGCATGCAATCTTGCATGGTGAATTATCACCCATCAACACAGAACCACTTGGTGTAGCTTCATAATTCACAAACCAATCTCGGTTCGGACTCATGTGGAAAGTGCAGGCCGTATCAAGAATCCACCCATCACCGGTTTTAGAATTACCGGCAAAGGCAACGAGAATACCTCCATCAAAATCTTACTTAGTAACAATGGTGGCTTTAACACAATCCGCTTGTTGATATTTCTTGAAATTTGTCATCGATACGAGATCGGACATTGAACTTGTAGGCACCCTCGGTCAGATACAACGACCGCTGTGGGTGCGAGGGACACCTCCACAAGAATCAAACACCACAATCCATCCTCCTATATTGCATATGTGTAGTAGTGGTTACAAAATGGCCTCCCCCTCCCATTTACATGGAGCCTATTTATACAGTGGGAGGGGTAGATATGCGAAGTTACATCGTTGCCCTTGGTACCTAGTTCATCCCAGTGGTACATTCGTCTGTTTCGCCAAACGGGTCCTGCCACCTTCGAGTGGGTCCATTGATGTGTCGTACCTCGGCGTGGTTGGCCCCCAGACCTCCTCCCAGATCGATCCCCAGGCCTCATCCAGGGTTGGTCCCTAGACCTCGCCCGGAGTGGGTTCGTCGATGTGTCGCACCTCGGCGTAGTTGGCCCCTCGGACCTCGCCTAGAGTGGGCTCGCCAATGTGTCGTACCTCGGTGTGGTTGGCCCCCGAACCTTGTGTGGGGTTGGTCCCTGGACCTCGCCCGGAGTGGGTTCGCCGATGTGTCGTACCTCGGCATGGTTGACGTAGGTCCGAGGTAGCGCGGGGACCCTCCCCAACAAAATTGTTATTCATTTTCTCTTTTTTTTACCCATTAGCACTTAGATATGCCGTGTCTATTTTTCTTGAAATACTTGCACGATTTGTACCTACTTCTGGATTTCGACATGCCTTTATAATTTCTGCTCGAGCTTTTGCCTCTTTAATCGCCGTTTGAACTCCTCTCATGTTGTCTGCCACGGACAACCAGCTTTTCTGCAAGCGATTTTGAACTTTCGTTCGGAACCATGAGTTTCATCTTTTTCTTTGCATGCAATGCTTCATAGACTTCATCAAGTATAAGAGTATCTCGACTATATAGAACAATATATCTGAACGTAGAGTATGAACTATAGGCAGTGATCGTAAAAGAATAAAACACAAATCTTCATCATCATATTTACCTCTATAGACTCAGACTACTTTGAACACTATCAGGTGGTTCAGTAATGATCCACTTTTCACCATATTGTGCGAATAAAGATTCCGCTTCAAATGCATCTTACTGATAAGATCTTTAGTCATGCGAATTTGCTTCAGTTTCAACCATAACGCGGCGGCGGTCTTCTCCTTCAAAATCTCATGCATAATATTATTTGATAGATTAAGATGAATATGAGATAAGACCTTAAGATCTTTTCTTTGCTTGTCCTCAAGTGACCAAGCAGCAGACATCTTGTCGATCCCTAATAAAGTGTTATCCAAATCGAGCCGTGCAAGAATAGCTCGAATCTTGACTTGCCATAGAGAAAACCTTGTTTCTCTATCCAGTACATACTTCAATGTTGTCATGCTGAAGAAATCGTAGTTTTGCTAGTACAATACTCGGATTTAATGCTCGATAACCTTTTGCTATTTTCTTTCTCGGTTCTTCTTTGGTCGCATGTGCGATAGCTTTTGTAGATGGGCTTTTGTAGATGGTTGGCAGGCCGAGTCTTGCCTCCATCAAAACCAGCACAAGGGTCATAGAAGAAAGAAGATGATTTAGCGACCAGCACATGCATGTGAGTCTTTTGCCTGCATGCCGACGGCCAGTAATCTCGCGCACCACATCCAAATCTAACATCCTTATGGAATATATACAGACGAGCATCTGCAATAATTCAAGCGTGATTTCCTTTTTCAGATCGTGGATTCAGTCTTTGACAGTCTTAGGTATGTCAAACTTGCAGGCTTGCAGCAAACACCACTAAAGAACAAAGGGTAAATTCAGCGACCTGAAGAAAGAGACCAGCTAGAGAAATGCTGGGCCATAGATCATCACATACCTCACAGTTCACAAGGCTAACCAACCCAACCATTCCATGATTGACATGGACCCGCCTGTCACAGCTTCTCATAATTCTCTCTCCCTCCCGACGATATTGAACGATTCGACGGCCAAAAGGGCGTCTTAGGATCCATGCCATGTTCTCGGCAAGCCGCTTCATGTGGCCGTTCCCATTCAGCTCGCCGCGGTTGATTGCTGCATTGGAGTAGACGCGGTGGTTGGCTACTGCATCCTTGGTTTCTATTTAGGTACTAGCCATAGATTACGCATCGAAATATGGTATATAAAATATCTCGTCTTATGAGACATGTAACAATGTAAGTATGTCTTGAATATACATTGCATTGCGTTTGCAGAGATTGGTTAGGGAGCAATGGGGAAGGCAGGGAGGTGGCTGAGGAGCTTCTTGGCACGAAAGGAGGGCAAGAAGGACGAGTCCTTGATCCGAGGCAATCCGATGATGATTGCGTTAGGGAGCAATCCCGGGAGAAGCGGTGGAGCTTTAAATCGGCCAATCTTTGGTGGCCGAGAAGGCGGCGAGCCACCCGCACGGTGAGTTTGTTGAAGCCACCGGTTTGTCGGCGTCGGGTGGAGTTTGATCGGAAGAAGCACGCCATGGCGGTTGCAAATGGCGGCCGCCAGCCGACGCAAAGAATGGTCATAGCAGCGGCGCGCGGCGCGCGATGATACGCTCGTCTCTCGCAAGCGCACTCGCCAAATGAGTCTCGCCGAGGAGGCAAATTTGTCGATTCAAAGCCACCTTCAGAGGCTATCCGGTATAAGCCCAAAAGCACCTTCATGTTTACTCAAACAAAATTTTTGCTCGTGTTCTTGAGACCAACGCGCGTGCCTAACAAGTCGAGAATACGCTCCGCAAATCAAATGCGATATTGAGGATGTAACGCGGCTGCTCAACCTATCTCGCAGTAAGAACGGCGCTATGCGACCGAGAGGCATAGTGAAGTCGCAAGCTTTGGTGCGAGGCTACCGGAGGAAGCAGCGAACGCCACCTCCGCCGCATGCAGCTCTCCTCACAAGCCCCCCAACCCAGTGCACAGAATAAGATGCGCTTCCTCCAGAAGCCCCCAACCAACCACCGCCTGCACCACGGCCGTCTCCACAAAGACTCCGAGGCACCGCAGATCCTACGTATGTTTACTTGTTACAACAGTAAACAGTGGCTCGCAGAATGGAATGACACAATGGTTAAATTCAACTTGAATCAGGAGATGGACAGGTCGTGCAAGGAGAACGCCAAGATCGTCGAGATGGATAAATGGCGAAACTGCTTGGGCGCGGCGCGACAAAGGTGGACAGCGATTCTTCGTCGAGTACCACGAAGCGGTGCTTTCGCCAAAGACCGCTTGGCCATGACGGAGCCGAGCTCGAGGGCGACAGGCCGTCACTTCGAGGACTGTTGCTCGTGATGGCGCATGCAGCCCCAAGATGTGTTGGATGCCTCCGAGCCGCATCCGAGCTGCTCCTCGAGCTACATGGCGAACACCGAAGTCGCCACGCGCCAAGGCCCGGCCCGAGGGCGCCGAAAGGCAATGAAAGCAGAGGAAGGGGACCGAGCCGAGGAGCCAAAGATGCGCGGTCTTCGCCTCAAGACGGCGCCCGCGCCGCTGGCCGGCCGATTCGTGGTTGGTCAGGAAGCTTGACGCTGCCGCTCAACGACAAAGAAGTGCGGGTCGACCAGACCGTGCTCACCGCGCCACCGAATCTCTGACCGCGCGTGGTCGCCGTCGGGTTCGAGGTGAGCAATCAGCCGACCACAAGATGTTTTTACCACATATATAAGAAGATATCTGTGTCATTTAATCGTGACAAAATCTTCTCTTCCCTCTGGCTCCAGGTGCGCAAGGGTCTACAGTGAGTTCTTGTTCCTGACAGATTCGAGAAGTCACAATTTGTGCTAGAGCGATGCACGTAAGGCTTCAGATGCTCAGAATTAATCGGGACTTTCGTGCAATGCTTATGAGTTTGCTAGCTTTATGTATTACCTTAATACATAATAAAATATCATATGTCTTCATGGTCGTAGCCCCTAAGACTAACGACCTCACTGGTCGTAAGGATTCCAGATGTTACATAAGGGTACCCTGGTCGGACAAGGTCATGTACCTAGTTTCCGTCCAGGTAGCTGCTTGGAGAAGCTATGAACTGGTATCTATAACTGATCCTAAGTATATTCTTATCGTGTGATGAATATAGCATGTGTTGTATACTTCATATCACACGGTTACATAGTCCTAAAGACACTAACAACAATCACGATACGGTTGAGTGTCTCTAAGACACTTAACCGTAGAACAGTTAACACATTGTTAACTGACGCCTCGCCCCGACCAGTCGCAACGTTTCACCAGAGACGTCTTCTCTAGGAGTAACTGTCACCTCTTCGGAAGTTATTTAAGGGTGGAGCACAGAAAACCAAAGGGCAGAGGCAGATGGATATCGAGAAGCACATCGATAATCACAATCTGGTCTGAGACAAGTAAGACAACATCATCAGATTAGAGCATAGCGATCTTCATATTCAGTGTAATTACGATTAGTCCCTAGTCGGGTTGTAAGCACCCCCTGTAAATCCAGTTCATATCAATAAAGAGCAGCCACATTCTATCCTAGAAAATATTACGTTATTTTCCTCTTTTATTTCGTAAGATTGACGACTCGATCGTCAACAGCTAGCGCCGTCCATGGGGTAGAAGACGTAAGTTTCCTGAAGAAACTCTCCGCTCATCAAATCCTCGCTCACTCCTCGTAATTGCTCATGCGACTATGGCCGGAGTTTGGGATGAGGAGAATTGGTTCGACCTGGTGGACTACTCCAATCTCGACATGGAATGATGCATCCGGCATGTCATCCTCCTTCGCCGGTTCGCACGTCACCGACATTAGCGAAATCGAACGGATGGATGAGGATCCACCACTATGATAAGTCGCGCTTCCAGCCATTCCGACCAGCTCGTAATGTCCGTGGCCACCCAAGCTCGGTCCTTCGACCAAATAAACAGTGAAGAAAATTCAAGACCGCCACTCGAGAATCTTTATACTCTCGATGAAATCATGGCTGAAAGGTGCTCGCCTACGGCTTCTGACAATTCCAGGAGCCAACCGATATCTGGTAACGGTGTCGATGAAGCCTCCACTGGTCGTAGGCCAAATGGGGATGATAAGGCTCAGCATACGATCGGCAGTCCGCCGGATTAGGCTGCGTCCACCAAGAAGACCTCAGGAGGTGCTCATTTCCGACCGCTCTCCGTCGTGGAAACTCCTAGTAGAAGCACTGAAAGGCTCTCCATTAGTTACAATGGAAGCTCGTCGGAGGATCGCTGCTGGAGGCATGAGGTCAATGCGATCGGAGATGTAAATCAAGATGCCTTGCACGGTCCTACACACTCTGCCACGCCACTACGTGTTGGTGGAGATGTTACGGGCCATCAAGCACCAACTTTCGAAGGCAACAGAACTGATCGACGTCTATCAGTTAACTCGCCTAGCACTGCCCCACCAAGAGTAGCGGGTTGATTTAACAACCGAGGTCGGGGAAGGTTCAAACTCGACACCTACTACCAAGATGAACCTCCGAGACCCTCAGAATCGCATTTAAACCTACAACCTGTTCAAGATATATTGAATAATTCTAACTCTGTTCTAGCAGAAACCCTAGGTTTTGTACAGCTCGTAGGCCAAGTATCGGAGATTCTGCAACAAACTATGCAATGAACAGAAGCGTATCGGGAACAGAGAAATTCAGGAAGTCAGACCATGACTTTGTCTCAACGCTCCTGCCTTAGTAGAGGGCAACATGGTCGTGTTGGGGAACAATCAATACCAAGGCCTCCTCGACGATTCCGACCAAGGAGTTATGAGGGAAGAAGGCTATTCCAGGTAGCCACTTCCTCACCACGTCGAGAAGAACAATCGCTTGGACCTAACGATCTTCGACATCATCTAAACCAAGCAGGCGGTTGAAGGCATCATACCAATGTCTACGACCGGATCGGCACACTGGAGCTCCAGCATTCCAACCATAGGAACCGGTTTCTGACCGATTATAATCCGACACATTTCCAAAGAAGGCACCATGAATCGATCACATGTTGTCGAGCCTTCTCTGCAGGGCTCCAAGCTGTGCGTTGGCCAAACAGGTTTCGACCGGCCAACTTGGACAAGTTCAATGGGACTCAGAACCCATTAGAATTTCTCCAAATATATACCACCACTATCAGAGCTGCTGGTGGTGACGAAAATGAATGGCTAACTATCTACCCACCGTGCTCAAAGGGTCTGCCCGGTCGTGGTTACTTAACCTACCGGTCGGATCAATCTATACTTGGGAGCAACTCTACGACCTTCTAATTGCGAACTTTCAGGGTACGTACGACCGCCCTGGAATGGACGACCTCCACCGAATCCGGCAAGGCTCTGATGAGACTCTCCGTCAATACATCAAGAGATTCAACTAGGTTCGTAATTCCATATCAGAGGTCACAGAGTCATCTATTATCCAGGCTTTTAAAACAGGTCTAAGGAATCGTCGGTTTACGGATGATATAGCAATGAACCCTCCACGAACAATCGTCGAACTTTTCGACATGGCCGACAAGTATGCCACCGCTAGCGAAGCAATAGAGTGGTGTGAGGCCATTGGTCGGAAGGACAAAATCCCCCAGCTAGGCTTGGACAAACCAGAGAAAAAGAATAAGAAAGCTCTCAAGAAGGAGAAGAACCGCAGACCCGATGACAAAGAAATCCTGGCTATCCCTGAAAAGTTTACAAAGGGTAAAAAGGGCTATACCAGTCGAGGCAAAGCAAAAGCTCCGACCGAAGGATTCCAGAAAAATAAGAAGTGGTGTCCACTTCACCAGCAGGCAGGGCACGACCTCCGCACCTGCCGAGCCTGGCAAAAGAAACTGGAGGACTATTATGCAGGTAAAGGACCATTTCCCGCAATACAGGAGCTCGGGGAGACAAGTTCCAAAAAGGACAAAGATGGTGACAAAGAAATGGAGTACCAGGAGCCTCAACACACGGTCAACATGATCTTTGGAGGTTCTTCTTCGTACGAGTCGAGACGTCATCTGAACGCCATGAAGCAGGAGGTCAACCTCGTCGAGCCTCCGACCATCATCAAGCCATCAAAGTGGTCAGACACGATAATCTCCTTCAGCAAAGAAGACTGCCCCATCCCTTCAGCTCGACCAGGTAGGTTCCCTATTGTTGTTGAACCTACTATTAATAACTGTAGGGTTTATCGAGTTTTGATAGATGGTGGTAGTTCTTTAAGCATTTTATTTGTGTGAACTTTAGAAGACATGCAAGTTCCCAAGTCCAAGGTGAACCAGTGAAACATGCCTTTCACGGTATAGTCCCTGGCTCTACCGCTAAACCGATAGGACAACTTTTCTTACCGATTACGTTTGGAAGACCTGACAACTTCCGAACAGAAAAGATCCCATTCGATGTGGTGGATTTTGAATCCGCATACAATGGAATCCTTGGTCGACCGGCCTTAGCAAAGTTCTTGATAGCCACGCACTACGGTTATCAAAGTTTGAAAATGCCGGGACCGAAAGGAGTCATCATAGTTCGAGGAGATCAGAAAATGGCTTACGTGTGTGATTGAAAATCCTTAGAACAGGTCGATGAACTTCCGACTAGAGAGGCTAATCCATCTACCATGCAGGTCAAGCACTCAAGGCCAAAAATGACGCCAAATCCATCCGACCAGACAAAAGAGGTACCGCTCGAAAAAGGCGCTTCTCCGAACAGCACCAAGTTGCCACTTGGGTCAGAAAACACTGACTCATCTACCCGCAAGATACTAGTCGGGGCAAGACTCGACCCCAAATAGGAAGAGTCGCTCGTCTCCTTCCTCTGAGCAAATCAGGATGTATTCGCCTGGCAGGCGTCTGGCATGCCCAGAGTCCCCTGGGAGGTGATCGAGCATAGGCTAGCTCTCCAGCCTGACAAGAAACTGATCAAGTAGAAGTTGAGGCGTTTTGCACCTGATCGAAGGAGGCAATCCAGTTGGAGAATGACAAACTCCTTAAGGATGGGTTTATTCGTGAAGTCGACCACCCTCAGTGGCTCGCCAATCCTGTAATGGTTAGAAAAAATAATGGGAAATGACGAATGTGTATTGACTTTACAGATCTTAATAAAGCTTATCCGAAGGATGATTTTCCCCTTCCACACATTGACCAACTTGTAGACTCTACTTCTGGGTGTGAGTTACTAAGTTTTTTATATGCGTATTCAGGGTACCACCAGATTAATATGTGTAAAGAAGATAAAGAGAAAACTTCCTTCATCACTCCATATGGCACTTATTGCTATTTTAAGATGCCATTTGGTCTAAAAAACGCTGGTGCAACTTTTCAAAGGTTGATACAGAAAACCTTTAGTCCACAGATAGGTCGGAATCTAGAAGCCTACGTTGATGATCTGGTCGTAAAAAGCACCAACGCTAGCGATCATATTCTCGACCTACAAGAGACTTTCAACAACTTGAGAAAGCCTAACCTCAAGTTGAATCCAGAGAAGTGTGTGTTCGGAGTTTCTGTTGGAAAACTGCTCGGTTTCCTAGTCTCGGCTAGAGGTATTGAAGCAATTCCAGAAAAAATATCGGCCATCGACCAGATGCGCCCTCCTACCACAAAGAAAGAGGTCCAGAAACTAACCGGCTATATAGCAGCGTTAAGTCGTTTCTTAATAAGGTTAGGAGAAAAAGGATTACCTTTCTTTAAGCTTTTTCGGAAACATGGGAGTTTCGAGTGGACTAAAGAGGCAAACGATGCATTTGAAGAACTTAAGAAGTACCTTACGAGCCCCCGATCTTAGTTTCTCCAAGATCGGGAGAAACATTGCTAATTTATGAGGCTGCAATACCACAGACAGTTAGTGGTGTACTGGTCGTAGAACGGGATAACATCCAACGACCAATATATTACGTAAGCGAAGTCTTACATGGACCAAAGGAAAGGTACCCACAGGTACAAAAGTTGCTCTATGGTCTCCTTATATCTTCAAGGAAACTGAGGCATTACTTTCAGGCCCACAAAGTGGTCGTACCAACCGGATATCCCCTTGGTCAAGTCCTTGGAAACAGGGAATCATCAGGACGAATAGCAAAATAGGCGGTTGAGCAAGGGGCGTTTGACCTCCATTTCATCTCATGAACAGCAATCAAGTCCTAGGCAATAGCAGAATTCATTGTCGAATGGACAAACCCTGAACCCACCCAAGGGCCCGAGTACGAACACCACGAAGAGTGGACAATGTACTTTGACGGTTCCTTGATAGTAAAAGGTTCGGGGGCTAGAGTTGTCTTGATATCCCCTACTGGCGAACACATCAAGTACGCCATCTAGTTAAATTTTTCTGCCACAAACAACATGGCAGAATACGAAGGTTTATTGGCAGGACTCCGAGCAGCTCGTTCGCTCAGGATTTGTAGATTACTAGTGAAAGGCGATTCTCAACTAGTAGCGAATCAAGTAGGGAAAGAGTATCAATACTCGAGTACCAAGATGTCATCTTATCTGGCGGAAGTACGAAAACTCGAAAAACACTTCTTCGGTTTCCAGATCCAACATATTCCTAGAAAGGAAAACTTTCTAGCAGACCAGTTGGCACGGATGGCCTCCACAAGGTCGACCGTCCCGCCCGGAGTTTTTTTCGAGCAACTCGATTCACTCTCGGTGGTCGAGCCTTCCGAGAATATACATGATTCTCTACAGGTCATACAAACCAATCGTAAAAACATGGATGCTTCACAGGTCGTTGATGGTTGGCGCTGTCACTATCAAGGTAGATATTGGATGACATCGATCATGGAGTGTTGATGAGATGCATATCTCAAGCGGATGGCATTAAATTGCTAACCGAAATCCATGAAGGAGTCTATGGAGCACATCATTCCTCTGTAACACCGGGTCGGTAAAGCCTTCGTGCAAGGATACTATTATTAACCGCCTTCATGATGCAAAAGAGCTCATGATGAAGTGCGATAATGTCGGTTTCATAGCCGATAAGTACATCACCAAGACAAGCCTTGCAGATAATTCCTCTTCCCGACCTTTTGCAACCTAGGATCGGACATTCGGGACCTTTCCCAAGAGCACCGGGGCTTTGAATTCTCTTCGTCATGATTGACACGCTTACAAAATGGATCGAGCCGAGCTCATTGTTAAAACAACAACCGAGGTCGCTAAGAGATTTCTCACGAAAAATGTGGTCACACGACGGTGTACCCAACAGATAATCACGCATAATGGTGCCCAGCTTCTCAAAGGGTCAATTCCAAGAATTCTGCGACGAACTTGGTATCAAAGTTCATTTTGCTTCTGTTGCTCATCCGTAGAGCAACAGAGCAGTTAAGCGAGCTAATGGTATCATTATGCAGGGGATCAAACGCCGAGTGTTCGACCAGTTAATCAAACAGTCAGGAGCTTGGGTTCAAGAACTCCCGTCTGTATTATGGGCCGTTCGAACCACAACCAATCGTGCGACCGGTGAAACACCAGTTTTCTTGGTGTATGGTGCTGAAGCCATGTTTCCTCCAGAACTAAAAATTGGCTCTACTCGGACTGATTGTTTCAACGAAAACGATCAGAATGAACGACGACTTGACGACATCGATTTCCTTGAAGAACGACGAAATCAAGCCTTGGTACGATCCGCAGTCTATCAACAAGTCATGCGAAGGTACCATAGTCGTAAGGTACAACCTCGTAGCCTCGCCAGAGGTGATCCGTTCTCGAAAAATTCAGAACCAAGCAAATCGCAACAAGCTTTCCCCTAAGTGGGAAGGTCCTTACACTGTGGTCGAAGTCACCTGACCAGGTTCGGTATGACTAGCCATGTCGGACGGGCAAGTTTTGTCGAATTCTTGGAACATTGATCAATTGCGTAAGTTCCATGTCTAAATCTTTTGTACATTATTTCAATTATTTTTTATTTCATTAGTACATTCATTCATTTCTTTTCGATGAGTGATATGTTTATATATCTATGCCTATATTATGGTCACATACTATTGTTTGTTTGAGATGGTCGGAGAAGACAATTTTTCTCTCCGATATCCTTTATCAGGATCTCCGTTACTCTCTGGCAACAACATCTGTGTCATACGCTGTATAGGTCCTAGTCGTGATCATTTCATGAATGATTCGACACGTGACCATACAAGTAAACAGAGCATAATACAAATAACTTCATGTAGTGCCTTATACTATTAAGATTATGAAGACCATATTTCTTCATTTCAAAATTCTGTTCTACTCTCGTTTGGCTACTGATCGGGACACGGTAAGCCTCCTAGTCGAAGTCTCTCCTCTTTCGCACGTGGTCCTGCCCACTGGAAGGAGCTTCCTAGCAATAGTTCTTTTCTTACGATCCTCGCCGCCAGTCGGATTTGAGCCTGAGCACGTTTTGCGAAATGTTTTTCTATATCTTCTGTTCTTAGTAGTATTTTTCGACCAGTTTTGGGTTGTATATATAAATATGATCACTTATCGTTTTTTTTTCATACATTCTTGCATTTCTACTTTTGTCATCCCAACAAATCTTTTTTCAACATCATGTACAGTTTGTTTAGTATTTTGATTATGACAAACAAAAATCTATAACTAGTCGAAATCATACACTGGTTCTGACCAAAATGATTTCCTAGTATTATTACGATCAG
This sequence comes from Phyllostachys edulis, assembly GCA_036346405.1. NCBI lineage: Eukaryota > Viridiplantae > Streptophyta > Magnoliopsida > Poales > Poaceae > Phyllostachys > Phyllostachys edulis. The sequence goes on from CM070550.1 coordinate 109,878,814, forward strand.
TTTTGTCTTATGATCAGTATATGCCTTCAAAACAATGGTTTCGACTTTTATTCTCTTTCTCGGCTAACTGCTTGTCTAGTAAGGCTTTATTACTACAAAGTAGTCAGGGGCTAGGAAGTATACGAGAATTTCAAAAAGTCAAAAGGATAAGCAAAAGACTTGCTGATGGCAAAAAGGTAAGTTTTATACATTTTATAATTCTTATATTACAATGTCCTACTCCAGAATGTCTCCAGACTAATTACTGCTTGATGGAGATCCAATATCCATCTCCTCTACAACTTTGTCTCCAAGCGGCTTTAGTTTTTTCATAAACTTGGTCGCCTCATCAGGCAGGTAGTTGAAGTCGTCTTCAACGACTTGAAGACCAATGGAGGGGTCGGAAGCCTTCAGTTTTGCCAGCGCAAAACTAACTCCATTAGCAACACCTTCTTTCATAGTCTGAGCATAATTCTCTCAAGTAGTCTTGAGCAGACCACTGAGATCTTCTAGAAGTTGGACTAAGAAGTTCATTTTCTCTATTGGATCTCTTAAGTCAGGCACACTTGATCCTGATTCCATATCAAAGATCATCTTGTTTAAAGCATGAATCTTTTCATCAAGATTTTGCACAAGAGCTGCCTCCATATCCTGCTCAAATTTTAGAGCCTTCTTTGTTCTGTTCAACGCTTGCGTTTGCTCTACACGAGTAAAACAAGCAGTAAGTACAACAAGATCAGAGGAGGATAATAAGTCAAGTCTACGACCTATTACTTTCAATTTTCTTGTTAAGAGTCTCATTTCTGGTCAACGCCTCTGCAATCAACCGGTCCTTAGCCTGGTTTTCTTCCTCAAGCAGAGCTATTCTGGCTTTATTAACCACGACTTCTTCTTTTATTTTCTCCAAATCTATCGAATATTATAAGAAAGAATAATTAGAGAAGGACAAAGTATTGAAGAAGGAAAAATGTTAAAAGGAAAGTTCTTACTTTCCAGTTCGGAGTGCTTTTTCTCCAAATCCTTAATTCCCTGGGTCAGTCCTCCGACCACAGCAAAGTTCTCGACCATATGCTACATAAATAGCATTTCCTCTTTAAGTTTCCTGTAAACTCTTAAAAGGGAAACTATGAAACTGGTCGTAGATACTTACCCGGATTGCCACTTCGTTATAATCGGCAAAAATAATATCAGGACCTATCTTGATTTGATGGTCCGATATTCTTCCCCATGCCTCGTTAAGCTCCTTATCCTCGATAAATCGGGGAACAAAAGAGAACTTGTTAGGTTGGGAGGGATTACCAATAGGAGTCGGGACTTGTTGAGGGCCTTCAGGGGCAACTACCTCCACAGAAGGAGTTAGGATCACCAATGGATCCAACTCAACCGTTGGCTTCACCACCTGCTCGGGGGCTTTCTCGACCACTTTATCCCCAGCAACTCTGTCCTGGGATGTACCTTAGACGAGGACTTCCACATGTGCCTGGTCCTTAGGAAGATCCTGGTCAGAAACGAACGGAACGCCAGACAACCTATACAAAACAAAGAAGAGAAGTTCAAAACACCAAATCACCAAAAACTATTAAAGGTATGCACTTATACGATCTTTTTCATTTGTACATACCTAGTTAATTTGTTGGATTTGACTTTGAAATGCTTGATAGAAAACTCAGACCGCCAAATTTTTTTTTCTTTTCAACCAATTTCACGGCTCAACCGGTAGGGTTGGTTAAACCCTCACATCGTCTAACATGATGTCAAGCAATGTCCTCGATCAATTCATCAAAGATTGCATTCCTGACCATCGGCTCGGAGGGAGTGGTTTCATCAACCTCCAGATCGCTTGTTTCAAGATAATAATCGTAAGGTCGTGAACGACCAATCTGGAGTCTACGGCCTCTGTTGCTATGCTCATGCGCCTTGATCTTCTCACCTATATCAAAAAATGAGTTTAGTTAGGTGATGAAATTTTTTTATCTAAAGTATATATATTCTTCTTTTAAAATGCTTTATTACCTCGGGAGATTCATCTTCTTCTAGTGCATCTAGGCACGAATTGGTCGGAACCACGTGGGATTTTGTTCCTCACCAGATTGTATGACTCGCAATTCGACCGCCTACAAAAATAGAGTAAGATCAATAAACTGATCAGAGAATATGTATACATGATAAAAGAGATTTGATTATCTACGCACCAAGAGAGCACGTTTTGTTCAAGCAATATTTATCTTCTTAGTTCAGTGAATTTCCTTTAACCCAGTACTGCTCTTTTTTTTCGATCACAAGGATTTTTTTGCAATTTATTTGCAATACAGTGATTTCATCGTGAGTTTCGTAGAAATTTTATAGAAAGCAGTATAATTCCTGCAAGAATCCAACTAAATTTCGACATTTGGAACAGGGCCTCGGTAGTCACTAGTCAGCATAGTCTAAGTTATTATTTTTAGAGAGCATAGTCTAAGTTAAGATTCGCATCTCGCAAACAAAAAAGTTGAATAAACGGCCACATGCTGGCGTTTCCATATATGCACGCACGAGATGGGCCATAAGGCTAGCTGATTTGCGCGTGGAACGCCCAAACCGCATGGCCACGCACGGCGCAATGGGCCATGCATGGGTTCTCCAAGCGGCCGGGGCAACGCCGCAACGGCGGCACGACACCCACACCGACCCACGGTGCGAGTGGCGGCCCAGTCTGCGCGGAGGGGGCAGTCGTTCCCGCGTCATGGCACAGATCGGAAGCTGGCTTCCTCGGCCTCGTCCCTCGTCCGATCGCCGCGCAAGCGCAAGCCAGGTGGGTTTTCGCGAAGTGGACTTGTGGCGCGTTTTTGCTATATGCCATGCGGCGTATAGCTAGGGGTGAAAACGGGTGTTATCCATATCCGCAACTTCGTGCAATATGAGTTAGAATACGAGAAGAGTAATATTTAATCTGTATCTGTATTTTACAGGATATCCGATAAATAAATAAAATATATATCCGATAAACTTTAATATCCTCTATGTGCTCTAGTCATTGACTAATAAATAATATGAATTTACATTTGACTGTGGTTATGTTGTTAGGTAGGATAAATAATTCTCTAATAAGTAGTATAATTTGATATTTTTATTGGTGAAATTATATCTTTTCTTTTATATGTACACCATCCGTCAAGTTATCCGTGATCGATTTGAACCCGTCCCATATTTGCCCCGTATCCGTATCCTGAAAAATCCGCACTCGTATGCGACTCCAAATCTGAAGATAAAAATACAGACTAAGATACGAAAACAACAATTCCTGTCCTTATTCGACCCGTTCTCACCGCTACGTATAGCAATCCGCCGCTTAGGGTCGGCTACGGCCCATTAAAGCACGGCTTTACTCGTGCCACCGGGGAGGCACACAGCTTTAGCTCTTGCTTTTGTTTCTACTATTTCTTTTCTTTATTTTCCTCTGTCTCTACCATTATCCTGTACATTTTCCTCCTGGGCAATCTTGTGCATTTTGACGGGAAAAAAAAAGGCACATATGACTTTTTTTTTATTAATTAATCCTTTTTAAAATTTTATTTTAAAGTTAACCTTTGGCGCACTTTATTTCCGATTCTGACCTTTTTGGTCATGCCACCACCCGTGACGTAACAAAACAACGTTGTCACGCCGTAGGATAAGTCCGCTAAATAGCACTTTTGGTCACGCCACCACCTGTGGCCAAACAACACTGTCACGTCATGGGTGGTGGCGTGACAAGAGCATGCCCCAGCGTGACAGCGTTGTTTTGTCACGTCACGGGAGGTGGCGTGACCAAATGGGTCAGAATTGGAAATAAAGTGTGTCGGAGGTTAACTTTAAAATAAAATTTAAAAAAGGATTAATTAATTAAAAAAATTCGCCCCATGAACTACAGGCCGCAGCATACGCACCAAACCGCACGGCCACGCACGGCGCATGTATGGGTTCTTTCCCCAGCGGGGTCAACCCCCGCAACGGCGGAACTGGCGGCCTGGAACTGGGAGCGACACCCACGGTGCGCGTGGAGGCCCAGTCTGCGCGGAGCACCTCGGTATGGGCCCTCATCCCTCGTCCGATCGCCGCGCAACCGCAAGCCAGGTTGGAGTTGGCTTTCGCGCGGTGGAGTTGTGGCCCGCCTCTGTCTTGTGAAAAGGTAGCGTGGGAGAAGCGAGCCAACTAGGCCGGTCAAGCGCGTGCAGCCCAGCTGAAACGCGAGGACGACGCTTCGGCGGTTGCGTTCGCGCTCAGCCGCCACGGGTTTTCGTTTTCTTCTTGCTCTCAGATTCCCTCTGATTGATTTTCTTTAAGACTCCCTCTAATTGATTGATTGATGAATACGTTGCAGCCAAATACTAGTAAGCTTACGCTAACCATTTCTGTAGTTCCTTTTGGGATTGATTTGGACACGTCATACAGTTCATCGTTGCATTCTTTTTCCCAACTTACAAACTTGGCCTTAATCAATACGACTACGCAGTACTGCACCGGAAATGAATTGGCAATACAGTTCCCACTAACTACCAAAGCCACTCCTTAACCCCTGTAGAATATCTTTGCATCAAGTCAACCGCATTACCTCCATTTTCCTCCACCACGGACCGTCGTGCACTGAAAACGCTACTCATTTTAGCTACCGCTCCTCGATCTCTCGATGCTCCGTGTTCTCGAAAAAAATACTCTCGGTGCTTCAGTTTCAGAGAAAACAGACGGAGAAAAAGAAACACCTTTGATCACGAACCATACCACCTTTTCGCCAATAATTCAGGCCCTAGTGGGATCAATGATCAGTCACAGCCGGGCCCGCCATTGCGAAGACGAGAGATTCCCAAAGCCCCATTTGGCCAGTTTCTGGTTTCTGAGACGCGAGAGGACATAGTTTTGGCCATTTTCTGACGGCATGAGAGGACATTTTATGTTTAGTCTCGTTACGCTATCGCATTCCAAACGAGTCAACATATATGTACACATGAGCTTGCAAATGTGTGGTTACTACGCACTCCCAAGTGCTAAACTAACGCCTACCAGCTGTCTACCGAGCAGTACATGCATCGTACGACGTTCATTCATCTCTGCCTCTAGCTGTGTCCTTGGAGCATTGCGGTCCAAGAATGTGTCATCGTCTCTGTGGCCGGGGCTGGCTCAAGCGTGTTTTTTCGCGCCTTTTACGGTGCGGTGCGGTGCGGGGCCTGGCATTGGTGTGGTGGAGAACGCAGCGGCGGTGTGGCGCGAGCTGTGGATGCCAAACCCATTTTTGCATGCTGCGAGTGCGTGGAGTGGACGTCACTCAGTAGCAGCCGTCTGGACCTACCGGTGGCAGGCGAGGAGGGTCTAGGCCAGTAGTGGAGCTAAGATTTTGACGATAGAGACGTAAATTTAAGATATATTTATTTTAACATAAGTTTAAATAACTAGTACATAAGTTTAAATATATCAAATTACATGTTCGCACTATAACCAACATCACAAAATGTTTTAGAAAATTACAACTTGATACGGCGTTCTGTCATGTTTTGAAAGCGATTGATGACAATATTATCACTAACTTCTAGAAAAAAATTCAAGTATTGTTTATCCATGCTATTTCTTAGCTTGTTCTTCACATAATTCATTGCTGAAAATACCCTCTCTACCCTTGCAGTAGCCACAGGAAGGATCAGTACCAATTTGAGTAGCAAATAAACAAGTTTATAGCAATCATCCTTTTTTTTTTTGTCTCAACAAGTTTAATGGAGAGCTCACTGAGATTCTTCACTTCTCGAAACCTTGTATCTTAATGCATGTCAGTGATAAACATATTAAGTTGCAAAGAAAGTTGGATCAAATCTGTGTTCGAGAAATCTTTAGGATAAAACTTAGCAAGTTTAAGAACTTTATCCTTGTCATATGAAGCAAATGAATCAGCAGGATGCAAAGATGTCATGCAAAGAAGTAGCCCTGTATTAACTTCATCAAACTTTTCATAAGAAGCAAATGTATTAGTAGGAATCAAAGATGCATAGATGGGCAGATGGCACTTAGGCCTGACGTCTCTTTGACTAGTTGACTACTTGACTTAGGCTTGATTCTCAGATTCTATTGGGCCTAATGTTAAATGGGCTGCCAGGAGTTGAGGAGTATGTATGTTAGTATGTGTAGTGCATACTTTATGTATTAAGGGGGTATATACCAGTTTTTTGTGTAAAAATTTTGGGGTGCAATCTGCACCCCATGCATCATCAGAAGCTTCACCGGTCAGGCCTTTTGCAACAACCGACAAAGAATTACAAGTCTGACCTCTTGCACGCAGGAGGATCTGTAACTACTTCTAGAATGCAAAGAAACGATGCCAGATGGTCATTAGACTGGTAAGCCCTAACCGCCGCCAAACAAGCCCCCTTTCCTTATCCCTTCCTCGCCGCCGCTGGCCGGCCAACGGCGGCGGCGGGGCTTCTTCTTCTCGATGGTGGCGCCTGATCTGCATCACGTTCCCGACGCCTGACGTCTGTCCGCCAATTTTCAACTGTGTGGACTTTCGTTGGGGTTGGATCTGGGGCCCTTCTTCGTCAGCTTGTCTTCGGGCGTGGCGACCCATGGCCCTTCTTCGCCGACTGGCATGACGACGGAGGTGGCGCGGTGTAGATCCAGATTTGATGCAGTTGGTAAAGATTGCGACGGCTTGGTGACGGTGGCTTGTGCGGCGCTCGGCTCCTCCCCAGTGGACGGTTGTTAACCGACCGACGCGTGGGTTGCGGTGGACGTCGCCGTCCTTCGTGCTGGCGGCGGTTGGCTGTTGGGGATGTTGCGGTCGTCGTCTTTGTGATCTGGCCTTCATTGGTTGGATCCAGCGATGAGGTTGTGCTGTGGCGTGGTCTTAGAGCGCTGGTACCTTCGACCTGAGGTAAAAACTCTTAATCTGGCCTTCGCTGGTTGGATCCAGCAATAACGTTGACCTAAGCAGCGTTGCTTTGGAGCACCGGTACCTGAGCTTTGGAGTGTGAACTCCTGATCTGACCTTCGCTGGTTGGATCTGACAACGACGACGTGAGTCGTATCCCTTCTTGGAGGCATCGCTACGGAGACTAGCCTCTCATCCCCTATTTGCTGCGCAGCTATTGTTCGCGTGTAGATGATCTCCTGGTTGGTCCCAGAGGCGGGGCTAGGTGTTTTTTAGGCTAGCCTTTGCATGACAATTTGTTTGTCATTGTTGGCTTTTGACCGTTTTTTGTTTTAAGTTTTTAGCTGATGGTGATGTAATGGCTGTGTACATTCTTAGTTTGTGTAGAGGCCGAAAGTTGTACATCCATTATCTAAAAAATTAGACTAGTAAGCTCAATGGCCATTATTTCCCTGCTCGTTCTGACAAAAATGAAGGGATTTAGAACTTCAAAAGCCTTCCATTTTACCTATATTTTTAGTTCCTTTTGGGAGGGCTAGTAACAGTCTTAGTAACAGCAACAACATCCGTTTTTTTTTGGTTTGAACAAATAGCAGTACTGCTTTGCATTAAACAAGAAATATGCAAGCTCTTAACAAAAGGATCCCTCGGGGTTTATCTCATTACAAGATTGCAGTGAAGTAGAAAAACAATCTTTACACGTTAAAAAAGGAGAATTTTGGACACTGTTGGTCCCCATAAACCATTGAAATTCCTAAACTAGCCTCCATAGCCCCAAAATTCATAATCTAGCCCCCTGGACCGCGTGCTATGCCCCCAGGACGTAGCAGCCAACTTGCAAGAAAGACTCCGAGTCAAGAAGAAGGAGTCAAGCGCGCCCACGGCAAAGAAGAAGCAACTTCCGCCCCTCCACAAACCAGTAGCAAGCAAGAAGAGGAGAGCGAAAAGAGGAGAGAGGAAAGAAAAGAAAAGAAAAGGGAAAAATCCAAAATAAAACAAATTTCAGAAATTTCCATAAAAATCATTGGAACACTAATAGATTTAATAAAATAATTTTGAATTTAATTGAAGTTTATTTTATTCATTTAAAATGTTTTTATTTTCTAGAATATTCCAATTAAGCTTTAATTAATCAAATAAAATAGAAATTGTTTATTTTATTTTTTTGAAGCTTTCAAAAGACTATGAAAAACGGGAAAACAAAAAATAAATAAAAAAAACTCAAAGGAAATAACAAGGTTTAATTTAATTTAGTTTGGGCTTGAATCGAGGTATAAATTATGAATTGAGCTTATGGTTTAATTTAATTTGGGCTTGAATTGAGGAATGGTTTACAATTTTAAATTTAAATTATGGAATTTCTATTCTCGATTCATCCTTCTGATCCAAATTTGTTTGTACAAGGTAGAATTCATTATGGAACTCCTCTGCTTTGAAGATGTTTATCGCTGCGTTGTTTTTTCTTGGTTCCTCCAAAATTAGAATGCATATGAAAAGAAGGAACAATGTGGAAGTCACTCGTACATATGTATGCGTACACATGTAACGTAATCACAGATTTATTGCAAAGTATGCCCAGACCTTTTAGCATACTTTGTAAGAAATTTTCTTTTTTTCTGTTACAGCTTCCTCCTAGGACTATTCTTATCCGGCCATCAATGATAAAAATAAAAACTAATCCAAAATTATTTGGCGTCCAGTCCTTCAACTCTTTGAAGCAACTTGTTTTATTCTTTATTATAAGTAGAATAACTCATCTCTTGGATGAGTTGAAAGTCAATAGTTTAAGCTTTTGGATGAGTTGATTGATGAATCAAACATGGTGTGGTAGCATAGCCCAGAGGTTCAGAGTTTGAGACGTCCGCATTTTAGAGAAAAGCATTAATTGTGATATTTGGAGGGACTGGTGGTAAGACTTAAAACGTCCTCAGGGTGGATCATGTCTTGTCACATGTCGAGTCCTCGTACTAGTTAGCCTGGTTAAGTGTAGAAGTGAGAGGGATAGATTGATGTATGTGTAGGGCTGCCCACCTTTCCTCAACAACTTAAGCATTTTGATTAGCAAAATTCGTATTGGTTTTCTCTTGATTCATAAGAAATAAATCATTGTATTTTTTTTTGTCAGCAATCAACCCAAAAGGACACTAACATCAAGGTTCTTGATCACATTATTTCACTATGGTGGAGTTAAAGCAGAGTACTTTATGGAGCTTCTACAGAATGCAATTTAAGGGGCTGAGAACGCTCGTTTTGATTATGAAGATGTGCTAAAACGTTAGCTGTCTAGAGGAGGTTGTAGGATATTCTAAATATACTATACTTTTCCTACTTCTGGAAAATGATCTTTGGCTGATGAGATGGCCAACAGTGATTTTGATGGCGACATATACTAGATCTCGAGAAACCCAAGGGTCAGTTGACTGCTAACCAACCAAAGGTAAAGTGTGAGGCACGAAACCAGAACTATATTAGAGTTCGCAGACAGAAGCACGTTACACGTGGTCATATGGCATGATGGTTCAGCTAATTGCTTTAGTCATCCTTGCTACTACTACAGTACACTGCAACACAAGCATTCGCACCATGTAAGTATACATGCCTTTAGGAGTAGGAATAACATGGCGGGTAGGACGGAGGACTACTACGGAATGGCCCGACCTACTGCATGTACTGGGGCCATTTGCCCTTCCTTGTGAGCTCGGCGTTGTACTCCTCGCTGGCCTCGCGCTCTCGCGAGCCTCGCACTCCCTGCGCTTGCACGCCTCGAAATGAGCTTGCGTCTCCCGTCGGATACACTCGTTGTGCTCATTGTGGCGTTTCTCCTCGCCGGTTTGGGCATACTTCACAATAAATCTGTGATTACGTCACATGTGTACGCATACATATGTACGATTGACTTCCACAATGTTCCTTTCTTTTCATATGTATTCTAATTTTGGAGGAACTAAGAAAAAATAGCGCAGTGATAAACATCTTCAAAGCAGAGGAGTTCCATAATAAATTCTACCTTGTACAAACAAATTTGGATCGGAAGGACGCATCGAGAATCGAAATACCATAATTTAAATTTAAAATTGTAAACCATTCCTCAATTCAAGCCCAAATTAAATTAAACCATGAGCTCAATTCATAATTTATACCTCGATTCAAGACCAAATTAAATTAAATTAAACCTTATTATTTCCTTTGAGTTCTTTTTATTTCTTTTCAGTTTTCCCTTTTTCATAGTTGTCGATGTTTTAGAACCGACCTTACGTAAAGATTGTTTGATTCGGGGGTTCCCCTAGGCTCAAAATCACGCAGAGAAGGAGACACGGGGATTTTTATACAGGTTTGGCCCTTCTCTTGAGAGAATAACAACCCTATTCCTGTGTGTATGTATTGAGTATGCTGGATTACAATATCAAGAGAAAGACTAGAAAGATGCACCTTGTGCTCTTGATTTTCCTCTCCTTGGTTCTTCTGATGATTCTGCCTTTTATAGTACTCGGAGTGTACTGTTGTTCTTCCAGTCCAAAGGGCGCCTTAATCTTCCAGATTATGGAGTCGTTACTGGAGATTATTGTAAGAGAAGTAACGTTCCCACGTTACGAGGCAATTATCACCATGATAGAGAGTTAAATCGTGCCCTTATTCTAGAGAATAATAGCGTAGTTTACGACCCATATCTTTAAATATGGTGCGGAAGATTCCCTGGTCGACTAGACCCACATGTCTGTAAGCCACATTGACTAAAGACTGGTTGTAGAAGAGCTTACGACTAGAGGGTGGTCGTAGAATGGCTTATGACCATAAACTGATCGTAGAAGAGCTTACGATCAAGACATAGTCGTAGAAAGACTTACGACTATGGGATAGTCGTAGAAGGGCTTACGACTATGGGGTGGTCGTAGAAGAACTTACGACCTCCAGCTTCTCCCTTATGAATATTAAGGGGTATACATTAAGAACCATATGACGTCATTATTATCTATAATATGAATTATAGATAAATAATTAAATGAGGATTATTATATCCTCGTCATCTAGCCCCCCCAGCTTCAAGTGAAAATAACTTACTTGGGAAAGGAACAATAGATGATCTTACGACCATTAGCTGGTCATAGAGAGGTGGTCGAAGGAAAAACTCTTCGACTGGTGTTTCATTTGACCAGAAATTGACTTGGTCAAGAAGGTTGTAGGGAGACTTACGACTTACAAGGTGGTTGTAGGAGATCTTACGATCACATAGTAGTCGCGATCAGAATCTAAGAGAAATTCTTTCCGACATCGTTGCTTTTGACTAGAAAATGACTTGGCCAAGAAGGTAATTTCGCTGAGGTGTGAAGACGAGCTCGGTTTTCTCGGCGGCATAAATTTAAGAATCTAAATCGACTCTCACGCACATGCATTGGAGTAGTTCAGCGGTGGCAACCGTTAGGTCGCCACGCCTTTAACTTTCGATATGTGCGGTTATAAATACTTACCGGGTAAGACTTAGGTTTTTACTTTTCCCCAAATCGCTCCTCTTTGCTCAAGCTTTTGAGTTCTTGCGCCACCGCCGACCAAATCGACGCTCTCCGAATCTTCCCAAATCCAAATCTCCGATCCTTGAGAGAGATGATCGAGCCGCTTCGATGGGCGAATCAGAGATGGATGCGACCAGATCGAGGCTTTGGTCGCCGAGAAGATTCCAAAGAGCCGCCAGTGAAGTGGATTGAAGTCAGGCAAGATTGGCCGTCGGGGGAGATTGGGCAAATCCCTATCTTCTAGACGTTCTGTGAGTGTGGCATTCGATTGTCCACTCACCCTTGTACTCGAACACTTCGGTGTGGAGTTGGTGAACCTTGTTCCCAATTCCATCACGATGTTGGGCATGTTCGTGTACTTATGTGAGGCCTACCTAGGGATTCTGATCGACCTGAAGTTGTTCCAGTACTACTATGGAATGACCAGGCTGAACGGAGTCGCCGGTAGCTGTAGTCTGAAGCTCCATGACGAGAAGTCGAATGAGTATGTTCAGATATTCGTCCGGTCATCGTGGCCGGGATGGAAGAAGAGGTGGTTCTATTGGGAGATAACCAATGAAGATAGCCTCTTTTTCGTCAGAAAGCCGGCTGAGAAGATCTCTGCTTGGGATTCAACTCCCAAGGATCTTGGTCAGATTGCCCCCTTCATTCAAACCATCAAAGACTTGAAAGAAGAGGGGCTTACTAGATGGCACATGGTGAATGATTTTATCATGCGCCGCATTAGCCCTCTGAAGAAGAGGGCTCATCCCACGTGGAGGTACTCAGGGCCGTAGGACCCGACCAGAGACTACGAGGAAGGTAAGTAAACTTCAAGCCTTAGCCTTTTTTCTGTTAATTTTAGACTTAGCTTATTGAGAGTTTACTTGCTCCTACAGGCCTCTCGCAAGAAGAGATTGACGCTCGGATTAAACTCATTTGTAAGAAGTCCCCGCCACCGAACATGGTGGCTCCTCAGATTTTGGCGGACCTGTCCATAGAGGACAAAATAGAGCGCCTAAAGGTAATCAAGAATTGATTTCATCTTTAGGAACTTATAGTCGTTGAAGAACTTACGACTAGGTACTGGTTGTAGAAAATCTTACGACCGAGTACTGGTCGTAGAAAAGCTTATGACCAGGGGGTTGTTGTAGAAAAAACTTACGACAAGATAATGGTCTAGAAAAACTTACGACCACTTTGTAATATCTCTCTTTCTGATTCTTGCAGAAAGTATGCATGGAAAACCGTCGAGACGACGAAGAAGTCGTGCTGATGGTTGTTGGCGCGATGGGAGAGCAATTTGATTCTCCCCCAGCCAAGAGGCGTCGGCTCGTGCAAGTCGCCGACAAGGGAGGCGCAAGCTCGAGCACTTTTGACCCGACTAGGCCTTATGCAAAATTTGGTGCAGATTTGGCTTCTGCAGCAGAGGTTGCGGAGGTCGAAGCACTCGAGCCTCTCAAGCGCAAAGCCCCCAAGACTAAGGTACCCTTTTATTATGACAATAAGATTTTCGCAGCTTCTGCCTCTCGTGACTTTGTCAAGCGACTAGAAAAGGAGAACTGGAAGAGCTTTATATCTTTTGTGAAGGAAACTACTGTGCCAGTAGTACCTGTGGTCGAGGGTGGTGCTGCCTTTGAGGTGGTCGAGATAGGTCTCAACCATCCGGAGAGCTAGGAGGCCCAAGGAGCAGCCGTGCTCGCTCAAGACCCACGACCAGATGTGATCGTGGCTATTCCTCAACTCGATTCTCGACCAGACGTGGTTGAGAAAAAGTCAAAGAAATCTTCTTTGGGGAAGGCTTCTTCCAAATTCAAGATCAAGTCCGGCACACGAAGGTATGTAGAAAGACAAAAGTGTAAGAACAATATTTACCTTTTGCTTTTTACCATCTAACGTGTTTCCCTTTTTATGATCATAGCCTGGCTCCTTTAGCCATCAAGGATGTTCCTGTCAAGGAACCCACTGCCATCTCTCCAGCAATCGGAGAAATGACGGTGGCGGTAGTCGGAGGATCGTCCGTCGTTCGAGTGGTGGAAGGTGCTGTTGTTGCTGAAGCAGCTTCGACCACTGAGGTGGTCGTGGAACCAGAAGCAACTGTGATCACGGGAGTGGTCGTAGAGGCCGAGGTGAGGATGACGCCTGATGTTGCGGAGGCATCAGGCCAAGGTGATGGATCATTGGTTCACCGCGGCGGGAAGAAAGTTGTCGTTAACATTCCTCCCGGTCTTGAAGGAGGAGCTGGCGTTACCGAATCAGAAGATGAAGAATATGCCAACTTCTCTTCTGAGTTCTTTGGTCTGTCTCCCATCGTGGGATCTTCTGCCCCTAGATCGCGTGCTCGAGTTCCTCACCCTAATGACATTCCCGACAAAGGGGATGTCTTCGATGATGACGTCCCAAAAAGGTGTGGTGGGACCGAGTTCATGAGATCGATGAGCTGAAGAATCCCAGGAGGGTGTTGTCCTCGTTCGCTCGAACGACCATGAATGTAAGTATCTGTTGTTCGGTACTCGCATATATGTCTTTTCTCGCTTCTTACTGTCTTTCTTTGTGCAGAAAGCCTAGGAGAAAATTGTTACTGTTGTTGAGTACAACAGACAACTTATCCAGCTCCGACAGGAGAAGGCGGTACTCTACGAGCAAGTAGAGAGATGGTAAGTAACTGGTATTCATAGTCGTTTTATGTTTCGACCACTTATACAGTACTCACTGAGGTTGTCGTAGAAGAATTTACGACTGGGTGTTGGTCATAGGAAAACTTACGACCAGGTAATGTCGTAGAAAAACTTACGACTTGGTTCTGATCGTAGGAGGACTTACGACCAGGGCGTTGTCGTAGAAAAACTTATAACAAGGTTTTAGTCGTAGAATAAGTTACGACCGCTTATTTTATGCTGATATCTATTATTTTCCTCTGTAAGTTTAAGAGTGACGAGAAGACCTTAGCTGATTCGCTCGACTTTGAGAAAGCCGAGATGAAAAAGCTAAGTGAGAAAAATAAAGACCTCCTGAATAAGCTTCAGGAGGCAAACTTTGCAATCCAAAAGTTGCAGGGACGAATAAACGGTAAGTGCTGAATTTAAAACCGCTTACGACCTTTCTTTCTTTCTCTAACCCTTATTCTTTTTCAGAAAAAGAGGTCGAAGTGGGGAAGCTTGAAACCGAGGTCAAACAAAAGACCTTGGCTCTTAACAAGATTACCCGTATTGCCAAAGAAAAAGACCAAGAGGTTTAAACGTGGGAGGCGTGCCATATAAAGAACGCTGCCTCTCACTAGGGGGAAGTCAAGAAGTTGGATTCTCAACTAGTTGGTAAGCAAATCTTTACCGTGGGTTTACATTTTTCCTTTCGAGGTCGCTCGACCGGGTCTTATTCTTTTCAGAGCAAGCAAGAGAAATAAACGACTCATGAGGCTTCGACTTCAATCGAGGAAATGAAGTCCTTGAAGGTCAACCTCCAAGGCAACATTTCTCTTCTGAACAATGTACTAGGTGGGCTTCATGTTGAGGGAATCACTCCTCGTGAAGACACAATGATTACCCACTCGAGTGCCATTGGTGATCAAGTCGGAACTTTGCAAGAGTTGGTGACTACTCTGAAGACTAACCAATTCGATTCGATAAAGGAGGCGGTCAAAGAGGGAATAAGATTTGTTTTAGCAAAACTTAAAGCTCATGATCACAGCCTTAATCTGCAACCCGTCATAGACAACTTCGCCTGCCCTGAAGCAGAAGCGGAGCAGTTAATGACGAAAATGCAGCCGATCGCCGAGGAAGTCACGGAGGATATGCAAATAAGATCTCCTTCGCCAGAGTAGTCTGTACCAGAGTCCTGAGTCCTATAAAGACAAGTTTTTGTTGTTGTTGATATATAATCCTTCCTTCTTCTTGAAAATCATCTTGCTGAGTAGTTAGTAACTCACAAGATAATGAATGAAAAAAAGAGTAAGACTAAGAATTGAAGTCAAATTAATAACTTTATCCTAGCCCCCGACTATTTGTTTGGTTTATTTAGATAAACCAAGTAAATAGTGTGAAATGAGTTTTCTTAAAAAAAAGACAGGTTTAGCTAACTTGTAGTTTTTCGATCACGATTATCATGCACTGGTCGAAAGAGTAAGGACGAGTCGACACTAGGAAGTTCCTTCTAGTGGGCAAGACCATGTGCAGAGAGAAAAGGCTTCGACTAGGTGATGTTACTATCTCCGACCAGATTAATCAAATCAAGAATGGTCAACTTGAGTTAGATAAACGTTTGGAGTGCCTTTTAAAAATTCGTTCAACTCTTTCTAGTGCACTCGGTAGGTTCGCTCTGGTAGCAAGAGTTAGAAACAGATTTACACTAAGAATTAGAAAGAATTCGACCGCCTTCCATTGCGGTTATCAGGAACAACAGTCGCATAACCCGACCATCGTAAGGACCTTCCCACTTGGGGGAAAGTTTGTTCCGATTAGACTGGGATTGAATTTTCCTCAATACCAAGTCACCTACAGCAAGGCTGTGAGGTTGGACCTTACGATCGTAGTATTTGCGCATGGCTTGTTGGTAAACTGCTGAACGGATTAAGGCTTGATTCCTCTTCTCTTCGAGCAGGTTAATGTCATCCGCTCGAAGTTGTTCTTGGGCTGAGTTGTTGAAACTCTCGACCCTTGTTGACCTGATCTTTAGTTCTGGAGGAAGCATGGCTTCAACACCGAAAACTAGGAAAAAAATGTGTTTCACCTGTAGCCCGACTAGCAGTCGTACGAACTACCCATAGTACTAAGGGTAATTCTTGTACCCAAGCCCCCGAGCGCTTAACAAGCTGGTAGAAGACTCGAGTTTTAATTCCCTGTATTATTTAGCCATTTGCTCGTTCGACTGCCCCATTGCTTTGGGGATGGGCAATAGAGGCGTAACACCGCTTGGTACCCAACTCGTCACAAAATTCTTAGAATTTTGCGCTCGAAAATTGTTTACCATTATCTATGATTATTCGACTTGGGACACCAAACCGAGTGATCATGCTTTTCATCATGAACCGTTTTGCTACTTCCGTTGTTATCCCAGTCACAGGTTCGGCTTCAATCCATTTTGTGAACATATCAATAGCCATAAAAAGGAACTCGAAACCTCTTGGAGTCTTTGGGAACGGTCCTAGGATATCAAGACCCCAAGTCACAAAAGGCCAAGATAGAGGGATTGTTTGCAATGCCTGAGTTGGTTGGTGTATTTGCCTGCTATGAAACTGGCATTGTACATATTTCTTAACTAACTCTTTGACATCGTAGAGAGCTGTTGGTCAGTAAAATCATTGTCGAAAGGCTTTTCCGACCAACGTTCTATAAGAAGCATGAGTTCCACAAATGCCCCCATGTATGTTGTGAAGGAGGTTTAGTCCTTCTTTCTGCGATATGCATCGCATGTGTACCCCTTGAGTGCCTCACTTGTAGAGGACTCCTTCGACCAAAGTATACATTTTGGCCTTTGGGGATAAACGATCCGCCTCGAGATCATCATCGGGTACGGAACCCGTCTGAAGATACTAATAGATGGGATGCATCCAGGTATCTTCGTATTCTAGAGATGCTGTCTCCATAGGAGGTGTCTCTGGTGTTTCAACCAGAGACAACTTCTGGAGTTGTTCCTGGAATACTCCTTTTGGCCCATATCTTTAAATATAGTGTGGATGATTCCCTGATTGACTAGGCCCACATGTCTGTAAGCCACATCGACTAGAGACTGGTCGTAGAAGAGCTTACAACCAGGGGGTGGTCATAGAATGGCGTACGACCATAAACTTATTGTAGAAGAGCTTACGATCAAGACATAGTCGTAGAAAGACTTACGACTATGGGATAGTCGTAGAATGGCTTACGACTATGGGGTGATCGTAGAAGAACTTACGACCTCGAGCTTCTCCCTTATGAATATTAAGGGGTATATTTTAAGAACCATATAACGTCATTATTATCCATAATATGAATTACAAATAAATAATTAAATGAGGATTATTATATCCTCGTTAATAGTCTTTTGAAAGCTTAAAAAAACAATTTCTATTTTATTGGATTAATTTAAGCTTAATTGGAAAATTCCAAAAATGAAAACATTTTAAATGAATAAAACAAACTTCAATTAAATTCAAAATTATTTTATTAAATATATTCGTGTTCCAATGATTTTTATGGAATTTTCTTTTTTTTTATTTTGAATTTTTTTCGAATTTCTCCCTTTTCTTTCCTATCACCCCTTTCCTCTCTCCTCTTCTTACTTGCTACTGACTATGGAGGCGGCGATTGTTTGTCTTTGCCAGGGCGCAGACTCCTTCTTCTTGTTGGGGCGGTCTGAAGGCCTCTGGTCTCACGGGTGCTCTGACGAAAGTTAGCTCTCAGTGACTTGGGGCGCAAAGACGCTGTCGGTCGGGCTAGATTAGGAATTTTGGGGCTAAGGGGGCTAGTTTAGGAATTTCGATGGTTTATGGGGCTAACAGTGTCCAAAATTCGTAAAAGGAGGTATGTAGGGGGGCTGGGGAAGCTGGCCACGTCGACCTATTTTTTTGTGTCGTTCGATTTTTTGTTCTTTCTTTGCGTCGTCCGATTGTCTTAAGTGTTGCGTTCGCAGGATGTTCGGTTCCTTTTTTTTTGCCGTTCGATTTGTCCTTCTTTCTCCATGTCGTCTGATTGCCTTGGGCATTGTGTTCACAGGTGTTGCGTTCGGCGCGACGTTGCGCTTGCATGCACTCTGTTTGGTTCGGCACGCTACTTGTTGTCATTGTCTCACTTCCCATGCCTGCTGCATTGCTTTTCCTCGCTCTTGCTTCCTCCTTTCCCCATTGTGTAGCCCCTGATTCGTTTTCCTCGTTCATTTCGTCTCTCCCATCTCCTTGCTTTCGTTGCCTGCCTGATTCTTCCCTTCTGGTTGTCGGCACCGTTGTTTGCCCGTTCTCTTCCTTCAGTTCTCTTCCCCCTTCTTATGTTCTTTGTTTGTTCTTGTTGCACTTGATTTTTGCTCCTTATGGGGAGGGTGGATTTGTTTGAGGATCTATGTTTGTTCAATTAGATTCGCGTTTTTCCTGCTTCTGTTATTGTGTTATCATGTTTTTGCTGCGCTTGGTTTTTGACCCTTATGGGGAGGGCGGATTCCTTTGTGGATCTATGCTTGTTTGATTAGATTCGCGTTTTTCCTGCTTCTGTTATTGTGCTATCGTGTTGCCTATTCCTCTTCCCTTTTCTCTTTTGTGGTTGGATTTTCGGGTGTTTCTACATCACGCTTTGGTCGTCTATTGTTGGGGATGCTCCCCTGTTGCTTTCGGTGGCGTGACACTGCGATAGGATTTATGTTGGGTTAGGTTTTAGTTGATCTATGCGCCTGGTCTTCGATCGGCACTCGCTGCCGATGTGGTGTCTCCTGCTTGTTCCCCTTTTCTTTTTTTGGGATTGCTTTCTAGCCCTTACTTCGTTTGGTTGCTGTTGAGGGACTTCCCCCATTGGTCGGTTTTCTCTGCTTATTCGTTTCCCTTTTTTGGGGTTTGATTTTAGTGTGTTCGTTAGTTTCATTTCTATCACGCTGTGTGTGCCTATTCTTTTTGGTTGGTTTTCTCTGTTAGGTTATTTGTTGGGTTCAATCTTAGCTGATCTGTGCGCCTTCTCTTCAGTCGGTGCTCACTGCAGATGTGTTGTTTGCGGTTTCTTCCTCGTTTTTGGCTGCTTTCTGGCCCTCTCTCTTCGCTTGGTTTCTGTTGGGTTCGATCTTACCTGATCTGTGCGACTCCTCTTCAGTCGGCGCTTGCTACCGGCTTAGTATCTTGCTTCTTCCCCATCCTTACTTTTTTAGTTGCTTTTTAGTCTTCCCTTCGTTCAGCTGCTGTTGGGGGTGTTGCCCTGTTCTTCGACTTCCTCTGATTATTTTTTTGCCATTTTTGGGGGTTCAATTTCAGTGTGTTCTTCCATGACGTTGCTAGCGTGCTATTGTTGGGGGTGTTTTCCTAGTGGTCTGTTTCCTTTGCTTCGTTTCTTCCCCTTTTTTGGGTCTGATTTTTTGGGGGTTTCTATAGACCCCTTTCTTCGGCTGCTATTGCTGGTGCTTCCCTGTTGATTTTTCATGTTTTTCTTCCTGGTCTGTGCTTCTTTTTTGCGTGTTTGGTTCTTCCTGAGAGTGCTTGTTCTTGCATTTCCCTTTTCCCTTGTCGTTCTGCTACTCTATGTTTTCTCCCTTTTCTTCGGTTGAGTTTGATTTGGTTCTGTTATTCCTCTTCGGTCGGTTGACTTGTTTCTCGTATTTTGTAGGTACTTCTGTCTGTGCTCTCCAATTCTGCGTAGTTTTCTTGGTTCCTTCGCTCTTTGGTTTGATGCTCCCCCTTCTTTTATGTAGTGTTGTCCAGTTATGTGTCACCGTCTGCTTGTTTTTGTTTTCACATGTATTACTATTGCCTTCCTGCTTTCTCCAGACATCAGTCCTGCCCAGTGTAAGCTTCTTTTACTCTAATGTTTCCTTTCATTGTTTTATGCCTGCGTTGTCGGTCATAATGCATTACGCTTTGTTTGACTGCTAATGCTGTTTCATACATGTATTTTGTTTATCCTAAATAGTTTCATTTACGTATTTACGCATTGCTTGCCTGTTTTGTTGTTGTGTATTGTTATAATCATGGGTCAGTATGCCTACACATATGTGCGATTTTGTGTCCCGGGTTACTCTACCCTGGTCGTTGCCCGTACCTGTATCGGTCCTGTGGTCTATGTGTGTTTGATTGCCAGCCTTTTGGTGCACCGTGCTGCATGGCTTGGTCCGTGTTTTGTGTGGTGGTCGTTATTTCTCCGACGAAGAGGGCTTGTGCGTGCTGCGCTGCTCTATGTCTGCTGTTCATGCCTCCAACATTTTTCCCTTTCTCGTCCTGCGTCTTGGCCACTATAGTACAGATTTATGTGCGCTGCCCCTCAAGATGTCTCTCATGTTTTATTTTTCTTTCCTTCTGCAGTTGGCCCTTTCTTCTCTATGTGGTCTGTGTGGTTCATGTGTGTTTGTCGCTTTCAAGACTTCTGATTGTACTTCTCCCGCACTTCCTCCATTCCTGTGACAACATTCTGCTGACAGTACCAGGTTTCATCTCTATTTGTATGTATGGTGTTCGTTAGTGTTTCTCTAGATTAGTATTCCTTTGTCGTGATTCGTTTCTCTACATGTGTTGCCAGTGTAGGCATGTCCCAAAGTGATGCTTCTTGTGTAAAGCTGCGTACGTCTCCCTAACCGCTTTTCCTTTGACCTCTTTTGTTCTGTGCGCACTTATGTTAGGATGTTCGTGCTTTCTTTATCTATTTAGGAGGCATCGTGTGTCCCCATGTCTCTGCAGATGAAGTAAAAAAAATAAATAGAGAAAAGCGTCGGAAGATTTTTGCTCAGCGGAACATGGTTCAATCAGGTGCATACTTGCGCTTTCCTCTCTCTATACTTTATCTATGCCCCTACCAAATTCGTTTTGATATGTCTTTTCTCTTTTACCTCTATCTGTTCCAATCAAGATGTACTCTCTCGCTTCCCCACAAATTGTACATGATCTTTCCCTGCTAGTATTGAACTAGGTCCTTTGATTGTCATGTGCTAGCACTTGATTCGCTTCGCTTTCCTCCGCAGTACATTGACGCTCTCAAAGGTATTTTCGTATATGTCCATTCATATATCTGTTCCTCTGCTTTCACCTTTTATAGTACGTTCCTTTTAGATGTTTGGATTTCTATCTGCTATCTTTGTTCTTATCTCAGTTGTTTGCTTATTCTCTTCTTTGTTCTCTTCTATCCAGGGCAATAGCTTCTTACCTAGGTAGGTTGTACTACGGACCTCCGGATTATGAGTACACTCATTGTAGCACAGTCTTTTGGTTTTGCGAACGTGCGAAGAAATAGACATCCATCAGAGCCCAGAGGTTCACATACAACAACTGTTGTAGAGGTGGTAAGGTTTCGTTGCCTGCTTTCAGGCAACCTCCCCCTTTTCTATCTGAAATTTTGAGATTCAATGGTGATGTTCGGTGCAAGGTTTTTTTTAATGGAAAATACGTCAATATAATTGCTTGTTTGCTTTCATTTCTATGGGCGCTAAGATAGATCGATCGGTCAATAGCTATGGAGGCCCATATGTATTCAGTATTTGTGTCCAGGTGCATCATCGCATTGGTTCTTTAGTTCCTCATGGTGAGGTTGCTCCTAGATTTATTGATCTTTACATATACGATACTGACAGTGAGGTTGACAACAGGATACGCGCGCTAGATTCATGCATAGTTTTGGCTCTTATGCACATGCTTGATGAACACAACCCATTGGTTAGACAGTTTCGCCTTGCAAGAGACTGTCTGCGGCAATCTGGTGATGATTCTGTCGGCATTAGAATTGTCGGAACTAGATGGGGTGATTTGGTGTAGTACAATCTACCTACCTGCGACGAGCTAGCACTATTGGTTGTTGGCGATTTCTCTCTAGAGACCTATAAGCGAGATATTATCGTACATAACAAATCCGAAGATTTGCACCTATCTAACTTAATTTCTGCTACACAGTATGGAGTACTGATTTGAATCTGTATCCCGCACCACTTTATGTGATCAAATCCCACGAACCAACACTCCTTCAAACCAGATGAAAGAAAAAACACTGAAGGAAATAGTTGATATAAATCCATTTGATTTCCTGGTTAGTTTTACCCCTTTAGTTCTTTACCTTCAGTTTTCAATTATCCTTTATAAAAACGACATAAATACTATGAGAGCCGTTGGACGATTTAACTTGTAATGCTTAACCTTCCAACTGGACCTAGCATCACAACTTAAATTTCCCTGCTCTCGGTGTATTGTGTACCTCCCAGGAGCGGTACACATGCACCTTCACAAACGTAGCATCAATTCCATACACAAGATTATTACAATTCTAAGTCTTCATAATTTACAACACGATAAACATACAAGTGCAGATTACATCCATATGGCCGATCGGCTAAAAGCATAATAAACATCAAGTTTGCAGTGAAAGAATACGCCATAAGATGGTAGCAAAATAAAGCCAATCGGCTGCCCTTACCTACAAGGCAACCGACCGGAAACCATCGAGCTAGTCGTCACGTTCGTAGTTGTTCTCACACTGGCTCACCCCTTGGGGGTCAACCTCCTCTGCAGCATGGACAATCCGGTTGAGTACAAAGTTGTACTCGCAAGACTTACAAAAAACAGAATAAAGTAGATGCTTTCAAGTATCAAAGGAAGGCTGCTACACTAGGTAATTTTCAGCATAAAGGCATTTCCTTTGCAATAGAGTAATAGTTTGTAAGGCAATTTATTAAATCTATTTTTAGTTGCTTAAATAATAGCAAGACGATATTTAGAGACATAAACAACAACCTAGAGGTGACTGCCCATAGCCACCACAACAATAGCACGAATTCTCCAATTCGTACCACCAGATTTCAAATTTTATCGAAATGTTGAGTCTAACTCTGGCAAAACCCAATCCAGCGTGTCCATAACTAAGGACATGGCTATTCGAATAGATTATACCATGCAGGTGTGTACAACTTTACCCACACGCCACACCACTCCTTCGCTAAGCTATATAGTTGTAACATCCCAGTTTTCAGGGTTTATTTTTGAAAATTTTTAAATTAAAATTAACCATTTGATTTTATTGAATTACTAGAGCTTAACTTGAAATTTTAGAAAAAATAAAAACAATTGAATATGAGTTAATCAAACTTCAATTAATTCAAAATTTGGTTTATTTGAGTTTTCTTGGATTTAAAGTCAAAAATAATATTTTAAGTATTTTTCTTAAATTTTTCTCGATTGTAAAAAGGGTTTTCTTGTTTTTCCAAAATTAAAAATAATTTATTTGCAAAATTAAAAGCCAAAGTTTTATTGTAAATAATTTTATTAAGTCCAAATTGATTCGAGGAATTTTTGTGCATTTTTTTTTGGAATTTTTGGACTTTATTTACTATTTTGTAAAATCCTTTTCGATTTGTGGTATTTTCTGTAATTCGGAAAAGCATCCAAATCTGAAAAATGCTTTGGGCCGAATCTTTTCCTCATCCTATTCCCGCACTCGCCCAGCCCGCTTCGCGCCTCCCGCTTACTCTCTTCGTCAGGCGGGCCCCGCTTGTCAGCTCCCTCTTCCTCCCCGTCATCTTCCCGTTGAGCACCCATGCCGCCCGCGTCAATGCCGTGCGCGCGATTCTCGCCGCCCGCCCATTCCTTCGCCCATTCCTGCCATGCGTCCACGCCAAGCCCTCTCCTCTCACTGCCGCGCCTGCCCATGCTGTCAGTGCTGCCTTATTCCACCCCGCTCACCCATGCCCTCTCCCATGTCGCGCCGTCGTGAAACCCGCTGAAGCCCATCCCCTATCCTGGCCATCCTCCTCCCTCTATAAATGGAGCACCAGGAGCCCCTTACCCTCCTCTTTCATTCCCCCCATCTCTCCCTTTCTCCCTCGTCCTCTCCTAGTCACGATTTGGGTTTTGCCGCCGTCGGCCGGAGCTCGTGCCACAGCCTCAAGCTCCGCCGTTGAAGCCTCTCCAGCGTATTCGTCTTCACCTTCGGCATCACAAGCCCGCGGCCTACACCGTGCATGCCTCCTCGCCACCAGAGCTCCACCGGAGCCCTAGTGTCGCCGCAAGCCACATCTCGCCACCGCTCCTTCCATCACCGCCAGCTGTCTCGTGATCCTCCTCCGCTGCCACCTCATGCACCAGGTCCGGCAAAGCCTTACCCCTCCTTTTCGCGCACCCGCTTGGCTCGCTGTGGTGCGTAGCGCCGGCGAGCTTACACGCCCGAAACCGTCGACGTCCACCGCATCGACGTGGCCGCCATGTCCGAGCCACCTGGCGCACACATCACGGCCACCTCGCCCTCCTTCGCCTACGTGGTTGCCCGAGTGGCGAGCCCACATGGCAAGGCCCCTGTACTGATACGCTCGGTCTACCATGGACCCGGGTGTCCTCGTGGGCCCAGTCCATGAGACATGCGCCCACTTGTCAACGGCTCCAACCAATTTCCTTTTGGCAAATAATTCGGCCGAAAATTCAAATTTTCCTAGATGACGTCAGCATGACGCAATAATTAATTTTCCTTTAGAAAATTAATTACATAAAATCCAAAAATCCCCTTTTCATCATTTTATGTATTTGCAAACTTCCGAGAGCCTGTTCTCCTCCGTTCGAACTCCGATTTCGATGATTCAAATTTCTAAATTTATCTAAAATCAAGATCTAGCTTTCTATACTGAAATTATTTAATTTGGATTTAATTTTAATTTATTTGAATATTATTCAAATTCGACTCGTTTTTGCGTATAGATTTCGATGACTCTGGGGAAACCAAATATTTTGAAGAAGTAGATCCTCAAGCATTTGAGCAAGGAAAGTTACATCTTTGATCATATTGAATCCCAATATTTTAAATTCTATGTTAAATGATTATTGCATGCTTATTTAAATTCAAGTAATTTAAATTCATGTTTTAAGCTTGATAGTTATTCCCAATTCCATTGCATAGCCAAAATTTTCTATTAAATTAGCCATTCCTTGATACCTTAGTAAAAATCTAGTTGATACATTAGTATGAGCTAGAACATATTGAGAAACATTATGCTTAGACAAAGCTTAGACCAAAAATATTTAATTTGAAAAATTTAGCCAAAAGTTCAACTATGATTTGAAAATGATTCTATGGTATTGCCTTTACCATAGAAATTTATAAAATGATTTGACTTGGTAAACAAAATAAAAATTGGATTGGACTTGGGCGAAATGGATGGGTGCATGTTTATGCACGAGATCGATTCATTTATATGATTGAGGCCCATGGTTTTATTGGAAGTCGCCCAAGTCAATTAAGGACTGGTCTTCAAGCCGCATCTTGCTAAGCCCCACCGTACTACCACAAGTCCTGTGTGTGTAGAACTTGGCTAAATAATTTGTATCACTTCACCATAGTTGTGCCATCCGGTTGCGTGGGTGTCTTTATGACCTACTCTTATGTATTCCCACATGGCGCAAGAGGGGGCTTAAATACGGTGGGTTTCTATCCAAAGGAAGTGAAACCTTAGAGAGGCAGGACTACGGTGGGATGGTGCATTGTAAAGGCTTTATGATAATCTCTTAGTCGCACACATTTAGAAGTGTGTGAAACGGACATTATGAGTGATTATCTCATGTGGGTAAAGTTGTACAACCTCTGCAGAGTGTTAAGAAATATTTGAATAGCCGTATCCACGGTCAAGGACATGCTAAGCAAAGCCACTCAAAGTTAGAATTTTGATTTTGATTTCAAAAGCTGTTGACAAATGATTTTGGATAGTTTATCCAATTGGAAAATTGGACGGTTTTCCATATGATAGGAATGTATCCTTCACCATCTTATATGAAGGTTATCTCACTATAAAACTTGAGAATTTTGAAAATAAATTTTAGTTATAGAATAAACTGCTTTGGAACTTAGTATGAATATTTAAATGGAAATGTTGCTTTATGCAAATAGAGCCATATAAGCCTCCCTTGTTAAATCCTTGCATGCATTACAATATGTTATTGGGTGTAACTTGCGGAGTGCAGTTGTTTGTGCTTACTCTTACTTAATACATTGTTGTTCAGAAGAAGACTACTACGAGGAGAATGAGAACTTGGACGACTAGGCTACACCCCCAGACGATTGTCTGTGGCGAATTGTGTGGTCTACCTTACTGCTTTTGCTTCCGTTGTATTTTGCTTATTGGCTTTATGCCCATTTTGTAACGAACTTGAATTATTATGAATGAATCACGTGTTATGGTTGTGTTATCATCTTTTGTTCGACTTTGTACACTAGTTGTTCCTGGACTAGTGTATGAAGCACAGAGAATTCAGGATCCTTCAACCAGGTTCGACAGAAGTGGTATCAGAGCCATATCGATTGTATGTCGTAACCTAGTTAGAAAGGTCGATAGGTAGAACACTTCAAAACTTATTTTATATAATAAGAAAATAATTTGTTCTCTCCTCATCTTGGTCATCTTTCCATCCTTAGCTTCTTCATAGCAATTCTTCCTTACCTAATTCTCTCTTCACCATTTTACAATGATAAATGGATCCTTTTTCCCTTAAGAACTTCTATAGACAGTCCCACGAGTATAAACCATTGTGTCCAAGACCACAAGACCTGAAGCTGTCAAGAGAACATCGTTGTACAAAAATCACCGAAGACCGCGAGCATCGAGTAGAACGTTGTATAAAGCTATTAAGGTTATTTGGAAAAGCTTTTGAGTTGGTTGTTTTGTTTGGGTTGTTTGTTTCGCTCTATCCCCCTTAGTTTCTCTTCTCTTTCCTATGTCCTTGGAGATCTAGCAGATGACGACTACTAATGAATGGATGTGACCAAAGATCGGGGCCAGAGAGAATGTGGGTGATCAAGAGAACCCGTTTCCACCGCCATCACCTCCTCCAGCTGAAGGACCTGATTGGCACCAAATGATGGCCAACCAAGTCCATCTGATTAATCTGCTCGCCCAATCACTCAACAACACGCAGAACTTGCAAGCAGCAGCAGCTCAACCTCAGGCTCATGCTCCACCTCCTCCAATGGCCAACATATTTGAGTTCATGAGGATGCGTCCTCCAACTTTCTCCAGCAGCACCGAGCCAATGGAGGTTGATGATTGGCTTAGGGCAATCGGCAAGAAACTAGATATGGTCTAGTGCACTGATCGCGAGAGGGTTCTGTTCGCCTCTCACCAGCTGAATGGACCAGTGTTAGAGTGGTGGGATAATTTCACCCAGTCTCACGCTGATGCTTAGATAATCTCTTGGGACGAGTTCATACAGGCTTTCTGCTGTGCACACATCCCATCAGGCATGGTGACCTTGAAGAAGAAAGAGTTCCGCACCCTGCGCCAAGGCAACCGCTTCGTCAATGAGTATTTGCACAAGTTCAACCAGCTAGCTCGCTATGCACCTGAAGATGTTGCAACTAATGAGGCCAAGCAAGAACGTTTATTGGAAGGACTCAATGGTGATCTCTCAGTTCGCCTCATTGCTCAAGACTACACCGAATTTCAATAGTCGGTGAACAAAGCTATCCACCAGGAGGGCAAGCACCTAGAGATGGAAAACCGCAAAAGGAGGATGACAAACCAGAAGTTCAACTCTGGGGGTTTTCTCAAGCCCCGCACCACTTAGCCTCAGCCATCTCAACAAGGGAGATTCCAGTCCTCTTCGACCAAAGCACCTGTGCCAGCTCAACACCCGAACAACTCCGATTTTTGCAACACTTCTCCCAGATGCCAGTTTCAGAAGAAGGCACCCATCTCAGCTGCAGGAGTTACTTGCTTCCATTGCAATGAGTTGGGGCACTATGCCAATAAGTGTCCGAAGAAATAGCAACCAGCAACCCTAGCCTGACCAAATCAGGGAGTTCCCGCCTCTAGCAGCACTCTAGTTGTAAAGCCATTAGTTCAGTTCATGAAGGGACGTGTAAATCACGTCATAGCTGAAGAAGCTCAAACTGCACCAGATGTGGTCCTTGGTACGTTCCTTGTCAATTCAGTACCAGCATCAGTTTTATTCGATTCAGGAGCTTCGCATTCTTTTATTTCAAATAAGTTTGTCAGAAAATATGGGTTATCTGTCTCTCCTTTAGTTAACCCTATGTTAATCCATTCTCCGGGCTGAAAAATGAGGACTAGTTCCCTATGCCCAAACCTTACCTTGAAAATTTCAGGAGTATCCTTCGTGTCAGACTTAATAGTCTTGCACTCACAAGGATTGGATGTGATTCTCGGAATAAATTGGCTAGCTAAGAATCAAGGCTAGATAGACTGTGCCAATAGGTCTATCACCCTCACCAATGAACAAGGAATTAAAGTAGAATTCCGTCCTGAGACCTCTGTTAGAGAAAGTTCTATCCTGACCAGTTTGCAGGAAGTAAAGTTGGAAGACATTCCAGTGGTAAAAGAATACCCAGATGTATTCCCCGAGGAATTACCCGAAATGCCACCAGATAGGGATATTATGTTCCTAATTGACCTAGTCCCGGGAACGACTCCAATTTCAAAGAGACACTACGAGACGTTTTCCAATGGTATGCATTAACTCGGAGCCACCCTTATAGGTGAAACCCTCCGTGAACCGTCCTTGTGTGTGTAGACGGGGCTCCCACGGAGGACCCATACGTTGTGTTGGAGTCACTGGATCAGCCTTAGCAACTGCCGATGCTCTTCAGGCGAGGGAACTAAAAGGAACCCAGCCCACAAATTTCCATTAACAACAGAACATTTTTCTTCCTAACAACTACCACCCGCGGCTCGGAGTTAACACACAACAAAGTAGTAAGTCAAGAGGGGTCCCATATGTCCCTCATGTGGTTGCACACAATAATGCTTAGATCAGTGTGACACAAGATGTTTGGTCCTTGTTGACTTGGGCACCAACCAGCACACCCGATAACCACATCATTCATACCATCTGCCCAAGTCCAATTTGTTTTATTTTCAATTTTCAATTTTTAAAATACAATACTTACATGAGTACCCTAACCCAAGTAGTTAAAGTGATGATATAATGACCATCACCGAAGCGATGATCCCCACTCTATCAAGCTAAGCATTGCTAAGCGACACCGATTCGTATATTGTATATATATGACCATAATTCATCCACCGAGCTCTAATTTACCAGCGGGAATAATAACCTAGGCTCAATGGCAAGGAATAAATATTTACCTACATCTCATGCAACTACTAGGACTACCTCCCTCTAACAAGAAATTAATTATCAATTAGAACATGCATACATACAGTTTGTAATACCCCGATTTATTCTAAAAGAAGAAATCATTCAAAAGAGAAGAATAGAATTAAGAAAGAGGAGTTTTTCGCTTTTCTTCGGCAACCTGGGCCTCGGGCCTTGGCCTAGGAGGCCCATGGGGGGCCGGCCACCTATAAAAGAAGGGAAAACCCTAGGCTACCTCTTGGAGCCGCTCCTTCCTGCTGCTGGGGTTCGCAAAGGAAGGAGAAGGAGGGACTGCAGATTGGTGGGCCGAAAGGAGGGACGAGGGATCTTCTTCGTGGGGGATCGTTCAGCGTCTCCCTAAGGTTCTTCAAGGGTACCGAGAGTCGTTCCTCGCTGTTTAATTAAGAATAGATACAAAACCGATTAGATTTGATTGGATCAAAGTGTGTCTGCAGTAGATCAAATCTGTCCAGTATGTTGCGCGGGCTGTTTTGACATCTTAGAGGCCGCATCAGAAGTGTTGATCTTCTATAGATATCTATATTATGTTCTTAACTTTCTGTGGCCACCGAGTTCACCTGATTCCGTCGTTCGAGTCAAAAGTTATGATAGATTTAGTATCTGCTGTCCAGATTTCTGACGAGATTAATCTGTTTTGTTATTTCGTAAAATATAAAAATGTAATTGGAATAATCTGGGTTTTCACCCAACTAGGTTATTGTAGGTAATTTGATATCCTTTCCAGATTGTTAAAGAACGATCAATTCGGAGTTATAGATTAAAAGTTATGATCGTTTTAGTGCTGCTGTTTATTCTGTTAGACAGTTTCTGTGCTGAAAGTTCATATGTCTGTTAGCGTACTAATTTGGCCGAATTGGATTATCTTGTCAACTAAAGTATTGTAGATTTGTTAGTTAAAAATCCACATAAACTGGATTCACCTCATTCGGAGTTCCAGATCAAGAGATATGCTGTTTACCATGCTGCTGTCCAATGGCGTTATTTGACTGAATGCGTTGGTTTCAGTTTAGGGTTTCTAGATAAATTTTGCTTCACCGGGGAAGCGATGTAGAACGTTGTTAAGTAGTTTCATGTTCATCGCGTTCTTATTTCAGTTATTTAATTGTTTAGGAGGTGAAGCTTCGGGTTTAGGAGCACCACCTTTTTCCTGCTAACGCGTCGCATCGCAGAAGGCAAGTACATTGCTTATCTTAATGATTGTGCTTGATGAATGCTTATATGATTATGCTGTGATTTCTTATGATTCAAGAGAAGATGGATTATATATGTTCTTTCATATGTGTTGAAACCATGATTGGAGATGATGATATTATTTATTCAGTAGTTCATGTCATGCATTCATTGTTATTTACCGTCCACGGGAGTGGATGAGAATGGCCCATCAATTCCAGGATGGGTATGTAAGTCCCATTAATTCCAGGATGGGCAATGTTGGACACCCGTATGAAACGTTCTTCATACGGGAAGTGGATCCCCGCATTTTTGTTAAG
Organism: Phyllostachys edulis; assembly: GCA_036346405.1. Lineage (NCBI taxonomy): Eukaryota > Viridiplantae > Streptophyta > Magnoliopsida > Poales > Poaceae > Phyllostachys > Phyllostachys edulis. Next base: position 109,909,387 of record CM070550.1, read on the forward strand.
ATGCGGGCTTGAGTGAACACCGACGGGTGTGTCACTGGCTATACCAGTATATGCATGTGTGTAGTCCATTGAGTATTTTTCATTCATCTCATTCATACATACATGTTCAGTTACTATATCTTCAGAACCTTTGAGGAGGTTGTCTTGTTCATGTTGATTGTCTGTTCTTATTCGATGTACTTGCTGAGTCTTGGACTCACGCTTGCTTTGTTTATTTATTTTTAGGTGATCGTTGATGAAGTTTCTCTTGGGAGGGAGTAGCCACGCACTACTCGAATATTTCACTCTACACTAGATTGAATAACAGAACTATTATTGTCATTCATTCATTATTGATGAACTGTAATAAATAAATCTAGATGGGAAGGAAGGATACCTTCTCCATGATACTATTGATTTATTACTGCTTGTGAATCTAGATTAACGATGAACTGTAGTAAATAAAATTAAATGGTGAAGGAAGGATACCTTCTCCATGTTTTGGATGTTTTATTTATGCCTTTATATGATATATTATTCGAGTTCTTCCGCCATGTGGTTGTATGTTAGTGTATTTAGGTGACATCTTGACTTCCAAATAGCCAGGGTGTTACACAGTTGCACAACAAGATAATCATACTGAAAATAGTAGGATCAATATGATCAGGGGGGGGGCTGCTTGCCTTGTTGAGGATATTCCAGTGGCTACTGAGGATCACTCTCGTAGACAATCAAATCTCCGTAATCTATCAAACGAATAAGAAGAACGAATAACACCGAATATAACAAAAAAATTCAAATTTGTCCAAATAGTATGAAAATTACACAGCATGTATAGAGTGATTTTAGATGAATTTAGAGATAAAAATTATTTGATTTGGAGTTTGTATGTGAAAGTTATGCCCTAAACAAATTCTGCTGGGAGAGAAAATAGAATTAGGGTTTACTATTCAAGAAACTGAAATTAATTGCAACTTCAAAAATTTCTGGAGTGGTGGTGGAGATGAATTTTACATGGCATGAAAGAGAATAAAATTTTATGAACAAAAAAAATTAGATTCATCTCTTTTGGAGTTAAAATGAATTTTCTATGAATTTTCCAAGTTAAATGAATTTTCAGTGTAACAATAATTCTTCTCCAAATTTAATTCTAATATTAAAATTTTCTGAGACAGTAACATGATTCAAATCTATTCCAAGTTAAAGTACAATAAAAATGAGAACTAACAAAATTGGTCTCACTCAATTTGGAGTTAAAATGAATTAGATATGAATTTTTGAAGTTATTTGAATTTACACTGTAACAATAATTCGTTTCGGAATATCTAAATGCATTAACTGCTTTTTATACCCAGCTAGACCTAGCCAAAGACAATGACAGGTGGGGTCTACTGAACAATGCTTTCTTTTCCATTTAATTCCTGAAATAAACTCAACTGACACGTGGGGACCTCATGTCGTAGAGTTGGTCCATGAGCATAGTGCGTGGACTAGAGTCCACAACACAGTGCTCTGTCCACACGGTGGCTCTTGTGTAGTTAATGGCCTCGGGCCCACGCGTCGGCGACTCACAGAGGAAATCAGTGCGTTAACACACTAGATTTCTGTGCATGGGCCCACTTGTCAGTGTAACAAAGCAATCATTAAACCCAGATTTGCTCAGCAATTAATGCTAAGACAAAGATTTAGAGGCTTAATTATGTGCTATAGTACATGTCGGATTCCGACAACAGAGAGGCACTCTCGGCCGATCCTTTTCGTGCTCGCCGCCATGTGAGGTTCAAAGATGGTGCTAGAGAGAAAAATTGGGAAGTGGAGCTTCTTACCGGAGTCAGGAGCGAAAAGGGGAGTTTCAGCTGGAGTTGGGGAAGAAGCCAAATCCGATAGCCCTTGTGAACGAAAGCTAAAATCAGTTGAGGGGAATTGATTCTGGTGCTCTAGAACATAACATGACGGGGGTAGCGGAGGAGGGAGTTCACTGCTACGGCCATAACACTGTGGTGGTGCGTCGGCCGAAGAATGAGAGCTTGAGCTCTCGGCCGTTTCTCTCGGTGGAATAAAAAGGAGAGGTAGGGGAGTAGCTTGGGGTGGCAAATGGCGAGAAATGGAGCTCCAGGGGGGCTTTATACAGGTCGGGCGGAGGGAGTGAGAGAGAGCACCACACAGGCGTTGACACGCTTTGGCATGGGCGTTGAGGGAGGTGACGGGGGAGTTAATGACGACAAGGGCATGGGTGAGGAGTGGCAGTTGCGGGCGAGGTGAGGTACGTGAAACCGTGGGCGGGTTGGGTGGCTGGCGCGTAGGTGCGCTTGGCGGAGCGACCACAGCGCTCTAGCGTGGGCGAGCTGGCGCTGGATGCCAAGCCGCGTGGAAGAAGGGTCCTGGCTAGTGGGCCCGCAGGTAAGTGAGAGCGGTATGGGGTGGGTCGTGGTCTGGTCCGGTTGGGTCAGACCGGATCAAACCGACCCGTTGACTGGGTTTTCCAAAAAGGCTGAGACGTTTAGGAATTTTTAGACAGAGTTTTACAACTCTAAAAATTACAAAAAATTTATTGGAGGTTCTTGACAAAGTAAATATCATGGTGTAATTTTTATAGGGTTTTTAATGCAATGCATTTTTTCCTAAAAATCTTTCAATTTTCAGTTTGCATGTATTTTTATTATTTGATGTGAGGAAAAATTTCCAAAACTTGTTTGTGTCAAAACCTCATTTTATATTCAGTATACTTATGACAAGTTTAGATTTTTACTTATTACCTTTTATGCCAATTTGCTCTTATGTTCAATTAGGTTTGTACTTTCCCAATTTGATGCATAAGGTTTTAAAATCAACAAACATTGGAAAGAATATCCAGAGAAATTAGATAACAACATGATGCAACAAAAGTTTTAAAGAGTTCCTACTTTTATACACTTGAAACACGAACCTAGATTTGCGATGTTACAAATACCTGCTGTATATCTGCATGTAGCCTACTGGACTTAGATGCACTGTCACAGTTGCTAGGCTAAGCCCCGGTCAGACATGGTGGTTTTTCTCTTGCAATAAGTGCAGTAGGAAATCTGTTCCGGACAGTGGTTCGTACAAATGTTCGTCTTGTCCCTATAGAGGCGCCAAACTGAGGTACACTGTTGTTGTTAGCATTGGCATCCCTATACACTTTTAGGTTCTGGAGTTAACTTGTGCCCCTCTTTCTTTGAAAGGTACAAGCTTTGTGTTATTGGCACTGATGGAACAATGGATGTAGAGTTTATCCTATTTGGAGATGTTGGGCAGCAAGTCGTTGGTAAACAAGTCAGCACTGTTCTTAGATCAAACCGTGGAGGAGATGAAATACCAGTAGATATTGCTCAAGTCGTATGCGCGAAGTACAGTTGGCATGTTAGTATCACAGAAAAAAAGTTTCCGCAGTCCTAAGAAGTCCTATCAAGTAAACCATATTATAACCGTACTTGGAAAACAAGCTACCATTCCAAGAATCCATGCTTCAGATCATATTGCGTCATCTTCATCTAAACTTCTTCATTTAGTTGACCAAATGAAGGGACCAGTTAGCAAAGCTGTTGATTAAGAGACCGCTATATCCAGCCATATGCTTCATACTCCTGAGAGAATTGTTCCTAATAAACCTCCTCGCACATCATCGCTTACTGAGGTATTTATAGATTTTGTTACTTACACTTCTTCATGATGTTAACAGTACATATAGTTAGATTTGCTTGCCCATGACTATAAATTGCTTGCCCTTCAACGTCTATTATAGTCTTATGTATTTCTGATTGTGTTGTGTAATATTCTGCATTCATATATCGTATCCATAATGACGCCTTATCGTTTTTTAGACTACCTCTCATTTACCTCGGTTAGTTCTTGGTTGCTGCACCATCTTGTCTGCTCATAAAAAAGTATTAATCCTTCTAATAGTATGCATATCGCTGCAGATTCAACCAGCAACACGGACGCTATCTTCCACGCAAAACCTGATTGCTACCGAGGACGAAGGCCATCTAAAGTACATTATGTTAGCCTCACTCTTTATTTGTTCATTTGATATATACTATCTGCATTGCCGTATTTCACATATCATTCATACTTTCGCCTTATAGACTTAAGGAAGCACGTGTTGCAATGCCATCTACTAGAAAATGTCTATTCAGTCATTGGTCACACAATGCCATCTACTAGAAAACGTCTATTTCAGTCATTGGTCACCACAGAACAGGCCTGTATTCGTCTCATCTTTCCTTTATCTGTTTCTTTACAGATGATTCAACATATGCTTGTATACAAATCATTCCTATAATCGAACTAGGACACTGTGTTCTGCCTTACCATATCCTAATACCTGCATACACTATGTGGATATTTACTTGTTTCTACTTGCGCCTTAACTATTTTCAGTCCGCACAAGTTGAGTATCCTCCGGAACAAGCTGCCTCCTTCACCAGCGAGACAAATGTCGTTGATAATTCTGAAAAAAAAGACCCAGTCGATGTGTGTTGTAGGGGCGGCCCCACTGGCCTGAACGACTCGACGAAGACTGTAAGGCCCCCTCGAAGGCCGTGAGTCGGAGGTGTGGCCGGGGAGGGGAGGGTACCAAATGCACGCTTCGGGGTTCAAGCCCACGCTGAAACCACCAGGGGCAGCGTGGGCCAACGGCCGGAGGCGCGACAAGGGGCCTCCCCGAGGGTACCAGGCATACCTTTGGGGAGGCTCCGAAGGTCTCGCGAAGGCTTCCGAAGGACCGCCGAGCACTATATACCCAGGAATCAGGGGTTCCCCAGGGCCATCTCGGGGGCGTCGAAGGGTGTCTGGGGCCCCTCGGCTCGGGGACACCCTGCACCAGGCGAAGGTTGGAGAGCACTGGTGGACCGAGCGTACCAGCCGAATGGACCAAGACCAGGGAGGTCTACCATAAGTCGAAGCCTACACATAGGGGAAAGAAAAGCCCTAGCGGTCCCTATAGGCATAGGGCCTTTTTAGAGACAGATCTGTAATCTTATGTACCTGGTCCGAAGGTTATTTATAGCTTACTGTTATAACCTTTCTATATGTACTGCTAGACTATATGTCTTCTGGTTTCTCTATGCTCCCGATACACACTACTTGTTTTTACCATCTTCGGGTAATCACGTCTATGCAAGATCAACATCAAACATTGCTTTTCATACTTCTTTATAATATCTAACAATGTAAAATACTTTGCGTTTTCCTATCCTCAGTGCTTTTGGTATAGAATGACGCTCAGCAAACTACAGCCCACTATTATCTAGCACCTCCTATAGGTTTATCCAGTGCCAAGCAGATTTTCATCTGCTTGCTATGTACAGCAAACTGAATAGTTAGCAAAACCTGTTTCGCCTTGGATAGAACTTGTGCTCAGTTTCAGCATGGTCGTTTTTCCTTTGATCTTGGATAAGGCTACGAATGGAGACCAGACAAATCTTATTTTGTTTATTGTTGCATACAGACATGCCTGAATGTACTCATATCGAACTCGTTTTTATCCCCGTGCTTGCTCCCTATATCATAGTGCAGATTGTTTCTGTATGATTAATTTCCCAATACCAATTATTTACGAACTAGACATACCGTCATTCTTACACGCTTCTTTGCCTACAGTTAGTTTTGGTATAATTGTAATTGTAAACGTAGCTTATAAATCTACCGTAATTACCAATATAGCTGTAGACGTGTCCTACACGCGCGCGCCAAGGTGTGCACCGAGCTCTAGTAAGTATGAAGACAGGTGCTGGGGCGATCACCCGATGGCAGCACCATCGGTTTGAGAAGTGAGGATGAGCGTTCCTGTGTTTCAAAGAGAAGTTCGATTGCATCGCTTAGTTCTTGAAAGCGACCTGGCAACTGTTCGCTGTACACGTGTCGCGCGCATTATTTTTCTGTTTGCCATAGATGTTGCAATTTTCAGCATACAGACGTGGAGGAAGAATGATGGCCATCGTGATGTGCTGTGATCTGATTCTGTTGGTAGAGAAAAGAGGCGAAAGCAGAAGCAAATCTCTGAATGAGGCTATAGGTTGCTCAGATGAACAGGAAGCTGTTGCTGTTTGTCGACGCAAGGCACAGGAGTCACCCTATACATTTCACCCTTTGCCCAACTATGCAGCCGACAAACACAATTGAGTAGATGCAGGCATGCTAATGTGTGTGCAGATTCTGTTCCACAACTGCCTAATATGACCTATAGAGCTGACTTCCGAATAAACTGTTGAACCTAGCGCCTTCGGTGGAGAATGTCATCTGCACTAGAAACCGTTTCAAATTTTCAATGGCCTGACCCCAGACAACTGCAATAATGCAACCCAAGGGGGAGATTCATCCCTCGAGCTGCAGCATTGTGTGATGAGAGCATCGAAATGTGCATTACAGTGGAGGTTCAGCGATGATATATGCTGATATGCTGTTCAGTATATCTGAACTTAAATCTTTCGCATTTCTTCATGTACATTTTATCTCAAAACGTCAATAATATTTGAAAAGAAGTCAACTCAGTTATGCAGAAGATTCTCCTGTGGTTTCCAAACAATTTTTTTCCTTAGAGAAACTTCAGAAACTTACCATGAAGGAAGTTATACACTTATAAAAAGTACGAGATAGCTAGAGCTGTGCTATTTCCTTTCACTTCTCCACGTTTCAAGGGTAAAAAGGCACAGATAAAGATGGTGTAGAAAAGAGACTAATCTTTCATTTGATTTTTTTCATGTGGGCTCGTACTGTTGGTTGCTATTTGCTAATAGCAGTATTAACATGTTTTTCCAATGCTTGTGAGTTGTGATTTCACTTGATCATATATGCAGCCATAGCACTACAGAACTCACTTTAGCATGATGGTGTAGACAAAATCCAAAATTGTACAAGGAAATGAAAAGAAAGAATAAAAAGAATAAAAAACTCCAAAATAGCTACTCTACGCATATCTGTGCTTTTTTTTTTTCTAGTGAAGGGTGTGACCTATCTTTGTCATCGTTCTCGCTTCTTTCTTTCCTTTACTTTTTGACCTGAGGAGAGGTAAAAGCTTCATTGATCCAACTGCAACCGGGGAAGGCTATACTTAGTATTCGAACACTGCCTTGTCAAACTTTTCACTTTTCCATCTATTGGAACATTTACTCAATGCTAATGTTTCATTTAAGGAGTCATTAGTCCTGATAGCTCAAACTTGCACTCATCTAACCTTTTACCTGTTAAGTCATGCCGACCTATGTAGAATTTGAGAGTGTAGTGGGGGAGGAACTGCTCCATTCGCTCATGGCTCTCCTTATCTGAAAAAAGGGTGCACCCTAAAGACACCATCCGACTAACTTTGTCATGAATCTTTCGGGTGAACCGTCCATATGAAAAGTATTAAGCCTGCACAAGAATCTGTCTGAGGAAGGTTGTAACTTGCAAAGTCAAAGGAACATGGATAACGGTATTGCTTACTGTGTATGCTGGTTTCTTTCAGAAATAAATTGTAACAGCCCAAAAGTTTTTGCCAAAAATCCTGAAGTTAAAAATACGAGATTTTTAAAACTTTTTACGTGTTATCAGTTGTTGCCATATTTGCATACTTTTTGGAGTTTATTTCAACTGAATTCCTTCTCTGGAACATGTTGTGAAAGCAAACAATTAGTTACAAGAAAACTAAAGGTGTTGCTTTTTTAAAAACATTATGTGAAATTAAAACTCGAGAACTAAAAACCTAAGTTCAAAATCCAATTTTCGAAGTGCTTAAAAGTTAGATGAGAATTTCTAAACAAACATCACAATTTAGCCTTCACCTTTTTCTATTTTCCCCTCCTCCTTTTTCTCTTCTCTTTTCAGGCCCATGGCCCCCTGGTTTTCCTCCTCTCGTCTTTGGCCCACCCCGCACGGCTCGGCCTAGTGCCTCCTTCCCCCACCCGAGCGCACCCCCACCCTGGCCCAGCTACGCTCTCCTCCCTCTCTGCCTCCTTCTTCCCTAGGCGCCCATCCCCTCCCGTACCTACTCTCTCTCTCTCTCTCTCTCTCTCTCTCAAGCGCACCGGTCGCCCTGTCGCCGTACACAGATGACGCGTGCCGCTACCCCTTGCATCAGCAATGTCCCATTGTCGTTGCTCAGCTGCCCACTCCTGTCACTCAATGGCGCTGCTCCCATGCCGCCCTGACGTCGCGCCATCTTGTCGATCCCAATCCGCCACCAACCCTCCACCGCTCCCCACCCCCCCTCTCGCCTATAAATGGCCGCCCCGAGCCTCCATTGCCCCTCCCTACCATTTCCCCTCCCCCTCCTCTTCTCCACCGAGTGCAACTGCAAAGGAAGCGCTGTGCCCTGCTTCGGTCACCATGCCGCTGTCGCGCCACCACCACTCCGGTAAGTTCCCCGGCTTGCCACCCGCGTCATCGTACGTTCCATAGCTCGACGATCCTTTCCCCCCATCTGATTACCCCTTTTGTCCACAGGAACCCGCCGGAGACCTCTTCTTCCCCGTTCCCGACCACAACCGCCATTCCCGCCACCGTGCCTCCTTCGGTAAGCCCATTCCCAATTGCTTTCGCTTCGAGCACCTCAACACCTCCCTTGAACTTCCTCAGCGGTTAACGACATCCCTCTCCTCCTAGGTCGCCGCCGCCACGAGAAGCCTGTCGCACTACCCCAGATCAACGTCGTTGGCACTCCTTCGGTCTTCCCTATCGTCATCTTCGTTACCAGTGAGTTCCTAGTACCCCGTAGAAGCTCATGCGCACGTCCATTAGTTGAGGGCATTGCTAGTGTGTGGTTGCCACCGTAGCCTCGAATGTCGCCGCCGCTCAACGCTGTTGCACTACCACCGGGGGCCGTCTTGGTCCACACCGTCGGTACCCCTAGAGTTGTCTGCCGGCGAGGAACCCATTTTGGGCTTCCCCAACCGCCCCCGTGGCCCGACTCCCTGGCGACAACCACGGCCGAGAGCGCCCCTAAGCTCCCCTACCGTTGTCGGAAATGGACAAGCACTGTAGCTAGTAATTACTGTCACCATTAAAGTGTCGTTAGGACATAATAGTGGTTAGGGGTTAATTAGATGATGTGGGAATGATTAATTAGGAATTGTTAGTCAATTTGTTAATAAGTATTAAGATTAAAAGTGGCATTTCAATTTGTGCTATTAACATTTAGATAAAATACAAAATCAAATTAGGTGACCATTAGTAGTTAACTGGCGGTGGACTACCAAGTCGGTAGATAATTAAGAAGGTGAATCGGTTAGTGGTTATTGCAATCAATAATATAGGGTTAATAAAATTCAATAGTAAGTTAATTAACAAGTCAGCATGGGAAGATGTTAACAACTAGAACACCATCTCGAAAGATCAATGTACTCTGACCGTTAGTGTTTAGTTAATACCACACATTTGGCCGAATATTCCATTTGTGACTTAGGTTAAGATCATTAACCTTGTCGTTGTTCAACAAACGATAGGTCAAACCCTAAATGAGAGATCGCGTAGTAAGTAAACTAACAATAGCGATCAACTTAGGTAGTTAGAGCCTAAGATGGTATAGACATGTTTAGGCGTATACATACACACATGACCGAATGCCCAGTAGGCCCTAGGCTATGGTCAAAATAATAATAATAATAATAATAGATAATACACCATGGTTAATGATCAATAGACCGTGTCAGTTAGGGTTTATACCAACTATAATCTTATGTTTAAAAATGGCTAGTTAACAAGAGGGTCCTAAGACCCTTGGTAGAGAGGTAGCTGTTTTAAGGTGCTATTTAAAAGCAGTATAGCAATTGGATAATAATTAAGTACCATTAACGTATAGCCTTATGTCTAGGAGTACCCAAATGAACATAGGGTTGTATACCATGATCCAGCAACATCATGTGTAGGGCTAATCTTAGTATAGTGACCATGTAGTGAGACATATAAGCTCCCATATACCTACATAGAATAAGCAAGGGAATAAAAGTATATGTGTATGCATGTATATCAATTGACATATGGACCATGCTAGTAGTTGATTGAGCAACTAAGTGTGTCCTCGATACTTAGAGTAAAATGCCAAGTAAAGTGTAGTAGTGATAAAACTTAATGAAGGATTAGTGGTAGCCGTGACCTAGCTTCATACTAGTAACATGATCAAGATGATAGGGTTGATCGCTAAGCAAGGACTAGTAGGTAAGAGACCATAGACCTTGTATCATAGTTGTCTACTTAACTGGGAGTAGTCTCTAGTAGGTGCGGGAGCTAAGGGTCAACCTAGCGTAATAGATTTACTTTAGTATATGCCAAGCCATGTAGGTAGTAAGACTAAGTATGGATCACCTTAAGGAAACTCCGAAATCGTAGACACCCCCAATCAAGATATAAGGTTAATGTCTAGCTAATGCTAGGAAGTTTGAGCTAAGGCTCATGGAATTTCCTTAATAAATATCAAATCATAAAATAAATTGTCGGTGTTTTGGAACTGATCTTACGTAATGATTGTTTGATTCAAGGGGTCCCTAAGACTCAAATCACGCAGAGCGAAAGACACAGGGATTTTTATACAGGTTCAGACCTTCTTCGGAGAGAATAACAACCCTACTCCTATGTGGCTATGTTGAGTATGTTGGTTACAAATCAAGAGAAAGACTCAAGTCTAATGTCTTGTGCTCCTGATTGCCTCTCCCCCTGCCGTTTGCTGATTCCACACTTTATATAGTGCTCGAAGTGGATGTAGGTTTCTCTAGTCCAAAGGGCGCCACAACGCTTCAGATGATGAAGCAGTTACTAGAGATTATTGTTGGAGTAATAACGTCCCCACGTTACCAGGCAGTTATCATCAGGGTAGAGAGTTTAATCGTGCAATTATTCCACAGAATAACAGTGTATACTAACTATTTAGATGGCCTAATCAGTTGTGTCTACTTGTCTGCAAGCTCAATCAATTATAGGGTGGTCGTAGTTGACCTGGTCATAGGACTTACGACCATATGGTGGTCGTAAAAGTACTTACGACCACGTGGTGGTCGTAGAAGAACTTACGACCATGAGGTAGTCGTAGAAGGACTTACGACTATAAGGCAGTTGTAGAAGAACTTACGACTATGGGGTGGTCGTATAAGAACTTACGACCATGAGGTACTCCTGGAAGGTCTTATGACACCAGGTTCTCCCTTATGAATATTACGGGGTATACTTGAGAGCCATATGATGGTATTATTATCCACAATAAGAATTACAGATAAATAATTAAATGAGGATTATTAGATCCTCGTCATTTAGCCCCCCCCCCAGCCTCAAGTGAAAGTAACTTACTTGAAAAAGGAGCCATAGATGATCTTACGATCAGAAGGTGATCGTAGAACGGTGGTCGAAGGAAAGACTTTTCGACCAGTATTTCATTTGACCAAAAATAAACTTGGTCAAGAAGGTTGTAGAAAATCTTACGACTACAAGGTGGTCGTAGAAAATCGTACGACTACAAAGTGGTCGTAGTTTGATTAATCGGAAGTAAAACTTTTCCTACTGGTATTTTATTTGACCATAAAAAGACATGGTCAAGAAGGTAATTTCGCTTGAGGTGTCAAAACATACTCGGTTTTCTTGAACAGATAAATTAAAGAATCTCAATCGACTCTCATAGACCTGTCTGTTGGAGCGGTTCCTGAAGAGGTGGTAACTGTTGGGTTGCCACATCTTTAACTCAAGTGCGCAGTTATAAAAACTTACCGTGGATTAGACTTTGGGTTTTTTACCTTTCCCAAAATCGCTTCAACTGTTCATCAAGTTCTTGCGTTCTCCACCGCCAACCAAATCGTACGCTCTCTTGAGACTTTTCCAATCCAAATCTCCCCCTTTTTGAGAAAATGGCCGGAACTACTTCCCAATGGGCATAATCGGAGATAGATGTGGCCAAGATGAAGGCTTTGGTCGCCGCCGAGAAGATCCCGAACAAAGAGTTCGTGAAGTGGATTGAGGCTGCTGGGCAACATTGGTCGTCGGGGGAGATGGGGCAGATTCATGTCTTCCAAGCATACTATGAGTGTGGCCTTCGATTACCTGCTCACCCTCACACTCGTACTCGAACACTTTGGGGTGGAATTCATGAACCTCGTTCCGAATTCCATCACGATGTTAGGTGTGTTTGTATCACGATTTGGAGCTATTCCAGTATTTTTACGGGATGACCAGAATAGCTGGAATCGCCTGTAGCTGTGGTCTGAAGCTCCACGACGGGTAGTCGAAGGAGTACATTCAGATGTTTACCTAGTCGTCATGGCTAGGATGGAAGAAGAGGTAGTTCTACTGGGAGACGACCAGTGAAGACAAGCTCTCTTTCACTGGGAAAGCAGTCGAGAAGATTTCTTCCTAGGATTCGACTCCCAAGGATCTTGGCCAGATCGCCTCTTACATTCAAGCCATCAAAGACTTGAAGGAAGAGGGGCTCATCGGATGGCACGTGGTGAAGGATTTCATTACGTCATGCATTAGCCCTCTAAAGAAGAGGGCTCATCTCATGTGGAGGTACTTGGGGCCAGAAGACCCGACCAGAGATTATGAGAAGGGTAATTAAAATTTTAACTTAGCTCTCTTTCTGTTGATTTCGAACTTGGCTATTGAAAGTTTATTTACTCCTGCAGATATCTTACAACCGAAAATTGATGCCCGAGTCAAGCTCGTTTGTGAGAAATCCCCGCCACCCAACTGTTGAAAATATGCCCTAGAGGCAATCATAGAGATGATTATATTTCGTTATGTTCATAACATTGGATAATATGTTACCTTATTCCTAGAATAATATCATTAATATTTATTATCAAGTATGTGACTTGATTGTGAAACTCTATATTTCTGCGATGATTATTCTTAAACGTTCCCTGGTCAGAAACATATGAGAACACATATGAATAGACTAGCATATGTATTGGTCGATGACTATGTTTCACAGGTCATGGATATGGAGATATCAAACCAATAATATGGACACATGTTAGAGAACATGGTGTTGGATAAGACCCACCTTGAGACACTATTGAGATTGTTATGATTCTATGTGTCATTAGTTGGTCTCAAGCAATGATGATGTATAATCCTTAGACCTGAGATCAGCATGGTTTCCTACATTTATAATAGCACTCTTAGGGATTGCCAATCGTAACTCGTAACTGGGTAGTTATAAAGATAGCTTTCGGGTATGCTATGAAACATGCGGAGGAATGTGACTGGTCGTATATGGGATTTGCCCCTCCTAACATAATAGGAGAGATGTCCCTGGGCCCCTCGTTGTGGTCGGATAAAGTAAGTGCATGGCCATGTAACTAGTGATCGAAGTGTTCGACCACGTGAAGTTATTAGACACTCGATCGAGAAAGTATTGAACAGTCCATGGATGACACAACATCTCACCTGGAGTCCAACCAGATATCATGTGGCAAAGGGAGAATACACGATAAGGTCTTTTAGTTCGATCAGATACGGACTAGTTGTATGGAGATACGAGCTGGTCGTTAGTGATATGGACCTGGTCGTAGATCATATTGCATTAAAGTTCATCTGATATATTCTATGTGTGTTTGGGAGTCGTTATGTGCTACTAGGTACAGCTAATGACTCGTGGTCGGAAAAGAGTTTCCGAGTCACAACTGATTACACATGAACCTATAGGGTCGCACACTTAAAGGGCTAGGATTTGATTTGCATGGTGATCCAAATTCTTATAGGCCACGAGTTCCTAATGGGCCTCAAGTTCTAGACCCATCATGGATGCCTATATATAAAGGGGCGGTGGCATCGGGAAAAGATGATATTTTAGAAGAACTCCTGAAACCCTAATAGCCATGCCTTTCTCAACCATGCCGCTGGCGCTAGCACTCTAGCGCGTGGTGTCCCTGCACTGTATTTATGGATACCTTGGAGGTGTTGTTGCGAAGCATCAGCACTAGGACGATCCGCAACTCGTGACGATCACAGGAGCAGGAGGAGAAGACGCGGGGGCGAGTATGACCACTATTGCATCAACTCGGAGATGTGCAGCGAGTACGACTACGACTGCATCAACTCACTACATCGACTCTACTTCTGCTACGAGTCGGCACGCCTAGTGGTAATCTCGTGATCTATTACTAGCGGAGGTTCCTTGGTTACGGGGTAGAAAATTTTGTTTTGTGCTATCGTAGCCTGCCCGTGACCCAATAGTGGTATCAAAGCCAGCCCATCTAGTTTTAGATTCAGATTAGATGCATATTGTGATATGTGGGAGTCCTAGATGTGATCTATTTCTGTTTTTGTTGGTCGTAGATTGTTTTTGGCGATGGTCTATATGATTGTCCATGAGTGGTGGTCACGAGATGGGTTCATGATCGTTATTCCATGATCGTATGTTCGTGGTCGTATCACGACTTGCCTCTACCGGTCAGTTTCCGCCATCGGGGCAGATAGTGATCGTAAATCCATAGAGCATGCGAAGATCAATCTGGTTGATCGAATCGGAGTTGCGATTAGAAAGGGTTAATGTGATTAATCCAATACGATTTACATAGACGGAACAGTAGATTAGATCTACATAGTCTAAAATTTTTTGCAACAAGGGCTCCTGTGACCCCGACCAACAGGGGCTGCCGCCCCTGTGACCCGCTCTGCTCACCGCTAAAAAGGACCTTGGTATTTAGTATTGCTAGTTCACACCATCCGTTAGATAGAATGCGATTATACGCCTAACTTGTTTTTGTAGGATTTTGTGAATAGTATGACCAGTGATGTATGAGAGGCATGTATGTGTGTAATGTTTATGACTTGCATGTCATGCTTATTGTAGCCCAAGGTTGTCTATATTTGTATAACGGTCTGCGTGTTGACTAGTGATGATTCTTCACTCTTGTAATTTATTATTAGTGCTATTAGGAGTAATGGCTTAGTAGGAGTACTTGGAGGAATTGGCCACTTGGAGACATGGCGAACAGGAAGCACGATGATGGATATCACCATGTGGAAGGGTCATACTATATCACAATGCAATTTGATTGATTGTGAATGCCTTTATATTCCTGTTCATTTATTTCTATGCATGTTATTTAATTGCTTTAAATGCTTTTAACATGGTAGAAGTAAAAAATCCCTAACATAATATTGAGTTAAATTGATGCCCTCCCAATTAACTGCACCATCCAAAGTCATGTATTTTAATATTTTAATGGTAGGTCTTGCTAAAGCAGAGTGCCATTAATATTCCTTGACTAGATGGGTTTGTGTCGGACACTTACATGTACAGTATTGGTTTAACTTGACAAGGTCATCATAACGGTTATGGACATTGGGGCATAGGGTTAGGTGCCGAAGTATAGAGATGCTGCCCAACAACAAGAGTCATATAGAGATATGATTAGCAAAGGGTTGCTTACCAATTTCACTAATCTTCTAGCAGTGATGCCAAAGCTCACTAGTAGATTAACTGATTGTGGGTCTTAAATCACTAAATGTCATAAGAGGGACATGGTATTTAGTGGGAGTATCTTTATTAAATTGTTTACTAGAAGTTACTTTTCTTGAACATACGTCTTAGTTTTGCATATTTTATGTTGTAGATCATGGCACCAACTGCTGTACCTACATCTAGTTTTGCTTTACGCACGATACTTGATAAGGAAAAACTGAATGGAACAAATTTTGCGGATTGGTCCCGTAACCTAATAATTGTTCTTAGGCAAGATAAAAAGGAACATGTTCTAGAGGAACCAATTCCAGATGTGTCTACTGAAAATGCTGCTGCTACTCTTAAAACCGCCTATAAAAAGGCATGTGATGAGTCCCTTGATGTTAGCTGTCTCATGCTTGCTGCGATG
This sequence comes from Phyllostachys edulis, assembly GCA_036346405.1. Taxonomy (NCBI): domain Eukaryota; kingdom Viridiplantae; phylum Streptophyta; class Magnoliopsida; order Poales; family Poaceae; genus Phyllostachys; species Phyllostachys edulis. Next base: position 109,925,163 of record CM070550.1, read on the forward strand.
AACTCAGACCTATAGAAGCAGTTTGAGAACATCGAAGCCTACGATATGATCGTGGCGCTCAAAGGCATGTTTGAGACACAAGCAAGAACTGAGAGAGATGAGATCTCAAAGAAATTGTTTGGGAGTAAGCTAGCTAAGGGTAGTCCGGTGAGCTGACATGTGATCAAGATGGTTGTTTACACACAGAGCTTGGAAAAACTTGGCTACAGATTTGATTCTTGCTTCACTTCCTACAAGCTATGGGCAGTTCATTCTGAACTTCCATATGAATGGCTTAGACAATAATCTCACCCAAGGTAGTCAGAGTCGAGATCCCGAGTCGGATCGATTTGCCTCCGGTAGGATCGAATCGTAGTATCGAATCGTAGAATCAGCGATTCTACGGATTTGTAAAAATACACATATTTAACATCTATACTATAAGTTTGTATGATTGTTATATGGTTTACCACTTGCATGTTCCTTAAAAGTAGCTAGACATACTCCAGAATAAAAATAGCTTATCATTATCAAGCTCAAGATTGCTCATGCCATAATATAGATATTTGTACTAGCATTACCACATCGATACAATATTTTGCATGCTCCTTATTTATTTATAGTTTCATTCTCAGAAATTAATATCAACAAATTTTGCTCTAAAACAAAATATCGACAAAGCACGGCCTCTAAAAAAATTGCCCTAAGTCTCTACGAGTAGGATCGACAAGTGAGATTTGGATCGACAGTCGTCGTGGGTTCAGAGAACCGTAAGACTCTAAGAGTAGGATCGCGATCCTACCGACCTTGAGTAGGATCGGATCGGCAGTAAGACTTGGATCGACAGGCTGTCGTGGGTTCGTAGAGTCGTAAGACTTTAAGACTTGGATCGCGATCCTAACTACCTTGATCTCACCGAGCTGCATATGATGCTCAAGACTGCAGAGGACAGCATTAAGAAAAGCAACAGTCATGTGATAATGGTGCAAAAGAGTACAAGCTTCAAGAAGAAGGCTTGGGTCAAAGGAAAGGGCAAGGCTAAAGTTTCGGATGGAATCCAAACTAACAAGCCTAAGCCCAAGACTACGTCCGGCCCGACTCAAGAGAATGAATGCTTTTACTGCAAAGAGCCAGGCCATTGAAAAAGGAACTGCAAGAAATACCTGGTTGATCTGAAAAAGAATGGTGGAACTAAACCTTCCACTTCAGGCATTAATGTTATAGATATTTTTCTTGCTGATTCTTCTGTTAACTCTTGGGTATTTGATACCGGATCGGTTGCTTATATTTGCAATTCGATGCAGAGTCTAACAATTAGTAGGGGAATTGCAAGGGGCGAGATGGATCTTCACGTCAGGAATAAAGCAAGGGTTGCTGTATTAGCCGTCGGGGCTTTACCATTACTTTTTGCCCTCATGATTTATTATAGAATTAAATAATTGTTATTACGTTCCAGCCATAAGTAGAAACATCATCTCTGCCTCATGTTTGATGGTAGAGGGTTATAAGTTCATTATTGAGGACAATGGTTGTTCCATATTTTTTAATGAGATGTTTTATGGCTATGCTCCTGTTTTGAATAGGTTGTTTATTTTAAATCTTGATGATGCATCCGTCTACAATATTAATGCAAAGAGGCTTCGGCCTAATGATATGAATTCCACTTTCATTTGGTATTGTCGTTTGGGTCACATAAGTGACAAACGTATAAAGAAGTTCCATGATGATGGAATTCTAAACTCATTTGATTTGGAATCATTTGAAACGTGTGAATCTTGCCTACTCCAAAAGATGACCAAGACACCTTTCATTGGTCATAATGAGAGGGCATCCAACTTGTTGGCACTCATACATACTGATGTGTGTGGACCAATGAGCACGACAGCTAGATGTGGTTTTCAGTACTTCATTACTTTCACCGATGACTACAATAGATATTGATATATCTATTTAATGAGGCACAAGTCGGAATCCTTTGAAAAGTTCAAGGAGTTCTAGAGTGAGTTACAGAATTAACTTGGTAAGACAATCAAATCTTTACGATCTGATCGTAGAGGTGAATTTTTACGCCATGAATTTGGTGATCATTTGAAACAATGTGGAATTATTCCATAGCTTATACCACTGGGCACTCCACAATGGAATGGGGTGTCCAGGCGGTATAATTGGACCTTGTTGGACATGGTTCGGTCGATGATGAGCCAATCAGATCTGTCATTGTATTTTTGGGGTTATGCTCTGAAAACCGCCGCTTTCACTTTAAATAGGGTACCATCTAAATCAGTAGATAAGAAACCATATGAGATGTGGACTGGGAAGAGTCCTAGTTTGTCTTTTCTAAGGATTTGGGGATGTGATGTCTATGTTAAACGTTTGACGTTTGATAAACTCACACTCAAGTTAGATAAATGCTTCTTTATAGGATATCCTAGGGAAACCAAAGGATATTATTTCTACAACTGAGAAGAGGGCAACGTTTTTGTTGCCTGAAATGGTGTCTTTTTGGAGAAAGAGTTTCTTTCAAAAGGAGTAAGTAGGAGAAAGGTTCAACTTGAAGAAATTCGGGAAGCATCTGAAAGTGTTTCAACTCCCACTGAACCTCTATAGGATGAACAAAATATTGTTGAACCTGTAGATGAGGTATTAGCCCCACGTAGATCTAAAAGGCTACGTCAATTGCCTATAAGGTATAGGCATGACATATTATTATTGAATAATGATGAGCGTAAGACTTTTAAGGAAGCAATGATGGACCCAGACTCTGAGAAATGGCTTGGAGCCGTGAAATCCAAGATAGACTCCATAAGAGACAATCAGGTTTGGAACCTGGTCGATGCACTTGATGGTGTTAAAACCATTGAGTGCAAATGGATCTATAAGAAAAAGATTGACATGGATGGAAATGTTCATATTCATAAAGCTCGACTAGTCACAAAAGGGTTTCGACAAGTTCAAGGGGTCGACTACGATGAGTCTTTCTCACCGGTAGCACGCTTAAATCTGTACGAATCATTCTAGCTATTGCTGCATATTTCGACTATGAGATATGGCAAATGGATGTCAAAATGGCTTTCCTTAATGGAAACCTCGATGAGGATGCGTACATGACACAGTCTGAAGGTTTTGTCGATCCAAAGAATGCTAGTAAAGTGTGCAAACTTCAGAAGTCCATTTATGGATTGAAGCAAGCATCTCGGAGTTGGAATATACATTTTGATGAGGAGATTAAAAGGTTTGGTTTCGTCAAGAACAAAGAAGAACCTTGTGTTTACATGAAGGTTAGTGGGAGCGCACTTGTAATTTTAATCTTATATGTGGATGACATATTATTGATTGAGAATGATATTCCTATGTTGGAATCCGTTAAGGCATCATTGAAGAATAGTTTTTTCTATGAAGGACCTAGGAGAGGCAGCATATATCTTAGGGATAAAGACCTATAGAGATAGATCAAGAAGGCTAATTGGATTAAGCCAAAGTACTTATATTGACAAGGTGTTGATTCGGTTCAACATGCAGAATGCCAAGAAAGGGTTCTTGCCTATGTCACGTGGCATAAGTCTTAGCAAGAGTCAATGTCCTTCGACAACTGATGAGCGAGACCGTATGAATGGTATTCCATATGCTTCAGCTATTAGATCTATCATGTATGCCATGATATGTACTCGACCAGATGTATCATATGCTCTAAGTGTTACAAGCAGATACCAAGCTGATCCCGGTGAAGGTCATTAGACAGCTATGAAAAATATTCTTAAGTACTTGAGAAGGACTAAGGATGCGTTCCTAGTTTATGGCGACAATAAAGAGCTCGTTGTAAATGGTTACACTGATGCAAGCTTCCAAACCAACAAAGATGATTATCATTCGCAATCTGGTTTTGTATTCATTTTGAATGGAGGAGCAGTGAGCTGGAAAAGTTCCAAGCAAGAGACGGTTGCTGATTTTACGATGGAGGCCGTGTACATTGCGGCTTCTGAAGCTGCGAAAGAAGGTGTTTGGATAAGAAATTTCTTTGCTGAGTTGGGTATGGTTCCGAGTGCCTCGAGCCCTATGGATCTCTATTGTGATAATAATGGAGCCATTGCGCAGGCTAAGAAGCCTAGATCCCATCAGAAGTCCAAGTATATACTATGGCGTTATCATCTTATTCGCGAATTGGTGGATAGAGAAGATGATAAGATATGCAAAGTTCATACGAATTTAAATATTGCTAATCTGTTGACAAAGCCTCTCACACAGCCAAAGCATGAGGCGCACACAAGAGCTACCGGTATTAGATACTTAAATGATTGACTCTAGTGCAAGTGGGAGACTGTTGGAAATATGCCCTAGAGGTAATCATAGAGATGATTATATTTCGTTATGTTCATAACATTGGATAATATGTTATCTTGTTCCTAGAATAATATCATTAATATTTATTATCAAGTATGTGACTTGATTGTGAAACTCTATATTTCTACGATGATTATTCTTAAACGTTCCTTGGTCAGAAACATATGAGAACACATCTGAATAGACTAGCATATGTATTGGTTGATAACTATGTTTCACATGTCATGGATATGGAGATATCAAAACAATAATATGGACATATGTTAGAGAACATGGTGTTGGATAAGACCACCTTGAGACATTATTGAGATTGTTATGATTCTATGTGTCGTTAGTTGGTCTCAAGCAATGATGATGTATAATCCTTAGACCTAATATCAGCATGATTTCCTACATGTATAATAGCACTCTTAGGGGTTGCTAATCGCTACTCGTAACTGGGTATAAAGGTAGCTTTCGGGTATGCTATGAAACATGTAGAGAAATGTGACTGGTCCGATATGGGATTTGACCCTCCTAACATAACAGGAGAGATGTCTCTGGGCCCCTCGTTGTGGTCGGATAAAGTAAGTGTATGGCCATGCCACTAGTGATCGAAGTGTTCGACCACGTGAAGTTATCCGACACTCGATCGAGAAAGTATTGAACAGTCCATGGATGACACAACATCTCACCTGGAGTTCAACCAGATATCGTGAGGCAAAGGGAGAATACACGAGAAGGTCTTTTAGTTCGATCAGATATGGACTAGTTGTATGGAGATACGAGCTGGTCATAGGATGGTCGAACATGGTCACTAAGTGGTCGAAACCTGGTCGTAAGGAGTTACGAATTGGTTGAGACCAAATATGAACTGATCGCATAGAGATACAAACTGGTCGTTAGTGATATGGACCTAGTCATAGATCATATTGCATTAAGGTTCGTCCGATATATTCTATGTGTGTTTGGGAATCGTTATGTGCTGCTAGGTACCGCTTACGACTCGTGGTCGGAAAGGAGTTTCTGAGTCACAACCGATTACACATGAACCTATAGGGTCACACACTTAAATGGCTAGGATTTGATTAGGATGGTGATCCGAATTCTTATAGGCCACGAGTTCCTAATGGACCTCAAGTTCGAGACCCATCATGTATGCCTATATATAGAGGGGCGGTGGCGCCGGGAAAAAATATGATCTTTTAGAAGAACTCCCGAAACCCTAATAGCCACGCCTTCCTCAACCACGCCGCCGACACTAGTAGTCCAGCGCATGGTGTCCCTGCCCCGTATGTGTGGATACCTTAGAGGTGTTGTTGTGAAGCATCATCACTAGGACGATCCACAACTCGTGACGATCACGGGAGCAGGAGGAGAGAACGCGGGACGAGTACGACCACTACTGCATCAACTTGAAGACGTGTGGTGAGTATGACTATGACTGCATCAGCTCACTACATCGACTCTACTTCCGCTACAAGTCGGCGCGTCTAGTGGTAATCTCGTGATCTATTACTAGCGGAGGTTCCTTGGTTGCATGGTAGAAATTTTTGTTTTGTGCTATCGTAGCCTGCCTGTGACCCAACACCAATGTGGTGGCTCCTCAAATCATAGCGGTCGTGTCCGCAGAGGATAAAATGGAATGCCTAATGGTAATCAGAAATTGATTTCATCTTTAGGATCCCGTAGTTGTAGAAATTCTTATGATTATGAGATTGTCGTAGAAAAACTTACGACTAAGTACTGGTCGTAGAAGAACATACGACCATGGGATTGTCGTAGAAAAACTTACGACTAAGTACTGGTCATAGAAGAACTTACGACAATGGGATTGTCGTAGAAAAACTTACACTAGGTACTGGTCGTATAAGAACTTACGACCATGGGATTGTCGTAGAAAAATTTACGATTAGGTACTGGTCATAGAAGAACTTACAAGCAATTAGTAACATTTTTTTTCTGACTCTTGCAGAAAGTAGGCATGAAAGACCGTCAGGACAATGAAGAAGTCGAATTAATGATCGTTGGCACGGAGGCAGAGCAAGTTAAGGCTCCTCTGGCCAAAAAGTATCGACTTGTCAAACTCAAGTTCGGCTGCTTCGATTCAGCCCTGTGAGAAATTCGCTGTAGATATGGCTGCTACAGAGAAAGCCAAGGAGGTAAAAGCGACCAAAGCTCTTAAACACAAAGCTTCCAAGACCAAGATACCGTTCTACTACGATAATAAAACTTTCGCAGTTTCTGCCTCCTATGGCTTTGTCAAGCAACTAGAAAAGGAGAACTAGAAGAGTTTAATGTCTTTTGTGAAGGAAACCGCTACGCCAGCAGGGCCTATGGTCGAGGAGAGTATTGCTCTTGGGCTGGTCGAGACAGGTCTCGGCCATCCGGAGAGTTAGGAAGCCCAAGGAGCGGTAGTTCTCGCTCAAGACCCAGACGTGGTCGTGGTTGACCCTATTCCTCAACTCGAGTTTCGACCAGACATGGTCGAAGAGAAGAAGTCGAAGAAATCTTCTTTAGGGAAGGTTTTTTCCAGATTCAAGATGAAATCCAGAAAACGAAGATATGTAAAAATACAAAAGTGTAAGAACATCATTTACCTTTTGCTTTCTACAATCTGGCATGTCTTCCTTTTTGTAATCTTAGCCTGACTCCTCCAGCTCTCAAGGACGTTCCTGTCGAGGAACCCACTGCTATTTCTCCGACAGTCGGAGGAATGACAGTGGCGGTGGTCGAAGGGTCGTCCACCATCCATGAGGTGGAAGAGGATGTTTTTGCTGAAGCGGCTACGAGCACTGAGGTGATCGTGGAGCCAAAAGCGAAGATGACGGAGGTAGCGGTGGAAGCATCAGGCCATGGTGGTGAAGCATTCGATCACCGCGCTGGGAAGGAAGTAGTTGTAGATGTTCCTCCCGACCCCCAAGGTCAAGCTACTGATGCCGCCACCACTGAAGAAGAAGAAGGGTCTGATTTCTTCGACCATTCCTTTGGGTTCTTCAGCCCCGCATCGGTTGTGGGATCTCACGCGTTCAGATCTCGTGATCGGGTTCCTCACCCTAAGGACATTCCAAACAGGGGGTATATTTGCGATGACGAGCGTCTCAAAAAGGTGTGGTGGAACCAAGTTCAAGAGATCGATGAACTGAAGAACCCCACAAGAGTATTATCTTCGTTTGCTCGAATGAGCATGAATGTAAGTACCTTCTGCCCATCATTTATATATGTGTCTTTTCTTGCTTCCCATTGTCTTTCTTTATGCAGAATGCTTTGGAACAAATTTTCACTATTGCGAAATACAACCGACAACTTGTTCAGCTACGATAAGAGAAAGCGGTACTCTGCGAACAGGCAGAGAGATGGTAAGTCACTGCTACTCGTAGTCGTTTATATTTAGACCATTTGCACAGTGTTCATGGGGATTGTCGTAGAAGAACTTACGACTAGGTACTGGTCGTAGAAGGACTTACCACCAGAGGATTGTCGTAGAAAAACTTACGACTAGGTAATGGTCGTAGAAGGACCTACGACCAGGGAATGGCCGTAGAAAAACATACGACCAGGTACTAGTCGTAGAAGGACTTATGACCAGGGAATGGTCGTAGAAAACGGCCACTTGTTCTATATGCTCATGTCTGCTTTTCAACTTTGCAGGCTCAAGAGTGACGAAAAGACCTTGGATGATTCGCTCGACTACGAGAAAGTCAAAATAAAAAAGCTAAGGGAAGAGAAAGAAGCCCTTCTGAAGAAGCTTCAGGAGGCAAACTCTGCAATTCAAAAGTTGCAGGGACGAATAAACAGTAAGTTCTAAACTTAAGACCGCTTATGATAATGACATTCTTTTCTTTTTCTAACTCTTATCCTTTTACAGAAAAAGAGGTTGAAATGGGGAAGCTCGAAATCAAGAGCAAAGAAAAGACCTTGGTTGTTCACGAGATTACCCGCATAGCCAAAGAAAAAGATCAGGAGGCCAAGTCGTGGGAAGAGCGATATGCAAAGAGCATTGCCTCCTATGATGATGAAGTCAAGAAGTTAGATTCTCGACTAGCAGGTAAGCAATTCTTTACATGCGACTAGTTTTTTAGTCCTTTAAGGGTTATTTTGTCTGACTAGTCTTACCCTTTTCAGAGCAACCAGTCGAAATAAAACAACTCCGTGAGGCTTTGACTCGTAATCAGGAGGAGATGAAGTTGATGAAGATCAACCTTCAAAACAACATTTCTGTCTTGAACAATGTACTCAGTGGGCTACGTGCTGAGGAGGTCACTCCTCGTGAAGACACGATAATTGCTCGCTTGAGTACCATTGGAGAACAAGTCGGAACTTTGCAAGAGTTGGTGACTACTCTGAAGACTAACCAAGTTGATTTGATAAAAGAGGCGGTCGAGGGCGTAGTAAGTTTTGTCCTGGCAAAACTTAAAGCTCATGACCCCAATCTTAGTTTGCAGCTAATCAAAGCCGACTTCAACTGCTCTGAAGCAGAAGCAGAGCGATTAATTGAACATATGCAGTTGGTCAACAAGAAGGTCATAGAGGAGGTGCAAATAGGATCTCCCTTGTTAGAGTAGTTTGCAATAGGGAACTTGTAAATACAAGCTTTTTGAGTATGAATATATAAATCCGCTTTTTCTTGCAAATCATCTTGTCAAGTAGTTAGTAACTCATAAGATAATGAATGGAAAAATAAATTAAGACTAAGAATTGAAGTCATATTAATAACTTTATCCTAGCCCCCGACTATTTGTTTAGTTTATTTAGATAAACTAAGTAAATAGTGTGAAAAGAGTTTTCTTAAAAGAGAGAGAGAGAGGTTTGGCTAACTTATAGTTTTCGATCACGATTATCATGCACTGGTTGAAAGAGTAGGAATGAGTCGACACTAGGAAGTTCCTTTTAGTGGATAGGACCACATGTAGAAAGGAAAGGCTTCGACTAGGTGATATTACCCTCTTCGACTAGGTTAATCAAATCAAGAGCGGCAACTTGAGTTAGACAAACGTCTAGAGTACCTTAAAAATTCGTTCGACCTATTCCAGTGCACTCGGTAGTTTTTCTCTGGTAGCAAAAGTTAGAAACAGGACGACGGTAGGAAGTTTCTTCTAGTGGGCAGGATCACATGTAAAGAGGAAAGACTTCGACTAGGTGTTGTATCTTTCTCCAACTAGTTGGAATAAACCGAGTTTACCAAAAGTAGTCAAACAAATTACAAAAGTGAAGAAGTTTGATGCAAGATGTCTCATGCACCACTAGGTTTCCACGTCGTTCCACTGGTATGGGTTCCATCCCATTCTTCATGGTGTTGAGAGTGGACAACAACCAATCATTGCAATCTATGATAAGGCATACATTGAGTCAGTCTCCCACAATTGTCTACTTCACATTTCTCATGAACCACAGCCAACTGGATGTGTTCTCCTTCTCTACGATGGCAAAAGCAACTGGAAGAAGCTGGTCATTCGCATCAGCCACCACCGCGGTGAGAATGGTGCACTTATACCTCCCGGTGAGGAAAGTGCCATCCATCGTGAGCACTGGACAACAGCACTTGAAGCCTTATATGGCCTGGAAGAAAGTTCAGAACACACGGTCTAATATGTAGAAGTTAGGGCCTCCATCAGGATCTTCTCTTTCCACCTCATTTACGTACACGCCGGGGTTTGCTTCAGCAATCTGGTAAAGCATCCTTGGCACAAGGTTGTACACCTCCTCATATGTCCCGTACATGGCCTCGATCACCTTCTGCTTAACTCGTTGGACATTGCTATAGCTGACTGGATAACTAACTAGATTTGTGACTTCTGACAAAAGCATCTTGGGGGAGACATGTCCTCCACAACAAGGTGGCTGATGAGGTTTGCCACATATGCTGAAGTCACACTCTGATGCTACCATAGTGGCTCACTCAGCTCGCAAGTGTGGTCGATCACCGTCTTGACTGTGAAGACCGAGCCAAAAAACTTCGCCTTGTGAGCGCTGACTTTGCCAGGGCAGCCTTCCACTAGGCAATTTACGACGTAATGTCCTAGGTTGGTCCGGTGCACCCGGTACACATGGCTGATGGACAAGACATACCGTGTTATAGCTTGCTGCACGACTGCCTTATTAGAGAAGTGTTGCCCAACTAACAGGGTGTCAACATCAAAATCCCACTACGACCTTTTTTCTTGTGGCAGTACGAGTGACCGCACTGCGAGGTCATCAAGTCTGGATGCCACATAAGGCATCTCAGATGACACAATTCTGCTAGTCGGACTACCACCCAAGGGTGTGTCCTCTTCGTTACCATCTGAGCCTAGGTTAGTGTCCTCGTCGAACTCCGACCTGACTAGCTGGTCTAGCAGAAAATTGTGGCAGTCAATGCGGGCCGACCACCATTGTCCCCCCTCATTTTGCACAAAATTATGCGCAAGTCTTATCTCACATTCCGTGCTACCATCTTCATACACCGCCTGTGGTTCCCCGCTTCCTAAGGCACCAACATCATCAAGATTTGATGGCACCCTATGCACAAAATTCACGTACACCACCGGCTTCTCGTATATCGCCGCCTCAGGCTAGGAAGCAATCTGCATGTACTGGCCTCATGCAATGCTACCATTTACCTTAAGTAGCTCCCATACGCCCTGCCCTCCCTTATTCGTGGAGGTGATCCCCTCGATGACAAGCTTCTTCATCGTTGCCTACGTGTCGAATTCCCTCCGAATGCAGCTCCTCAACTCATAATATTCATCGCATCTAGCCCCCCCGCCTAGACCACCTTGTACTGGCATCTCGACAGGTCCAACCTATTGAGTCCATCCCGTACGAGACCATCGCCATAAAACACAAGCAAGTCCCAATTTCCTGTATACAATATAATAAACAGGTCGAACTACGTAGTCTACATTTCCCTGCCCGTGAAAAATATGACTCATTAATTAGGACCAACGAACTATGACTATTTAATTAAGACTAATTATTTAATAGTATTTAATTCAGCCAATTTAGTTACGACTAATTAATTACGCACTACCTAATTAGGACAAATAAATTGTAACTAATTAACGTGCTTAATTAATTACGAATAATTAATTAGTGCTATTTAAATAAGCCTAATTAATTATGACTAATTAATTACGCTAATTATTTAGGACCATTTTAATTACGAGTAACCAACCACGACTAAATAATTACGAGTAATTAATCTGCCTAAACTAAATACAAAAAATGAATTACGACTAATTAATTAGATTAATTAATCAACTGTAATTAATTAAGACTAATTAATTACGCTTGATTAATTAGGACTATTTTAATTACGACTAACAAACTACGGGTAAAAAATTATGACTAACTAATTGCGAGTTAAAAATTATGACTAAGTAACTACGACTAATTAATTACGACTACATTAATTACAACTAACTAATTTGGACAAATAAATTGCGACTAATTAAATACGACTAAATAATTACAACTATTTTAATTACGACTAAATAATTATGATTAACTAACTATGGCTAATTACGACTACATAATTTAATACTAACTACATAGTTAATAAACATAATGCATACGAGAAAAATTACCTCCTCTAGAAGGTCTTCACTTGATGTCGAACTAACTCTACGAAAATAACCTCTAAACACTTCTCTAAACACTCTCAAATCGACTGCGAAATCGGAACAAATTTCGGCGATCGCGCTACCTCTCGCTCGATCGATCCTCTCTGTCTCTCTACGCAGAGCGAAATGATTTTGGTGTGAAGGAATGAGAGCACATCATTGGTTTTATAGTCACAAAGGTGCCGCATGGCAGCAGGGGAATCGGATTCCTTTCCACGACCGAAGCGCCGGGTTTCTCGCGCATGCGATGAGCCGGGTTTTCCGTGCATGCAGGGAACAACGAGAATCCAAAGCTCGAAATCACAGATTTTCATTCGAAAAAAAAATCACATGGAAAGGGGGCGTCCATGCCCCTAGGATCCGTGCCCTAAGGCACGGACAACATGTTTCGAACCTTGGGGCATGGAATAGGCTACGTGAAGCGTCCGCGCAGCTCCACGGTAATATTGTCAGTTTTGATCCAAACGCACACCAATGGTGTCCAAAACAGCCCAAAATAAATATCTTCTGGTATCTTCTTCCTGTGCACTTATTATAGTATATATCTATCAGCTACCAACCTGAAGTTAGCATGTTGGAAGGTAAAAGTATATCTGAAAGTAGCCAAGGTTGGCAAGGGAGCCAAAGCCATAAATGCAAGTAGATTATGTATGTGTGCTGTGCGACCACAAGTCAATCATATGACACATCTTTGTGTAGGCACCGTTCCAAGTTCTGATTAAGGCGTCTGAAAAGAACCTCCTGAGTCCTGATACATCCAAAGAAAATCACCTTTCGTTTAGTTGAATTATTATTGTGTAGACTTAAACTTACCTTTTGATATATTCGGGGAGCATCAAGTAGCACTAAGTCTTATCAGCCTAGCCAGCTGCCTCATGATTTCTGGTTGTCGAATATAGGTGACCTATCTTACTAATCTCGACTCGGAGATGTGTTCTACAATATTCTTATCCTAATCCTAATAGGATTAAGATTCATACTTTCTCCTGGAGAAGAACTACGGGGTACTATATAAAGCCATGAGGGATAGTCATAGAAAACAAGCCACAAACCAACTCATCCAAAGCAATAGGTGCACAAGAGGATTAGAGACTAGGTTATTCTTTAGCACTATATTATTGTATATGATAAGGATCCGAGGGTTCTAAAATGTTCGAGAGGGTTGTGACAGAGCGACAATCCCTTGTACTCTTTTAAGGTTGTGCTTAAAGAATTTACGGCCGACTTCACTAAATCTTTCTCTCATCGTGATTATTTCATCGTTGTTATTATGTTCTCTCTATGAGATTTATCTACTTCATTCTTGATATTGTGCACGCTTATGCCATTTCTCGAAACTTTGATCCGATCTAGAGGCTGCTGTGGGTAAGAAGTGGTATAAGAGTATAACTGTGGTATCTCGAGTCACTGAAAGAATTTTTCTGACAGCAACACATTGAGTAGTTTTTTTTAGGAAACGACAGAAGTGCCATTATTTCATTAAAGGAGGATTATACAAAATACAAATGACAGTTTGCCTAGCGCTGCCAGGCGATAGCAAAAAAAGGGGAAATTAGCTTAGTGACATCGCGTTAGAGCATAATCGGAGGAATGACACTCTGTTCGTGACGCACTGGAAAATAACATCGCGAACACCAAAAAAATTAGACGAATGACATCGCCGTCAGTTACTTCCGTTTTCAGAATTTTTTAAATATAGAAACTGAGCTAAAAAAATTATCCTTTTTTTGTGGAGTCTCCCGACACAGTTTAATTGCTTGTGTATTTTTTTAAAAAAACTTTATACGTTCTGATTTTTTTCTCTAAAATTCATTTAAGTATATTGTTTGTAGGAATTTTCTAATATAGAAAATGAGGTCCAAACATTATGAATTTTTTTCAGGCTTCTTACATAGTGGACTTGATTGTGTAATTTTTCTAGAATTTTGCAAAATTAAGTAATGCAATTTCATAATGTCCACTGTGTGAGGAGTCTAATATTTCATAATGTAAGGACATTATGAAATTGTATTAATTTATTTTGTATAAATTTTTTAAAAAATCACATAATCAAATCCACTATGTACGGAGCCTGAATTTTTTTTCATAATGTTGGACCTCATTTTCTATATTAGAAAATTCCTACAAACACTATACTTCAATGAATTTTAGAGACAAAATCATAACATGTAAAGTTTTAAAAAAAATACACAAGCAATTAAACTGTGTCAGGAGACTCCACAAAAAAATGATAATTTTTTGAGCTAAGTTTCTATATTTAAAAAATTCTGGAAACGGAAATAACAGGCGGCGATATCATTCATCTATTTTTTTTGTGTTTGCGATGTTATTTTTCAATGCGTCACGAACGGAGTGTCATTCCTCTGATTACGCTCTAACGCGATATCACTGAGCTAATTTTCCCAAAAAAAACCAAGAAAAAACATATCAGAAACTGGTGAGACAGGGGAGTGCTGCCTGTGACACTCTATAGGAGTAGTCCTCCGACAAAAGACCGGAGATAAAAGACGAAAAGCTTGAGCTCAAATGAACGTCTTGCCACACGGACCCCCCATCAGTGGCCGTCAGCTTGTAACAACAGCGATGATTGGCGTAGCGTATGGAGAAAATAGCAGAAAGGGGCAAGGGGGTTTAAGAATGAGCGGTTGGCGGCGATGAAGACTCCCTTCTGACGCGTTACAGGAGTAATCTGCCGCTATGGCGACAACAGACGATTGTCACTTGCCTTCGCCCTTGCTGACCAACATTGTCGTCGTCTTGCCCCTTGTTCCCTTACTCATACCCGGCAGAAGGTGCCGTTTGTGACATCTCAGTAGGGTTGGCTGCGGCTCACGGTCCCCCGCAGCCGGCAGGGGCAAAGGAGGGATTCTCTGGGGCTTTGGATAAGGCTTTCTCTGGAGTCATGCCTGCTCATTCCAGATTGTGCAGGATCAGCAAGCTTTGGAGCTCTGAAGTCATCTTTTGCACCTCTTACGCATTCTCTTCCACATCCAACTCCGGGTATTTTCGGCCAGTGTTTCCCACTTGGTGCTTGCTACTCTGGTTTCTAGCAGCCTTCCCGGCATGGCTTTGCAGGAAGTTGCGACGCCGCCCCGACAAGGAAAGCAATACTAGAGAAGGGATACTTGGCCTGGGGTTTGCCATTTTCGTTATTCTATGCTGAAGTTAGCAGCGATGGACAGGCAAGGCACAATTAGATGGCGGTTTGTGTGTGTAGCGCGTGACCCTCCGGAAGGTACGCCGCTAGCTGAGATGCTCCGCTTAGGATCCATGCTCGGGACTCTTCTTTTTATGATCGTATTATCTCGGTAGGTTCGTTTCTCTAGTGTTGAAATATTCTCCTGTTCCTTTCCTCCCAAAGTTCCCACAGAATAAGGATGATCATGGAGGCTTGGCCTTCGCTTCTCGCCGGTTGTTCTGCCTGTGCTCTGTCCAGCCACCAACCAGTTGCATTTTCTCGGGGTTTCCAGTGCACCGGGTCTAGTGCCACTCATTTCACCCAGGTGGCTACCAGTGACGAGGATTGTTGACCAGTCAACAATATGTGTATATCTTTGTTTGTTTATTTATAAATAAGTCGGATCCTTACTGGACCCAAATTAACTTGATGGGCGTAAGATCAATCAAAGCGGTTAGAAAGTAGGCCCAAAAGTCTTTTCTTGCGCTGTTCTCAAACATCTTCTGGACGTCCTATTGGACCTCCCCTGAGAGGTCTTCTCAGACCATTCCAAGACCTCTCCCTCACAGAAGAGGTCTTCAAAAGCATTTACCCACGTGTGGTTAATAATAGCTCACGTAGAGAGAGGGTATTGACCATTGCATCCGGAGTCACATAACGATCGTCATAAAGGGACGCAATAATTGGCTTAAAGGGACACGACTATTGGCGTGAGTATGCACCACTGCAACCAACTGCCGATGTTTGTAGAACTATAAAAACCCGGCATGTGCGCCTTTGTAATCATCCGATATCTTGTAGACTAACCCTAATCCACGTTTATTCACAATCACTCTCCTTGTAATTAGAGCATACCCTTTACAATATACATCACCGTTTGAGTCCTTTGGTGAATAGATAGCAATCTCCATTTTCTTTATATATTTTTGTTTGTCCGTTCTGTGACGAAAGTTCCAGACGTCAACAGCTGGCGCCGTCCGTGGGGATCGCCGTCACAATCTGTCAACGTCCGGGACTCTCGTCATAGAACAGACAAACAAGAATATAACAAAAGAAAATGGAGATTGCTATATGTTCGCCAAAGGACTTGAAATGGTGAATGCGTATTGCAAAGAATATGCTCTGATTACGGGAAAAATGGCTATGAATACACGTAGATTAGGGTTTGGATGTCAATCTATGTTACAAGGGACACAGGCCGGGCTATTTATATTTTTACAAGAGTCGGCAGTTGGTTGCAGATGTGCCTCTTCGCACCAATCGTCGCGTCTCTTCACTCTAATCGCCGCATCTCTTCGTGATGACCGTTATTGCTGATATCTCCACATGTAGCTGTTATTAACCACACGTGGGTAACCGCCTCCTAGGACCTCCTCCGCGGGGGTGGTCTTGGAGAAGTCTTGGAGAGGTCCTGGAGGACACTGTAGAGGAGGTCCAACTGGGCCTCCTCGAGAGTTTTCGGGAACGACAAAGGAAAGACTTTATAGGCCCACCTTTCGACTGTTTAATTGATCTTGGGCCCAGAAGATTAACTCAGGCCCAGTAAAAATCTGACTTATCTATTAATAAGCAAATAAAGATATACCCGGGCAATTGACTAGTCAACACTTCCTCGTCAGCTAGCTCCTCAACTTCAAGTGAAAATAACTTACTTGAAGAGGTTTTTTTGACCAAAACTAAACTTGATCAAGAAGATAGTTTTACTTGAGTTTTAAATAACAATTTCCTTTAAGAAATAGGAGCATTAGTCATATATATTTATGAAAGCAATTCCCGAAGGGACAAATATCTTTTAGTCTTCATTGATTTATTAGGAACAACTCTAATAAAATCTTATCTGTTAGACTTCCATCTGGTTTATTTAATTCCACCGTAAGTTACTGGGTTATAAATAACCTCCAGAAAGGCAAGAAAAAGAAGCATCTCTTTAGAAACTCTCTATCTTTCCCTGTTTCCACTTTATCGTAGACCACTTATTCTCAAACTCTTTTAGTTTGAGTAGATGGTGTATCATGATGGAGACATATTTTATAGAATAAATTTGACTTTTTGAAAACCTTAATGCTATAATCTCTGGATTTTATGCTTCCAAGGTTTTCAAGAAGTCAATTCATTTTGTGAAATCTCCAAGAAGTTGATGAAAAGAAATCCTAATGATCAGGTGATCTTCTCTTGAAACATATATCAAGGTAACTTCTATGTCAATGGATATGAGGTGAGGATAACTTTTGAAAAAAGAAACAACTTTCTAACAACTTTTTCTTACACATATCTGACGCGTGGAACAACCTCCTTGACCGAACGTGACGTGTCGTGTCACCACCAATCGAGGCGTGGCTGTTACATCCTTGAAGTAATGGATTTTTAATGCGCCAAGGGTATATATACTGATCTTTTACCTCTCCTCAGGCACGTTTTCAACCTAGTTGCTTTTCACTTTTCTTTTCACCGAGTACCTTTCGTCCTCCACGAACCTTTGAAAAGAAGGATCCCACAGTTCGCCATTGAACCAAGACAATGGCGGGATGGAAACCATCAATGCTGACAGCAAAGGAACTCCAAGGATTGGAGCAAGACGAGCATCTACCGGAGAAAGCTCTCATCGAGTGGAGTGCAGCAGGGAGGGAGACTGAACCAAACGGTCCAAACCCTCTGGCCGGTTTCACAGTACTTTTCGTGCCCTACCTCCGGGCAGGCCTGCGCTTGCCTGAGAGTGATTTTCTGATCGAAGTTCTTAATCATTATGGAATTGAATTGATTCACCTT
Organism: Phyllostachys edulis; assembly: GCA_036346405.1. NCBI lineage: Eukaryota > Viridiplantae > Streptophyta > Magnoliopsida > Poales > Poaceae > Phyllostachys > Phyllostachys edulis. Next base: position 109,943,004 of record CM070550.1, read on the forward strand.
GTATCGAATTCAGTTCTGGTACTTAGTGTTTTTACCCATATGTTTGAGGCATTTTTAGGGATAGCCCCTAGTCTACGTCTGTTTAGGTTTTACTACTAGATCATCCGCAACAAGAAAGGTGTTGGTGCTTTGGTCACTTTTTATTTTAAATTTCAAGATGCCAATAAGAGGGCGTTCCCCTTCTTGGCTACCAAAGATGCCAACCAGTCATGGAGCAAGGAATGGTTTTATTCCAAAGTTTCGAAAGAAAGCAGAATTACTTACAATCGCAATGCACCATTAGAGTGGTCCACCAAGAACCGAGCTGCTAACAAGGAAATTAAGCTCTCAGAGGATGAGAAGAGAGTGGTCCTGGTGATCATCAACCTGGTAGAAGGAGGTCTATCTGGACGAAAGATCATTCACGACTTTCTCAAGAACAGGATTTTCCCTCTTCAGAAGAAAGAAATATTATCTTGCAGTTGTGATGTCTCTGAAATTGGTAATATTTTACCCATCTTATTACTCGAACTGGATTTCATAGTTAAAGTAACGTAACTTTTATTATACTGTAGCTCTCTCAAATGACGAGGTCCTAGTTAAGACCTCAATCTTGTTAAGGGATCTAGTTCTAGAAAAGGAACCAATCAGTAGAGAGGAGCAGCCCCCAAGCTTGATTGGGGTGACTTTATCACTTAAGAAAGATCGTATAGTGGTAAGTATTCATAGAAATTAACTAGACATAAGAAGTGAATTTGCTCATGTCTAATTTTTATGTTTCTGGACAGACGACATCAAAGAAACGTCCCATCTCAGATGTCGGTGCGAGCACTTTTTCTTCTTTGGCAAAGAGTGCAAGGATTACTTCCAGACCTCCTGTTGCGCCAAATAAGACAAAACCCACGCCTGCTTCAACCTTAGCTTCTCCACGACCTCTTGTTTTAGTTCTCACTCTTCCAAGATCTTCCACCCGAGAGGTATTGAAAACAAAAGTTAAGACTTGCATTTCCCGATATGTCTCTAAACTGCAGCCAATGTCTTCTATATCAACTTTCTTGGCTGGGGTAGTCCAGGGCGAAGGATCATCAGAAGAATCAGAAGAGGAGGTCCCTCTTTAGAGGGTTCCAAGGCCAAGGACTTCCCTGGCCTTAGTTCCCTCCTCATCATAGCAGAGGAGAGGACCCACTTTCACTGTTAATGAGGACTTTATGTCGCTCCTTAGTGAAAGCAGTTTTGAGATCGAGTAAGTTCTTCGATTACACCTTTATAATTTTGGTTTTAAAATGATTAATCTTCTCTTTCCTATTTAGCCTTGATTTGCCGTCAGACCCAGAAAGGGGTCAATTGACTGCTCAAGAATAATATTCACCACCAACTATATTGGCGACAGAGGAATCCCCGGCAGAAGAAATTCTGCTAATGGAAGGACCTCCTAGGACCACTGAGGAAGTGGTCCAAGACGCCCTGGCGACAACTGCTGGGATGTCCCAAGGTGAACCGCTGGACGTGGAGGTCCAGATGGGGAGGTCCTCTCAAGAGGATCAAATGGAAGAGGTGGTCCACGAGACCAGCCATTTTGAGGAGGTGGTCCATGAGACCAGCCGTTCAAAAGAGGTGGTCCATGAGACCATCGAAACTCAAGATGAAGGTGATCATACCTTGGTAAGATTTTTATCCTGATAATCTTTCATTGAATTTATCAGTATAAACCTGACTCATAGAATGTCGTAGGAGCCGTAGAGTACCAGCATTGATCCAACCAGAGGAGTTTTTTGTCTGGTTCAACTGCATTAGTCCAAGGATGAGATTCCTCTAGAATGTTCACCTCCCAAAATCGAGAAGAAAGATCTCCAGAACCTCATCACATCTGTCAAGAGGTGCTGGAGAGTCAATATTGACATGGTGGAGGAAATCAAAACTTTTGCAGAGGAAAAAGAGAAGTATGTACAAGAAGTTATTATTCAATCGTAAGATTCTAATTTAAATAAATAACTTATGCCTTTGTTTACTTCACAGGGAGTGTTTACTGGCGAAAGCCGGACAAGAAAATGCTGAGTCTGCATTTCAAGCTCTCAAATTAAAATTATCTGAGGTAGAAAAAAGATCCGAGGAGAGTGCAGTGGTCATGGCAGAAAAGACCGAAGAGATCCGCCTCTTGACTCAGAAGAATAAGAAGTTGCAAGAGATCCTGGTCGAACAATCCAAAGAAAGTCATGATCTCTTTGAACGAAAAAAGACGCTCCTCAAGGAGAAAGAAGCTAAAGAACCTTTCTTTGTTTCTTATAGAGCATTTGATCTATCATATGCAATGCATGAGTTTTTATTATCTTATTCTACTCTTTCTCAGAGCTAGAAAAGGCAAAAGAGGATCTTCAGGAGACCTCTTCTAATAAAGACTTTTAGATTCAAGACTTAAAAGAAGTGGAAAGACGGAGTCATATTGCCGTACAAGGGCTTGAAAAGAAGGTGGAGATCTTAATGAAGGCTGGCAAGGAAATTACCACAGTTACTGAAAACAGCTTTTCTCAGATTTTAACTTCTCTACGAGAGATCGCATAATATCTGAAGGCTCCGGTAACTCCTCTTGCGACCAAGATGACCTTGGATGACCTTAGAAATGATATCTATACTCAAATTGAACATATTCAAAAACACATACCTGCTGTGAAGAATATCATATATCAATCTTTGACGAAGGCAATGAGTCAAGCTTTAAAACAAGTTTTATTGAAGATTGATCTCCTTTATGGGGATTCTGTCGATCTCCAGAAGCTTGCCCCTACGCCTAAGTTTAAGACAAAAGAAACAGGTATTGCTGCTCAAGCCAAGATTACACCAGTGGTGGCAGAGATCATAAGGAACATAGAAGCTAGTGCTCCTGCTCTTCCCTCAAGTACTCCTTGCTCAAGTGCTCAAAAGTGACATTGTAATGATATAGATGTTTTATTTTAAATTATATGAGATAATGAAAAGATTTTGTGTACGATAATTGTGATTATTTATCAAAGATTGACTAACTTTGTCTTGCAAATTAAATTTTTTGCAAATTGAAAGTCGTATATTTTACTATATGTAGCCCACCGCCTGGAACACTTTGTCCGGCAATGGGAGAAGTGTTCCGGGTGAATAATTGTGCTAAAATCAGTATATCTATTACAAAACCAATGATCTGAATCAGTGTGTATTCAAGAAGATGAAGTCAAGCTGTTGAGCTCTTATGCAATGAGAATTGGCTTACAGAAGAGGTCTCAGATAGTTGTCATTTCCTAAATGTATACCGATGGTCATTTGATGAGTAAAGACACTGTGATCCATTAGCAAAATTGATCAACCGTAGGCACTTAAAAAATAGTGATCATGTATGCGAAATGATACGAAAAGATTTATGTTGAAAAAAATTTCAATATATTCATGATAATAAAATAACAACTAAACTTATATAGTATAGAAACAAGATACATATACATAGAATTTTCAAAGATGTTCAATGCCCCATGTGTTATATAAAACACGACCATCCTCCAAAGCTAATCTAACTGATCCTAGCCTAGTGACAGAGACTTCATTATATGGACCCTCCCATCTGGAGGACAACTTGTTCAAGTTGGCTTGGTTCTGGATGCGTCTCAGGACCAAGCCTCCTACATGAAGTGTTCTTGGATGAACAATTCTATTAAAATAGCATCTCAGCCCTTGCAGATAGGTAGCCGATTTTAATAGTGCACGATCACGTCTTTCTTCTAGCATATTGACGTCATCTTCACGTAAATCTCCCTGATTTATTCGATCTAGGAGGTCTATACGTGTGGAACCTAGCTGAATTTCACTAGGTAGCACTGCTTCTACACCGTAGACTAGTGCGAATGATGTTTCACCAGTTGCTCTACTGGTCGTAGTACGCAATGGCCATAAAAAAGAAAAGAGTTCTTCCATCCAGTTTTTTGAGCATGCCTTAAGGTTATTAAAAACTCTCTTTTTAATACCTTGCATAATCTGACCATTGGCCCTTTTTATTGCCCCATTGCTCTGTGGATGTGCCATAGAAGCAAAGCAGATTTTAGTGCCAATTTCATCGCAATAATCCTGAAACACATCACTAATAAATTGGCTCCCTTTGTCTGTGATAAGACGACTGGGTACTCCAAATCTCGTAACAATGTTTTGCACAAGGAATTTATTTGCTGTCGCAGCCGTTATACGAATGACTAGCTCAGCTTCTATCCGATCCACTTAGTGAATGTATCGATGGCCACAAACAAGAATTTATACCCATTGGGTACTTGCGGTAGTGGTCCAACTATATCAATGCTCCAAGTCGAAAAAGGCCATGACAAGGGAATAGTCTGTAATTAGTAAGATGGTTGGTGCACTTGTCTGGTATGGAACTGATATTGCTCACAGGTCTAAACAAGGTGCATAACATCTTGTAGAGCGGTGGGCCAGTAATAGCCTGCCAAAAAGCTTTACCAACTATTGTTCTATAGGATGCATGTGGACCACACAAGCCCTCATGGATTTCTTTTAGTAATTTTATCCCAGAGTCTTGGGATATGCAACGCATAAGAACACTATATGCTCCCGTCCTGTACAATGATCCATTGACCAGCTTATACATGTGTGCTCTTCGAATTAACCTATCCTTCTGTTGAGAATCATCGCGCAATGTCCCTTATGCAAGATAAGTGGTTAATGATTTCATCCACTCCGCATCTTGCTCAATGACTCCGACCTCTGAGGTGGTCGAACCTATTTCTACTGAAGGTTTTGTAAGGTATTCGAGAAAAACACCTATTGGAATAGGCGTTTGTGAGGAAGCCAATTTCGATAACTGGTCCGCTAAGGAGTTTTCCTTGCGCGGTATATGTTGGACTTCGAAGTCCTTGAAGTGTTTTTCTAACTTCCTCACTTCACCCAGGTACTGAGCGATTATCTCATCAGAATAGTTGTATTCTTTTGATACTTAGTTTATGACTAATTGCGAATCTCCCTTCGCCAAAAGTCGATGGTCTTCGAGAGATTTGGCTGCTCGAAGCCTGGCTAGAAGTCCTTCATACTCTGCCACGTTGTTAGTGGTAGGGAACAGAAACTGTATGACACATTAGAGTTGATCACCCTGTGGTATTATCAACAAAATCCCAGCCCTCGAGCCTTTGAGCTCGCGGGAGCCATCAAAGTATAGTGTCCAATGGTCATCCAACCCTAGACTTTCTTGAGGTTGATCCTCGGTGTTCGTCCATTCAGCCACAAAGTCAGTTAGGACTTGGCTTTTTATGGACGTTCGGGTAGTAAAATGAAGATCGAATTCTTCAAGTTTTACTGCCCATTTGGCTATACGACCTGTTACTTCTTGGTTATGAAGTATATTTCCAAAAGGAAAAGACAAAGGTATTGTGATTTTGTGAGATTGAAAATAGTGTCTCAGTTTTCTAGAAGTCATCAGAAGAGCATAAATTAGTTTTTGGATCTCAGGGTATCTCTCATTCGGCCTGTGTAAGACCTCACTTACATAGTATATGGGCCGTTGGGACCCTTCTCTTTCTATAATAAGTAATGCGTTGACTACATTAGGCATTGCTACCAAGTAAACTAGTAAAGGTTCACCGTCTAAAGACGAAACCAATACTGGAGGATTTGAGATATAAGCCTTTAAGCCTTCGAAGGCTTTGTCAGCTTTTTCGGACCATTGAAACCCCTTATTACTCTTGTGGATCACTTTAAAGAAAGGTAAACCATGTTCTCCTGATCGAGAAATGAAACGACTAGGAGCCGCCATTCGACCAGTTAAGGCTTGGACCTCCTTCACTGTGGAAGGTGGTCGTAATTGTTTGATAGCTCGAATTTTCTTAGGATTAACTTTAATCAAACGAGAACAAATAAGGAAACCAAGCAATTTGCCAGAATAAACCCCGAAAGTACACTTTTCGGGATTAAGTTTTATTCCATGTTTATTTACATTTTTGAAGGTCTTTGCAAGATCCTTCAAAAGGTCATTCTTAGTACTACTTTTTACAACGAGGTCATCTGTGTAGGCCTCTAAATTATGCCCCAACTGACTGCTGAAGGTCTTCTACATCAAACGCTGGTACGTGGCTCTAGCGTTTTTTTAACCCAAACAGCAACTTGACATAGCAGTAGACACCGAAGTGAGTGATGAAGGCGGTCTTTTCTTCATCTTATTTCACCATGCTGATCTGATGGTATCCGAAATAAGCATCAAGAAAACATCAATTCGCAACCCGCAGTAAAATCAACTAATTAATCAATGCGAGGCAAAGGGAAGTCATCCTTTGGGCAAGCAATATTTAAATTGGAAAAATCTACGCACATGCGCCACTTACCGTTAGATTTCTTGACCAGGACCAGATTTGCAAGCCATTTGGGGTGATCAACCTCCCGAATGAAGCCAGCTTCAAGGAGCTTATCGAGCTTTGCTCTGATAGCCTCTTGACGATCTAAGGCGAAGCATCTCAGTCTTTGCTTGACTGATTTATTCTCATGCTGAATGGGTAGCTTGTGCTCGATCACCTCCCTTGGGACCCCGGGCATATCAGATGGCTTCCACGCAAAGACATCTGAGTTGGCTCAGAGTAAGGTGAGGAGCTCGTCTTCCTATTTCTCACTTAGTCCCATGCCAATCCAGACTATCTTGGATTAGTCATCGGGGCTAAGTGATACATCTTTTACCTCCTCATTGGGCTGAGGAGCGGCCTTGATCTTCGCGGACTTCCCTGTTTTATCCTCCAAAGTAAGATCTTTTAGAGGCAACTGATCGGCCAGTTCTAATGACTTACGATCACATGCATGAAAGTGCGATGGCCTGGTCACCTTGCACCACAATCACGCCCTTTGGACCAGGGATCTTGATCTTCTGGTAGGCGTGGTGTGTAGCTGCCATGAACTTTGTTAGAGAAGGTCTTCCCAAAATAGCATTATAGGCAGACTCAAAATCAATCACTTCGAAAGTAATTAACGTAGTTCAAAAATTAGTAGCCGTACCGAATGTTACTGGTAAAACTACTTGCCCTATTGGTGTAACCGACATACTGGGCACTATCCCATAGAAGGGACTTGTCATTGGTTTAATTTTAGAACGAGAAATTTGCATCTCATCTAAAGTATTTACGAATAACAAATCTAAAGAACTATCGCTATCTACTAATACTCTCCCTACCCTGCAATTACTTATTATAGGGGAAACTACTAGTGGTAATTTACGAGAAGTAGACATACCTTTAGGGACGTCCTTCTTAGTGAAGGTCAGGGAGGTCTCTGACCATTTGGGGTATTCCAGACGACCAGGTGGGATTTTAACGCTATTGATGTCCCTCCATGCCGCCTTGTACTGCCGCTTAGAGGTGTAGACAGCTGAACCCTCGTAAATGACGTTGACGTGGTGATCCATCCTTTGGAACGGTATTTTCGTGTCTTTGTCATTACCTTGGACCTCTGGTGGTTCGCAATCTTCTGGTGGGACAGGCATTGGACCTTTTCCATCATAGTAATCCTCCATCTGCTTCTACCAGGTACGACAGTTGTGGAAGTCATGGCTAGAAACTTTATGCAATGGGCACCAGCGTTCATTGCTCTTGGACATATTTGCATACCGTGGAGCAGTTAGGTCATTTGAACGACCTCCTTGCCTCCTTTTGGTCCAAGGACCTTTGTTTTTATCGTAGAGTGGTTGCTGGTCAACTGCTACGACCTCCTTGGTGGATTGCTTGGACCTCCTCTTTTCCTTCCTCTTGGGTTTACCTCTGCTACTCATAGATCTTTCGGACCTCTTGGATTTCTTTTTCTTGACATCCTCGAGACCTGGCTAAGGAGGAGTTGTCCCCTTGTCCACCATTCGATTCCACTCCACTATCTTGTTGGCATCGGAGTACCGATCTGCCATGTCGAAAAGTTCTGACACGGACCTGGGCGGGTTGATATTGAGGTCTTCCGTGAACCCTCGATATCTCACCGCCTTATCATCACCTCCAGCAGCTTGGATGGCGGTAGTGTAGACTTGGAGGAACTCCAACGGGTTTTGTGTTCCGTTGAAAGTCTCCATACTCCCTAGCTTGAATTTCTCTGGCCAGGTGACGTCCCTCAATCCGGGGGAAAAAGCTTTGCATCCTTCGTCTTGAACATGATGGCTAGGTGCATCACAATTACGACTCTGCCTTCAGTGTCCGATTGAGGACCCCTCTAGGTGTGAGCCTGCTTTGCAGCACGATTGGTGATCGGCGTAAACGTTCTCGCCAGATCTCGTAGCTCTGTGCAATTGCACGACACTTGCACTCCTTGCTCCGGAGTCAATCCTTCCGAAGGACGTGCGATGGCGCTTGCAAAATAGCGAACGCGCTCTACAGGGGAATCCTCCTGCATGGGGGTTGGTAAGGCATTTGAATCTCTTACCGTCGTTGCTCGCTGTGGTGGCGTACGCATCGCCGGCGACGACGCCCTCGCTGAGGAGCCAGGGTGTCTCGGTAGTAGAGGTCACGAACCTGCGAGATGTGTGTTTATGTGGTGACACGTATCTTGGCTTGTCAGGCCTCCTCCTCTTGTTGGAGGTGTTCTTAGTCCTCCTGCTCCTGGCGTTGCCCTGATGTTCCGAGATTATCACCGGGATCGGGTTGATTGTCACCGATGGCGGCGACCTGACGGCCGTCGGAACATGTGGATAGGGTGAACATGCCCTCGTCCTCTGAGGAAGAGGACGAGTTGTATTGTAGGGTGAATACAAGATTCTCCCCTGAATGTTCTCTCCAGGCCTTCAGTGTGGATGTTGCCAGTGAGATCATCACGGTTCGCTGGGCTCTAGGGACCTTCTAAATTTCCTCCTCCAAAGGAGATAGGCTCGGGATAGTATTCGTCCACAGTGGTACCTGTGGACGAAGGCACGGACGGCGTGGAGCCAGTGGAGGCAAGAGGTTCGGTGGGCAACGGTGCCTTAGCAATGGCCCTGGAGGAACCATGGGTGTTGCCGGACATGAGGACGAAGTTTTCTTCCATGTCATCATCGTAGTCGAAGATGTCGAGAATGCTTTCTTCTCTCCAAGCAGACAAGTTGTGATTCATCAGCAAAACACAAAACACATTACCAGAATTGAGTAGGCGAAGATGATGACAGCGATCCCCACGGTCGGCGCCAGCTATCAATGTCTGGGACTCTCATCACAGAATGGACAAACAAGAATATAACAAAGGAAAATGGAGATTACTATCTGTTCGCTAAGGGACTTGAAATGGTGAATGTGTATTGCAAAGTGTATGCTCTGATTATAGGGAAAGTGGCTATGAATACACGTGGATTAGGGCTTGGATATCAATCTATGTTACAAGGGCACACAGGCCGGGCTATTTATAGTTTTACAAGAGTCGGCAGTTGGTTGTAGAGGTGCCTCTTCGTGCCAATCGTCGCGTCCCTTCGTGATGACTGTTATTGCTGATATCTCCACGTGTAGCTGTTATTAACCACACGTGGGTAACTGCCTCCCAGGACCTCCTCCGCAGGGGGTGGTCCTGGAGAGGTATTGGAGAGGTCCTGGAGGACACTGTAGAGGAGATCCAACTGGGCCTTCTCGAGAGTTTTCGGGAATGGTCCAAGGAAAGACTTTATAGGCCCACCTTTCGACTGTTTAATTGATCTTGGGCCCAGAAGATTAACACTGGCCCAGTAAAAATCGGACTTATCTATTAATAAGCAAGTAAAGATATACCCGGACAATTGACTAGTCAGCAATCCTCATCACAATCTTCGCCAACTCAATTCTAGTGAGGCATCCAGTCCCTTGCGTATGAATCGAAGTCTACCGGCGTGGAGAGAAGAAAGCATCCTTGACGTTTTCGACTACGATGGCCACATGGAGGAAAGCTTTGTCCTCGTATCCGGCAACACCAACAGTTCCTTTGAAGCCATTGTTGAAGCACCATCGCCCGCCGAGTCCACACCCGCTGGCTCTACGCCGACCATGCCTTCATCCACAAGTGCCGTCGTGGACGACTACTATCCTGAGCTTGTCTCCCTTAGAGCAGGAGATTCAAAAAATTCCTAGAGCTCGACGTGTCATGATAATCTCGCTGGCGGCCTCCACGTTGAGGGCCTGGAGAGAACATCTGGATAGAATCTTCTCTTCACCTTACAATACACCTCACCCCCCTCTTAAGAGGACGACGGCATGTTCACCCCTTCTGCCTGTTCCAGAACCCGTCAGGTCGCCGCCCATGGTGAGAATTAATCCAATGCAGGCGACAAACTTGAGACATCAGGACAACACCAAGAACGAGAAGAATGGGAAAGCCTACAAGAGGAGGAGGCCCGACAAGCTGAGATACGTGCCGCCACACAAGAGCATATTTCGTAGGTCCGCAACCACTGCTACCGGGACACCCTGGTTCCACAGTGAGGGTGCCACAACAGGCGATGCATACGCCACTGCCACGGGCAACGATGGTAAGGGACCCAAATGCCTTGCCAACCCCCATGCAGGAGGAGTCCCCTACGGAGCATGTTCGCTACTTAGCGAGTGCCATCGCACGACCTCCAGAAGGATTAACTCTGGAACAAGGAGTGCAAGTAATGCGTGCTATCGCACAAGAACTACAGGATTCCGTGGAGAATATCTCCACTCGATCGCATACTACGCTTTCCCAAACAGACTCTCATTTAGAAGGGTCCTCACTTGGACGACGAAGGCAAGGCCAAGGTGAGCACGACACCCATTTTTTAGGATGTGATAGACGTCCCAAATCTCCTGCTGGTCATAATAATTAGCGCAATGTATGACAATGTGTTGGACCTTATGCAAGTTGCAAAGCTTTCTCTCCCGAACTAAGAGATGTTACCTGGTCGGAGAAGTTCAAACCAAGAAATATGGAAAATTTTGACAGGACACAAAACCCGTCAGAGTTTTTCGAAGTCTATACTACTGCCATTCAGGCTACTGGAGGCGATGATAAGGTAATGGCTAATTATTTACCCACAGTTCTAAAGGGTTCTGCCAGGACCTGGTTGTTCAACCAGCTTGAGGGATCCATATATAACTGGGAGATGCTTTGTAATGTACTGCAAAATAACTTCAAAAGTTGTTATGCAAAACCGGAAAAGGAGGATGATTTGCATCGGCTCCGTCAAACCCCCGACGAAAATTTACATCAGTTTATAAAGCGTTTCATAGAAGTTTGTAACACTATACCAAACATTTCTGATGACTCTGTGATTCGAACTTTTAAAGAGGCAAGGAGGTCGTTTGAACGATTGTACTACCTCGCATGCTTCAAATGCGTCCAGGAGCAATGAGCGTTGGTGCCCATTGCACAAGGTTCCTAGCCATGACCTCCGCAACTATCATACTTGGCAGAAGCAGATGGAGGAGTATTACGACAGGAAGGGTCCAATGCCTGTCCCACCAGAAGACAATGGACCACCAGTAATCCAAACCAACTACAAAGACACGTAGATGTCGTTTTAGAGGATAGATCACCACGTCAATGTCATCTACGGGGGGATCTGCCACATACACCTCCAAGCGGCAGTACAAGACAGCATGGAGAGATGTCCACAATGTTAGGGCTCTACCTGGCCGTCTGGAGTGCCCCAAGTGGTCAGAGACCTCCCTGACCTTCACCAAGGAGAACGTCCCTAAAGGTATGTCTACTTCTCGTAAATTACCTTTAGTAGTTTCCCCTACCATAAGTAATTGCAGAGTAGGGAGAGTATTCATAGATAGCGGTAGTTCTTTAGATTTGTTGTTTATTAATACTTTAGATGAGATGCAAATTCATCATTCTAAGATTAAACCCATGACAAGCCCATCTTATGGGATAGTGTTAGGTATGTCTGTTACACATATAGGGCAAATAGTATTACAAGTAACATTCGGTACTGCTACCAATTTTTGAACTGAATTAATCACTTTTGAAGTGGTTGACTTCGATTTCGCCTATAATGCAATTTTGGGTAGACATTCTTTAACAGAATTCATGGCAGCTACACACCACGTCTACCAGAAGATCAAGATCCCTGGGCCAAAGGGTGTAATTGTCACATCCCAATTTTCTGAGCTTTAAAAATCCTTTGAATAGTTAGTAGGGAGAAAATTCACCATTTGGTTTTATTTGAATTTAATTCAAAAGCTTAAATATGGACCTTGAGTAACAAAACAATTTAATATGACTAAAGTCAACATCAATAATAATCAAAACTATTTTATTTGGATTCTATGTGCTCGGATATATTTTCTAGATTTTTCTAGAATTTTTCTAAGTAAATTTGCTAATTTCTATTGCTTATTTGAATTCTCAGTATTTTATAAAATGGAAAAGCTATTAAAATCTCTTAAATAGTGTTCAGGCTGATTCCTATTCGGCCCAACTTCCTTCCTTCATGCGCGGCCCGTTTTTCGGCCCATCTTCGTGCGTTGGCCAGGCCGCGCGCATTTCGCCGCTTCACCTCTCTGCCAGGTGGGCCCGCCCGAGGTCGTCATTCTCCTTGGCTTTCTTCCTCGCGTGATTCAGTGCCTGCATCCGCCATTGCCGCTTCGGAGCTCCATCCGACAAAATCGCAACCGGCCCTGATTCTTCATGTGGACCCCGGATTCTAGAAGCCTTATCCCTCCCGCACCCATTTCGGTTGAATTCGAAATTTGAATTTGTCTCTATCCCCGTTTCCTCGCACGCTCGTTTCGGGCGGTTTGATCTTCGCCGCCAACACGCCTCTCCGTGCACACCCTGACCCTATAAATAGGCCCCCAGGGATCGCCAGCCCCTCCGCATCTCAGAGTCGCCATCCACTTCACCCCATTTGCCCTCGAGCTACCTCAATTTGGAGTTTAGGGTTTTTGAGCCGCAGCCCAATTCTTCAAAATTCGTCACCGCCGGTCGTGCTCCGCCTCCGTGGAGTACACCATCACCTTCCTCGTCACCAGAGCGTCGTCATGGACCTTCTCGTTGTCGCAGAGCGTCTCCGGTGGTCATCTCCGACAAAACCGATTGTCATCCTCCGCTCCGGCACCAATTCTGGCCACCTCCGTCCCTCTTTGGTGCCAAAGAAGGTACCCCCTGTTGCGCAATAGCATCACCTACACAATGCGTGAACTCGCTGTCGCCGAGGTGCCCTGGGTCGCCATTGCCGGCCAGTCCAGAGGCGCTCGCCACCGTTGTTGTCACCGCCGGCGTGGACGCCCAGTCATCCATCCACCTCAGCGCCCGTCCAGTGTCTCGCCGTGCGTGTCACCACGAGGTGCCGACTTCCACCACGCGTCTTGTGCACCACCTCACCCCGAACCAGATCCCAAACCTTCAGTGAACCCAGTCCATGGTGCACTGTCCCTATGACAGTGGGCCCCACTTCCAAATATAATTCTTTTATTTGTTTTCAGCTGTTATTTTCTTTGATGACGTCATAAATCCGGTTTTTCTTTTAAAGAATAATTCGAGTAATTCTGAAAATAGGATTTCTTTTAGATTCAAACTTCCAAAGCCTATATCTTTCGCATCCGAACTCCGATTGAGCCCATTCAAATTTCTAAATTCATCTAAATTCAAGATCTATTTATCTGAGATTTTTATTTAATTTTTGGAGTTTTTTGCCTCTATTTTGTTTGTTTGTTTGCTTCGTTTGCGAGTAGATGTCGATACTTCGGGAAGATTTGAAGAAGAAGGAGCACCTCCAGATCAAGATCAATATCTAGACCTTTTCCAAGGCAAGCTATACCTTTGACCATCTTGACTCCTAGTTTCTAAAATTACTTTGATTCAAATTATTGCATTTACTTTAAGTATTTATTTAAATGCTTTTAGGTGTAGTTATTAATCAAAATTGTTATAACTTCCTTGTCTACTTGATATGTCATGATCTTTTGTCACCCTAGATTGGTTTATTTAATTAGTAATATCGTAGTACCAATGTGGGTTGGTTAGATACGATTAGATTGCTTAGCCATGCCACGAGTCATTATTTCTTGTAAGTTGCAATTATCAACTTGACTAAGTGACTATAAAACTATGTGATAAAATTATGTGTACTGTGTGCTATTACTCGTGATGGCATGTGTTGCACTTAACCAACTGGGTGGTAAAAGATTTGGACTGAGGCAAGGGGGTGGATACTGTGTGAATTGGTGGACTGTGTGAACTGTGTGCATGGGAATATTAATCTGTGTGGTATAGTTAGAATATGGAAGTCTTGTCTTGGTCAATTAAGAACTTAACTTTGTACGCCATTGAACTGAGCCTTACTGTATGACCACATGCCTATTATGGGACGGGCCTAACTTAGTAAGTTATGAATTCTTGACATTGATTGCTTGCTCAGGCAGTATGTTAGGCTCTGTGAAAAGGGTGGAGGTGTGTGCTACCATGTACTCGCATCGCGGGACGGTTCACCGCATCCCTGTCCAACGGTGTGTGTTGTACCATCCACTATGTATAGTTTGGTATAACAGTTTGTAAGCACATCGGGAGTGTCAATGTTAAGATGAAGTTTCTGAAACGTTTTGTTATGATTAGTGCTTACAACACTAGTTGTATCTTGTAGGTAAAGTGTACAACCTCTGCAGAGTATTAATTAATCTATTCGAATAACCGCGTCCGCGGTCTTGGACATGCTCGGGGATTTCACACGAGGGGTAGATTTTCATAAAACAATTGAGAAGAGAGCTGTGTGATCTAAATCATATGGCTATGTGAATAACTTGATTAGGCTATGTGTCTTTGTGAAATCAAACTGATAAATTATTATTGTCTATTTGTTTTAAATTATGCTTTCAATCTATTATTCATATTCAAACTGCAAATGTTGTATTTCTGCAAAAGAACCACAGAAGCCATTTCTTTGGAATAAGCCTGCATGTATATTTGCATTTCTGTGGTATGGCTTGTGAGTACGGTTGTGTACTCATGCTTGTTGTAAAACATGCAACAGAAGAGGAGGAGTCATCGCCTGCATTCGAGGAGTTCATCGAAGGTGCTTGATCGTAGGGTCTTGATCTCAATCGGTTGCCTATGGTGAATTGATGGGAGGCTGCTGCCGTTTCTGTTTCCGCTGCTATTTAATTCTCTGTTAGCCCTACGTGGCTTAATAAATGTAAACTCGACCATAAGGTCAAAACCCTTATTTGTTAATCAAATTATTCGTTTATGTTATTAATCGCTTGTGTGGATCGATATTTACCTATGTTGACACTGTGTGCACTAGCGTGATCCTGGACTAGTGAATTATACATAGAGGGTCCAGAATTGTATTTTTGGGTCCCGATAGTAATTGTGGTGCAAGGTGACCAGGCTGTTGCGCTTTCATGTAATCGTAAGTCGCTAGAACTTATTGATTAGTTACCTCTGAAAGATCTTACTTTAGAGGATAAAACAGGGAAGGCCGCGAAAATAAAGGCTACTCCTCGGCCCAATGAGGAGATAAATATAGTACCACTTAGCCCCAATGACCAATCCAAGACGGTCCGGATTGGCACGGGATTAAGCGAGAAATAGGAAAACGAGCTCCTCACCTTCTTCCGGATCAGCTCGGATGTCTTTGCGTGAAAGCCATCTGACATGCCCGGGTTCCCAGGGGGGTCATTAAGCACAGGCTAGCCATTCAGCCTGAGAAAAAACCAATCAAGCAAAGACTAAGACGCTTTGCCCTGGATCGTCAAGAGGCCATCAGAGCAGAGCTTGACAGGCTCCTTGAAGCTGTCTTCATTCGTGAGGTAGATCACCCTGAGTGGCTTGCGAACCTGGTACTGGTCAATCAGTCTAACATTAAGTGGCGCATGTGCATTTATTTTACCAATTTAAATACTGCTTGCCCAAAGGATGACTTCTGTTTGCCTCGCATCGATCAGTTAGTTGATTCTACTGTGGGTTGCGAACTAATGAGTTTTCTTGATGCTTATTCTGGATACCATCTGATCAGCATGGCGAAAGAAGATAAAGAAAAGACTGCCTTCATCACACTCTTCGTCATCTACTGCTATGTTAAGATGTCGTTCGGGTTAAAAAATACTAGAGTCACGTATCAGCATTAGATGCAGAAAACCTTCAACAGTCAGTTGGGGCGTAATTTAGAGGCCTACGTAGATGACCTCATTGTAAAAAGTAGTACTAAACATGATCATTTGAAGGATCTCACAGAGACCTTCGAAAATGTTAACAAACAAGAGATAAAACTTAATCCTGAAAAGTGTACTTTCGGGGTTAATTCCGGCAAGTTACTTGGTTTCCTTGTTTGTTCTCGTGGGATTGAAGTTAATCTAGAAAAAACGTGTGCCATTGAACAACTACGACCACCTTCCACTGTGAAGAAGGTCTAAGCCTTAACTGGTCGAATGGTGGCTCTTAGTCGTTTCATTTCTCGATCAGGAGAGTGTGGTTTACCTTTCTTCAAGGTGATTCACAAGAGTAACAAAAAGTTCCAATGGTCCGAAGAAGCTGATAAAGCCTTTGAAGGATTAAAAGCTTATCTTTCAAATCCTCCAGTATTGGTCTCGCCTTTAGAAGGTGAACCTTTACTGGTTTACTTGGCAGCAACGCCAAATGTGGTTAGTGCAGTACTTATTGCGGAAATAGAAGGGTCTGAACAACCCGTCTACTATGTAAGCGAGGTCTTACATGGACCAAGGGAAAGATATCCTAAGGTTCAAAAAACTAATTTACGCTCTTCTGATGACTTCCAGAAAACTAAGACATTATTTTCAATCTTATAAAATCACAGTGCCTTCAACTTTTCCTCTTGGAAATATACTTCATAACCAAGAAGTAACAGGTCGCATAGCTAAATGAGCAGTAGAACTTGGAGAATTTGATCTTCATTTCACTGCCCGAGCAGCGACAAAAAGCCAAGTCTTGGCTTATTTTGTGGCTGAATGGACGAACACTGAGGATCAACCTCAAGTTAGTTTGGTACCAGACAGCTATTGGACATTGTATTTTGATGGCTCCCATGAACTTAAAGGTTCGGGGGCCAGGATTTTGTTAATAACACCACAAGGTGATCAACTTCAGTATGTCATACAGTTTTTGTTCCCTATCACCAACAATGTGGCAGAGTATGAAGAACTTCTAGCCGAGCTTCGAGCAGCCAAATCCCTCGACATTCGTCTGCTTTTAGCGAAGGGAGATTCACAATTAGTCGTAAACCAGGTAGCAAAGGAATATCAATGTTCTGATGAGACAATGGCTCAATGCCTGGTGAAGTGAGGAAGTTGAAAAAACACTTCAGAGACTTCGACGTCCAACATATACCGAGTAAGGACAACCCCATAGTGTTCCAGTTATCGAAACTGGGTTCCTCATGAACACTTGTTTCAACAGGTGTCATTTTTTAATACCTTACAAAACATTCACTACTACAGGAAGCCACATCATAGACGGTTCGGAACCGTCATCACAGACGGTTTCCGAACCGTCTATGTTTGTTGGTTTGTGATAACAGGATATTATCACAGACGGTAAAAACCGCTCGTGATATGAACTATCACGCATAGCTTTACTAAAAACCGCTCAGGAAGGCGATATCACGTAAAGTTTGGATTAAAACCGCTCAGGATTTGTGAATATCACAGACGGCTTTTCTTTAGAACCGTCTGTGATATTCTCGGATCACAGACGGTTTGTTTTCATAACCGCTCTGTGATATTTCGAATCCTGAGCGGTTTTCGGAGAAACCGCTCAGTGATACTTAGCTTCATGCACGGGTTTTAACAAAAAACCGTCTGTGATAGCTCATACCCCTGACCACAATTTTGCTGTTTTCCTGGCTAGCCTCAGGAATTGCTAGCCATGCCCTCTGAAAACAAGCATGCACAAAAACAGATTCATTAGAGATAATCAATTGTTGACAACTCAAAGTGATCATTACTCAAAATAAATTACAAAAGATCGCATTTGTTCAAGTATTGTCGCTATAGTTACAACTGGATTACAATTGTTTACGATGAGGGTGTCGACGGGTGATGTTCTCGGTTGGCGGAGTGAAACTCTCCATTGTCGTTAATGATTTCGTGTTGATAAAGGTGCAGAGCTTCCTCGAATGTCCTTGATCTCTTCCGCAACGAGTGAATCACATTGTAAATCCAAGACCATGCCACCAATTATGAGTAAAGTGGTAAGCTATATATATTTAAATTTATAATTAGGAAATAATTATTTCGAGATTGACAAACCTCGTGATCCTTCTTCCTAGCTCTAAGGATTAGTCGCATATGATAGCGCATTTAGATTGCACATAACTCATCATCTTTTTGCTGGCGGCACTGCAAAAATAGAATTACATATATAGGTATAGTCAGTTCGAGACGCGTTATTATGAAGTATGATATAGGATTATCGTGTTGTAGTGCGTACCGGAAAATCCATCCTGTGTGTTAGTTGGGCACTCTTTCCATCGTATATTCTTTTGTTGGCAACATAATTGATGAACGACCTACATGATTCGAAAAAGTTATCCTCGGCCATTTCAAACGAATGAAGACTACAATAGAGTTATATAAGGTGGAAATGAGCATACCTCTCGAGTATTCCTCTTAGAATGCTGAAGTCGTGCTTGTTGCGGTTTAGGGAATCAAGGTATATCACATGGTTCCTCTTGGGTATAATAACTAAAAGGATCCAATGGTACCTACTCATGTATGTCACTATAGTCATTAAACCTAAGTTCGTCTTTGCGTATAAAGTACAAATGAAATTTGTATAGCAAGTAGTGACACTTACCCCGGTTGTAGGGCACCACTATGTACTTCATGTTCGCTTGACGGCAATGACCTCGTTATGTATTTCTCGGCGAAGGGCGAGTCTTGTTGGATGGTTTGCAACGATACCACATGTGGGTCGAGGAAACCCACCGGTTCTTTCCATTCCGGATATTTTTCAAAGATGTATCTATACATAAGCAATGAGTTGTGATATTTATCGGTATTACATGAATGTAGAACTTGATTGTACGCGACTTACGATTGTCCAACATCGAGAAGCGAGACGCCGAGGCCAATGAGGTTGAATAGTTCATATAAGTCGTTGAAGCCCACGACGAAGTACCTCGTCCCGCTGAAGAAATGCTTGTCCTCGATTCGGCGGTGATTCCAAAGATCGCAACCCTTCTTTTGGGTCTTGTCCAAGTACCGCATGCAAAGCGACAAGCAAATCCAGCGTGCATTATCTGCGCCGAGCACAACTGCTTCCGATGATGTAGTTCCTGTATCGCGGACTTCCGGACTTGGGAGGCGCTTAACGTTCGTTGATTTCGATTTGGCCTTAGCGATTGGCGGCGTTTTTGTGAGATGACTCGAACCGATACGCCGTCGGCACACTTTTGTTTGTTCTTCTGGCGTCTTCTCCACGGGAATCAAGAGGTGGCCTTCGAGGCGAAACATGAGGTGGAGTCATCGAGGGTCCCGTTGGAGAGGAATGGTCGTGTCCGATCGCGCATCTTCTTTGGGTCGAGCGATGTCCTTCTTGGGCCATTTGGATAAAAGAGAGGACGGCATCCCTAGTGTTGTGATCTCTTCGTTCGCAAATCTTCACGGATGGCTCGGAAATTGACATGTACCATATCCACTGACCTGGCGTAATCAGACGCCACCGGCACCGTGGTTTGACCGCCCTTCCTCGTATGGATACACCATCCTCGCAAATTTCAATACAAAGGACCCATCCATCCTCACTTGGAGCTTACAGGTGTCGGCTCCTACAAAACGATCACGCAATTAGCTAAGGCGTCCTATAGGTCTATCTTTGGTGCATTCCATAGATGTATGTTACCTTGATGTCGCTCTATCGGTAATCGACGTCATCATGTTCACAATTATCTTGCGACGCCGACGCTACTCCGACGCCGAGGATCGCCTCCCGATTAGCGGGCGGCTTGCATCACCGCTCATGAGTATATCCATTTGACTCGCAATGCCGCCATCTCGTATTTGAAATTGGTTAGTAATCATCTGCACCAACGGTTTGTCGTGCTCGGCCTTGGATCTCTTCCTAGTCCTATACGTGCGATAGTCGTCCGCGAATCCATGACTCCAAGGCACGTTAACCCCAAGGCCTCGCGTGCGACCCGGTGCTCCTTGTTTCCCAAGGCCGTAGATAGTATATCCTTCTCCTCGCTCTGCATGGAAGGAGCCTTGGGAAGCTTGGGCAGTCAAGTCACGCTGCAAGAGGTCATCACGTTATTATAGGCACTATGAAGTTAGGGACTTATTAACAACTTAGTAGTTCGACATATTTACCACACGTTGGGACACTTCCTGGTCTACCGGGTTTGTGAAGGAGATGTTGCCCGAAGACGAGACTTGTGCCCTCGCTTTTAACCAACTTTTAGGGAACGCGGGTCCGTGACATCGAAACGGGTTCTCCTTCTCCCATTCTTTCAGATTCCTCGTATTTACCGTACCCGTGCCGAAGTCTGTCGGGTGAGTGTTTCGTGTCCGAGAGCTTTGTGCGCCGCACTTTGCTCCTTAAATTCGGCCGTCGTTTTCATAGCCACAAAGGTGTCCCATGCTTCCCGCATCAAGAATCTATACTGCGCGAAGGGCGTCTGATCCGTGTTCACGTACTTCGTGAAAAGAATGCTCTTGAAGGTGCTCCACGATTTACCCATCGTGAGCATCGCCGTCCGTCGCACGCGTGCCACATGTGCTTCTGGAATAGTGAACTTCTCTGAAAGTTCTTTTCACAGCACGCCTTTCGCTTCTTTCGTCAGGTCCTTCCACCTTGGTGTGGTGATGAGGACTCGCTCCTTGCAAGTATCCCGCAGATGGTCCGGAATCTACGCCACGATCTCTTGGGACTCGGAGAGACCCCAAAGTCATCGACCTCCGTGATGACCATCGGCCGTAGGCATTTTCGATTGTCCTCTGCCATCTCGCCTAGTGTCATTATCGCCGACGGTGACGGCGGCCTCGTCAGCGCCTCTTCCATCTCGGGGTCGGTGTTGGCGGCCTCGTCGGCGCCTCTTCCATCTCAAGGCGATGGATCGGCGAAGACGTGCCTCTGCCATCTCGCTTACTTGCTCTCGTGAAGAAGTACAGAGGTTGACTATAGAGATCAAGATGGCAAATGAAAAGTTGAATGAGCTCATACAGACTACTAACATTCCAAAGATAAATATGAAACAATTAATCTCGGGAAGAAGTACAGAGGTTGACTATAGAGATCAAGATGGCAAATGAAAAGTTGAATGAGCTCATACGGACTACTAACATTCCTAACATTCCTTAATCCACGAGCTTCTATTCTAACACTCCTAACACTCCTT
The DNA here is from genome assembly GCA_036346405.1 of Phyllostachys edulis. NCBI lineage: Eukaryota > Viridiplantae > Streptophyta > Magnoliopsida > Poales > Poaceae > Phyllostachys > Phyllostachys edulis. Next base: position 109,964,215 of record CM070550.1, read on the forward strand.
AATCCACCAAATTCTCTTGTGATCTTTGTATAGATAGAAACTAGTGATATAAATCTTTTGCTCGAGCCTATCTTTGCAGAGCCTACTTCATCGAGCCCGACACACCGGAGTGTACCATTTGCTTCATCTTTGTCAGGAGGATTGGCATGCACTCAAGTGTGTCAGATCGACGAAGAAAATGCTAAGCAAAGGTTTAATGCTTCATGTACGTAAGACTAGCCTTTAATGAAGACATAGAACTAGAATCAAGTAAAATGATCGATTTAAGGAAATGCTAAGCAAAGGTTTAATCCCAACATAGAAACAAAATAGAATCAAGTAAAACTTTCTTTTTGGATTGTTGTAAAAATGCGGATACTATTCCAACATATTAATTGATGATATTATGTGCTCTCGTAAGGAGAGTAGCTAAAGAACAAGTCTTTGCCATCTCAATCCTATTGTCTATACTCTTCATGAAATGAATATGATAATATAAATTCAAACTATGAGCTCTAAACAATACTTTGCTTAATCACAAATGATCTCAACTGTTAATCTAAAACAGATTAAACTTCCAACAAACAGAGGTTGACTATAGAGATCAAGATGGCAAATGAAAAGTTGAATGAGCTCATACAGACTACTAGAAGAATCACAAACTAGTCAATACAACTCGATCAATTTGCAATAGAACTATGAGCTCAACCGAAAGTAACCAATTAACAAGACATCATATTAACAAAGAGTAAGTAATATAATAGAGCTCAAGTATGAACTAACTATCACATTCAATCTCAAGATAAGACAGAGTTCATCATAGAGCATGTCAACAAAGCTCACTGATCAATTTGTAATATCTTCATATAGACTCGTAAATCGTAACTAATACGTATCAAGGTATCAACTAGCATCGCATATATATATATATATATATATATATATATATATATATATATATATATATATATATATATATATGCAAAGATCAACCGAACTACCACAGAGGAGCAATACTCACAGAGAGGATGCCGCACAAGAACTCACGATGCATGACACTATTCCAACATATTAATTGATGATATTATGTGCTCTCGTAAGGAGAGTAGCTAAAGAACAAGTCTTTGCCATCTCAATCCTATTGTCTATACTCTTCATTAAATGAATATGATAATATAAATTCAAACTATGAGCTCTAAACAATACTTTGCTTAATCACAAATGATCTCAACTGTTAATCTAAAACAGATAAACTTCCAACAAACAGAGGTTGACTACAGAGATCAAGATGGCAAATGAAAAGTTGAATGAGCTCATACAAAGCTACTAGAAGAATCACAAACTAGTCAATACAACCGATCAATTTGCAATAGAACTATGAGCTCAACCGAAAGTAACCAATTAACAAGACAACATATTGACAAGAGTAAGTAATACAATAGAGCTCAAGTATGAACTAACTATCACATTCAATCTCAGATAAGACAGAGTTCATCACAGAAAGCATGTCAACAAAGCTCATCGATCAATTTGCAATGTAACTATGAGCTCAATCTAAAGTAACCAATTAACAAAGACATATTGACAAAGAGTAAGTAATACAATAGAGCTCAAGTATGAACTAACTATCACATTCAATCTCAAGATAAGATGAGTTCATCACAGAGCATGTCAACAAAGCCCATCGATCAATTTGCAACTAGCACTACAAATATATATATATATATATATATATATATATATATATATATATATATATATATATATATATATATATATGCAAAGATCAACCGAATCGCCACAGAGGAGCAATACTACAGAGAGGATGCCGACAAGAACTCACAAGGCAAGGAGGAGGCCAGGGGGAGGAGGCCGATCTTGGGAGGAGGAGGTGGGGATGAGGTCGACACGAGGAGGAGGACGGCGGGAGAAGGCCTGCAGAGGGAGGAGGCCGACACAGGAGGAGGACGGCGGCGCGAGGTCGAGGCGCCAATGTCGGGGCGGCGGCACCGAGGTCAAGGCGGCGACGCTGGGCTTACGGCCGGGAGGTGAACGGGGCGCCGAGGTCGGGCGGCGCGCCGAGGTCGGAGGCGGCGGCACCGAGGTCAAGGCGCCGAGGTCGGGCGGCGCAGAGGTCGGGGCGCCAATGTCGGGCGGCGCGCCGAGGTCGAGTCGGCGTGAAGGCGCAGCCCTAAACCCTAGAGGAGGCGAACGAGCGAGAGCGTAAGGGCGCGGAGAGGAAGTGAGAAGTGAGAGGAAAACCCTAGCGCTTCCGCGCTTATAAAAAGTATATCACTGACGGTTTGTTTATGATGATAACCGCTCTGTGATAATAATATCACGTATATAAAGGGTTATAGATCGTTACCCTCGAGCTCACGAAGAAAATACGATTCTCTCCTTTCCTTCTCCTCTAAGGTGGCGAATGGGGAGGAGGCGGCGGGTGTTGGAGGCGCTTAGGGCAAGGGTCCAACCTTCTCCTCTCTAAGTCGAATGGATAATTATTGATTATCTCGCATGATTGTTGATTAGATACGAGACAAAAGACAAGAGGAAGATCCTAATAACTAGCAAGTTGGTCCGCACGATTGCGCAGGTATCCGTTTTGATATAATTGAAACAATAAACCACTGTGATGACGTTTCTTCATGGATATAAATGGAGGAAATATAGCACATGTGACTTATCTTGGTGTGTTATAAATTCTTCTTTTTAATCTGTTCTAGAAAACTACTCATGAAATTAGTTCTGATTAAGACTTTCACTTCTTTGCACGCATTTACTGCTTTTGTCTCATCGTTGCACAAAGGAATTACACCGATTAATTAAAGGCTACATGTTTTGCTTTTTATTTTCTCGAATTAGGGTCTATCGAATTGAGAGCTAAATATACGCTTTTGCCTTTTCCCATCAAGTAGTATTAATTGAAACTTAAACCCTATGCTTCTGATTAAGGAATACAACAAAATAAACAAAACATTAGGCTCTATGTACAGAGTAGCAAAATAAGGAAATTCACTAATCAATAGAGTGGATAAAGGATAATCAAGATACTTCATCTGCTTAATTAGGGAGGAGCCGCAGTTGGAGGAGCTAGGTAGGAAAGTGGCTCGCACTGGGAGGAAGCTAGCTAGCAGATCTAGGAGCCCAAAGAAATAGGGGCCTAAGTTATCCAAACACAAGGCAGAGGCAAAGGGCGAGGCACAAGTGGCGGTCTGGCAAAGGACACACAAGCAAGGCGGCAGAGGGTCAGGTCGCGCCAATTTATACCCAAGATATCACAGACGGTTCTTAATAAAACCGCTCAGGATAATTGTTATCACGACGGTTCTAGTTCGAACCGTCAGATATCATCACGCACGGTTTCACAAAACCGCTCGTGATAATCTCACAATCGCGCACGGTCCTTATTAAGAACCGCTCAGGATATATACGCACTTGTTCTATTCTAGAACCGCTCGTGATTGGGATTATCGCATTTGGCCTCGTGAATAGAACCGCTCGGTAATATCACTGCACGGTTCTATTTACAAACCGCTCAGGATAGATGACTATCACAAACGGTTCTAAAAATATCGCTCGTGATAGGCTTCCCGCCCACCCGCAGTTCGGCAAAACCCAACACGCATAGCCCAAAGGAACCGTCTGTGATGGGGCGTCTACTATAGCCTGTTTTGTAGTAGTGCTTCAATAGAAACGGGCGCGACCACCTTAGAAGTCAGAGTCATCGAGCAAGATGCAGAGTGGATGAAACCATTAACCACTTATTTCGTATCAGGGACATTGCCCGATGATCCTCAACAAAAGGATAGGTTAATTTGAAGAGCACGTATGTACAAGTTGGTCGAAGGATCATTGCATAGAAAGGGGTCACATGGTGTTCTCATGCGTTGCATATCCCAAGACTCTGGGATATAATTACTAAAAGAGATCTATGGGGTCTTGTGTGGAACACATACATCCTATAGAACCCTGGTTGGCAAAGCTTTTCGGCAAGGATATTACTGGCCCACCGCTCTACAAGATCCCATGCATCTTGTTAAGACATGTGAGCAGTGTCAATTCTATGCTAAACAAGTGCACCAGTCATCTTATCAATTACAGACTATTCTCTTGTCATGGCCTTTTTCAACTTGGAGTATTGACATAGTTGGACCACTACCGCAAGCACCCAATGAGTATAAATTCTTGTATGTGGCCATTGATACATTCACTAAGTGGATAGAAGCCAAACCAGTCGCTCGTATAACGGCTGCAACAGCAAAGAAATTCTTCATACGAAACATTGTTACAAGATTTGGAGTGCCGAGTAGTCTTATCACAAACAACGGGAGCCAATTTATTAGTGACATGTTTCAAGATTATTGTGATGAAATTAACACAAAGATCTACTTTGCTTCTGTGGTACATCTACAGAGTAATGGGGCAATAGAAAGGGCCAACGGTCAGATTATGCAAGGTATAAAAAAAGAGTTTTAATCACCTTAAGGCATGCTCAAAAACTTGGATAGAGGAGCTCTTCTCTGTCCTATGGGCATTGCGCACTACTACTAGTAGAGCAACTAGTGAAACACCATTCGTATTATTTTACGGTGCAGAAGCAGTGCTACCTAGTGAAATTTAGCTAGGTTTAACGCGTATAGACCTCCAAGATCAAATAAATCAGGGATAATTACGCGAAGATAGTGTCAATATATTGGAAGAAAGACATGATCGAGTACTATCAAAATCGACTGCCTATCTGCAAGGGTTGAGACACTACTACAATTGAAGAGTTCGTCCAAGAAAACTTCATGTGGGTGACCTGGTCCTGAGACGAATTCAAAACCAAGCCAACTTGAACAAGTTATCCTCTAGATGGGAGGGTCCATATACTGTAGTCTCTGCCACTAGACCAGGATCAGTTAGATTAGTCATGGAGGATGGTCGTGTTCTATCTAATACATGGAACATTGAACATCTTCACAAATTCTATGTATAAGCATATTTTCCCATATCACATAAATATATAATTTAATTGCCTTTAAACTGTTAGTATCATATTAATTTTTTCGGTATAAATTTTTTTTGTATCATTTTTGCATATATGATCACCATCTTTTCTGTTATGTACTAAAGTGCCTAAGGTTGATCAATCTCGCTAATGGGTCATAGTGTCTTTACTTATCAAATGACCATCGATATACATTTGAGAAATGATAACTGTCTAGGACCTGTTCTATAAGCCACTTCTCATTGCATAAGAACCTAACAATTTGACTTCATCTTCCTGAATACACACTGGTCCAAATCATTGATTTTATGAAAGATATCATGGTCCTAAAGCATTTGTTCTCCCTAAACACTTCTCCCATTGCCAAACAAAGTGTTCTAGGCGGGGGGCTACACATAAAAAATAAATATAGAATTCAACTTGCGAAAATAATTTAATTTGCAAAAGCAAGTCAACTTCTGATAAGTAATTAGAATTATCATACACCAAATCCTTTCATTATCCCATACACTAAAAAATCTATCATTACATTATCATTATTAAATGCTTGAGCCAGGAGTTCTTGCTGCGACAGGAGCACTTGAAGGAATGACAGGAGCACTAGGTTCAATATTTTTTATGATCTCCACCACCACTGGTGTGATCTTGGCCTGAGCTTCCATACCTGCTTCTTTTGTTTTGAACTTAGGCGTAGGAACATGCCTCTGAAGATCAACAGAGTCTCCGTAAAGAAGTTCAATCTTCAATAAAACTCGGTTTAAAGCTTGATCCATTGCTCTCGTTAAAGATTGATATATAGTATTCTTCATAACAAGTATGTGTTTTTGAATGTATGCAATTTGAGTGTAGATATCATTCCTAAGGTCATCCAATGTCATTTTGGTTCCGAGAGGAGTTACCGAAGCCTTCAGATGCTCTACGATTTCTCGTAGAGAAGCTGAGATTCGATAAAAGCTATTTCCTGTAACTGTAGTGATCTCCTTGCTGACCTTCATCAAGGTATCCACCTTCTTTTTAAGTTCTTGCACGGCAGTGTGACTCCGTATTTCCACTTCTCTCAAGTCTTGAATCTAAAGATCTTTGTTAGAAGAGGTCTTCTGAAGATCCTCTTTTGCCTTTTCTAGTTCTAAGAAAGAACAAAAAAAAGAGAATAGAATTCACACATTGCAAGTAATAACAAGGTCAAATGCTCTGAAAAAACGATAAGAAGAGGTTCTTACATTCCTTCTCATTAAGGAGCACTTTTGTTTTGTTCAAAGAGGTTGTAGCTTTCTACAGATTGCTTGCTCAGGATCTCTTGTAACTTTTCATTCATTTGAGTTAAGAGGTGGATCTCTTCGACTTTTTCTGTCGTGATTGCCGCATTCCTTTCGGATCTTTCCTCTGCCTTAGACAATTTCAATCTGAGAGCGTGAAGTAAAAATTCAACATTTTCTTGTCTGGCTTTTGCCGGTAAGCACTCCCTATAATGTAAGCAAAGGCATAAGTTAATTATTCAATTAGAGACTTACAATTGAATAATAACTTTATATACTTACTTCTCTTTCGCCTCTGCAAAAGTTTTAATCTCCCCTATCATGTCAATATTGACTTTCCAGCACCTTTTGACAGACATCATAAGGTCCTGGAGGTCCTTCTTTTCGGTTCTGGAAGGAGAACTTTCAAGAGGAATTCCATCCTCGGATTGATCCAATTGAACTAAGCGGAAAACTCCTCTGGTTGGATCAGACCCGATATTTTCAACTCCTAAGATATTCTATAAGTCAGGACTATACTGGTATATTCAAAAATGAAATTACCAAGCTAAAAAGTTTACCAAGATATGATCATCTTCGTCTTGGGATTCGATGGTCTCATGGATCACCTCCTCTGATTGTACGGTCTCATGGTCCACTCCTGTTGTAGTGGACCCACGTACCACCTCTTCCATTTGATCCTCTTAGGAGGTCCTTTCTGTTTGGACCTCTGTACCCTGTGACATCTCGTTAGATGTCTCAATAGTCGTCGCCGGGACATCCTGGACCACCTCCTTAGTGGTCGTAGGAGGTATTTCCATTTGCAGAAAGAATCTCTTATGCTGGGAATTCCTCTGTCGCCAGTACAATTGGTGATGAAGTTTATTCTTGTGTTGTTAGTTGTCCCCTTTTCGGCTCTGACGGCAAAGAAAGGCTAAAGTAAAAGAGAGGATTGATCATTATAAGCTAAAAATTATAAGGTTATCATCGAAGAACTTACTCGATCTCAAATCCACTTTCGTTAAAGAACGCCATGAAGTCCTCATTTACGGTGAAAGCGGGTTATCTCACTGGTTCCGACAAAGAGATAACCAAAGCCAAGGAGGTCCTCGACCTTGGAGCCTGTTGAAATGGAATCTCCTCTTCGAACTCCTCTAATGATCCTTCAACCTGGACCATCCCAGCCACAAAATTTTTTGTAGTAGATATTGCCTAGAGGTTAGAGACATATCGAGAAATTGGAGTCTTGATCTTGTTTTTTGGTGCCTTGTGGGTAGAAGGACTCGAGGGAGTTAGGACCAGAGTTGGAATTGAAGTAGGAGGCTTTGGTGAAACTGAGGTTGAAGCCGATGCAAGTTTCATCTTCTTTAGCACGACAGGAGGTTTGGAGCTTATCCTAGCATTCTATGCCAAAGGAGGGGCAAAGCTTGTGCCAACGTCTGAGATAGGACGCTTCTTCGATGTCGTCTATTCAGCAAACACAAGTCAGACATGAATAAAAACACTTCTTATGTCTGGTTATTCCTGTTAATACTTACTACTTTGCGATCTTTCCTAAGTGATAAGGCAGCCCCAATTAAGCTTGGGGGTTGCACTTCTAAATCAATCGGTTCCCTTTCTGGAACCCGATCCTTCAACAGAACTAAGGCCCTAGCAAGGACCTCATCATCTAAAAAAGCTGTAATATGATGAAAGATTACTTTACTTTAACTACAAAATTCAGTTTGGGTAAAAAAGTAAATGGATTATTACCATTTTTAGGGATGTAATTATTACAGGATAGTACTTCTCTCTTTTGGAGGGGGAGATCCTATCCTTGAGGAAGTTATGGGCAATCTTTCGTCCAGTCAGACCTCCCTCATTAGGTCATTTATCACTAGGACCACATTCTTCTCATCGTTGGAGAGTTTGATCTCCTTGTCAGCGACTCGGTTTTCTAGGGACTACTTCGGTGGTGCATTACGGCTATAAGTAATCCTACTCTCTTGCGGAACAGAAGAATAAAACCATTATTTGTTTCATGTTTGGTTGGCATCCTTGGTAGCCAATAAAGGGAAAACCCTCTTGTTGGCATCTTAAAACTTAAAATAGAAGGAGCCCAAGGCACCAACGGCTTTCTTATTGTGAATGATTTGGTAATAAAACCTAAACAAACGCAGACTAGGGACTATTCCTAAAAATGTCTCAAACATGTGGGCAAAGACGCTAAGTACCAAAATTAAATTCGGTACGAGATGAACTAATTCTATTCCATAATGATTAAGAACTTCAATCAAGAAATCACTCTCGGGCAAATGAAGGTCTGCCCAGAGATAAGGCACGAAGAGTACAATAAAACTGGCCGGAGGGCATGGCTCAATCTCCCTCCCCGGCGCACACCACTCGATAATAGCCTTCTCTGGTGTATGCCCATCTTGCTCTAGCCCTTTGAGCTCCTCCGCGGACAACATCGACGATTTCCATCCCACCATTGCCTCGGTTTAGTGGTGGACTGGGGGATTCTTATCTCTTCGAAGGCTTGAGAAAGACAAAGGGCTCTTGGCGAATGAGTAAAGTAAAAACGGCTGGGGTAAATCATGCTTAAGGAAAGGTAAAAATTCATACACACACACACCCTTGGTGCATTTAAAACCCACTAAATCCATGACGAGATGGCTGCACCTCAACCAGTGGTGACATGATAGCTCATACTCGGTCAAGGAAGTATTTCCGCGCGTCAGAGACATGTAAGAAAAAACAGTTGAAAAGTTTTTCTCTTTTTCCAAAGTTATCTTTGTACCGTAATCATTACGAGTAAAAAAAATATAACACCTTTAAAACGGAAACAGCCTCGACATGTGCTCCGAGAAGTGTTCACCTGATCATCAGAATTTTCCTTCTACCAATTTCTTGGAGATTTCACAGAATAAATTGGCTTCTCGACCACCTTGGAAGCATAAAATCCAGAGATCATAAACTCAAGGTGGTCGAAAAGTCAAACTTATTCTATAAAGTCTGTCTTCTTCATGATCTCTACTACCATGATACATCTGACGAGGATTAAAACCTTTATGTATTAATTTAATACATAAAAGATCATACGTCTTCATAGTCGTAACCCCTAAGGCTAACGACTTCACTGGTCGTGAGGATTCCAGAGGTTACACGATGGGTACCCTGGTCGGACAAGGCTTTGTGCCTAGGCTCCGATCGTAGTCGCCGAAAAAGCTATGAACTGCATTTCTATCAGTATGATGAATGGAACACGTGTTATATGTTCCAAACCGTGCGATGATATAATCCTGAGACACTGACAATTAACTACCCTATGATTAAGCATCTCACAGACAACCGCAAGGAAGTTGGCACACTGTTAACTGCCTTACCGTTCCGACCAGTCGTAACGTTTCACCAGGGACACCTTCTCCAGAAGTAACTGCCACCTCTTCAGGAGTTATTTAAGGGTGGAGTGCAGAAGACGAAGGGACGAGACAAGAGACGAAAAACAACAGAACAGGAGAAGACAAACACAGAAGCCTAAGCGGTGTAATTAGAAGCAAGATAATCAGTCTTAGACTTAGAGTCTAAGCCTGATTACTTAGTTAAACATTCATCACATTCAGTGTATTTAGGGTAGTGCCTAGTCAGGTCTTGTAAATCCGGTTCATATCAATAAAGAGCGGCCCCCGTTCCATCCCAGGTTATTTCACATCATTTTCCTCTTTCATTTTCATAAAATCGGTGATTCGATCGTCGACAACATCATCTACTCAAACTAAAGGAGTTTGAAGATAAGTGTTCTAAGATAAAGTGGAGCTAGGAAAGATAGAAAGTTTGTGAAGGATTTTTTCTTAAGTTCTGCCCTTTCTGATGGTTACTTATAGACCAACAATTTGCGGCAAGATAAAGGCAGAAGTCCAAAGGATAAGATTTCATTAGATTCTGTTCCTAATAAATCATTGGAAGCTAAAGTATGGCCATCTCTTTGAGAATTGTTTTCATAAATGAAGACTGTTAATGCTCCTCTTCTTATCTTCTCAAAAAAAATAGTTATGTTTTTTACAACTCAAGTGAAATTCCTTCTTGACTAAGTCTATTTATGGTCAAATAGAGTATCAATAGGAAAGGCTTTACTTCCGATCCCAAATTTATGACCTTTTTCTCAAGTAAGTCATTTTTCACTTGAAGTTGGGGGGAGGGGGGTAGCTGACAAGGATTGTTGACCAGTCAATAATACGAGTATATCTTTGTTTGCTTATTTATAAATAAGTCGGATCCTTACTGGGCCGAAACTAGCTTGCTGGGCCCAAGATCAATCAAAGTGGTCAGAAGGTGGGCCCAAAATCTTTTCTTGCGTCGTTCTCAAACATCTTCTGGACGTCCTGTTGGACCTCCCCTAAGAGGTCTTCTCAGACCATTCTAAGACCTCTCCCCCGCGGAAGAGGTCCTCAAAAGCACTTAGCCCACGTGGAAAGAGGGTATTGACCATTGCATCCGGAGTCACATAACGATCGTCATGAAGGGACATAATGATTGGCTTAAAGGGACGCGACTATTGGCTTGAAGAGGCACCACTGCAACCAACTGCCGACATTTATTCATAGTCATTCTCCCTATAATCAGAGTATACCATTTACAATATACATCACTGTTTAAGTCCTTTCCTTTGGCGAATAGATAGTAATATCTATTTTCTTTATATACTTTTGTTTGTCCGTTCTGTGACGAAAGTTTAGACGTCGACAACCAGGACTGGACTGTCTTGGCAAAGACACATTCGGTGAATAAGTGGACTGTTGACTCTGATGGGTATTGCAAAATGAGCACCAGAAGTCATTAGGAATCTGACAGGTCACTAATACATCCGATGTTGGTAGTTTGTGCTGGGCTAGAAGCCATACAAAGATTTTGTATTTCTATCCCACGGCTTCCGTATGATTCTTCCGTACGGTTTTTTTGATCGACCCATTGAGTTGAGACATATAAGCCGATTTTGCAGAGTAATCCCCACTGGATGTCGATTTGCAAAATGGTCTTGTCCGGGTCATGATGCGTTACGGTCACCCGGTCCAGCTGTGACACACATTGAGTAGTAGAAAGTAGAAACCCCTGAAATTCTACCCAGTGAAGGCACAGCTAAATATATAGGTAAATAAATAGGGCTAGTAATCGACTCTTTGGCTGGCCTGCTATTTTTGCCGACTTATGCAGACAGGAACAGCTTTTGGGGCGCTGGAATATATGCTTCCAGCATATGGAACATGGCACGTGTGATAGATAGTACACTCGATTATGGATGGTGATACAATCAGTTCAGTTCAGTTTAGTTCAGTTCAGTTCAGATCCTTCCTTTAAGGTAGCGCGGCCTGAAAGGTCAACGCCTTAGTGCACCTTTGACCAGCTGATAAGCTGATACGCGTCAAATTAACTTAACTCGGTGGCGTACACGCTGTGATGTGGTCTGCTCGTCTGCATCACTTTCTTCGCATACCACACTCAGGTGGCTTACAAAATAAGCTAGGTTGAGTTAAATCATTTCACCGCAATATCCGAGTATATCGTGGAAAGCTTAAATACCCTATCTATTCAGTAAAGGAGGTTAGACGAACAGATGCGCCGTACCCTCTATTATTAGTTCGGATCCTCGTAGTCACTGATTCGATTAGGACGCGGGGATTTGTGTGGTCTTAGTTTGAGACGTCAAGAAGGCAACGCCGAGACCCCCTGCCAAGTGGGGTCCTGACCGATCCGGGCCCACCCTCAGCATCAAATGCTCATGCCCGAAAAGACACGGGAGCTTAGCCGGACAGCATCATCCCAGAGCATACACCACTAAAGGCATCTACAATAAAAGATGTTTATACTTGAGTGTTTAAAGAGAGATAATATAGCGATATAATTAAGTACCTATTTAAAAGTCATGAGAGCAACTAGGGCACACTATACCGTTGAGAGCCCTTCCTAACGGCATAGCATCCAGTCATCTAGTTTTATGCAGTCTCATGGAGTTTCATCAAGTATCATTGTTTCTCTATATTGTGTAGAGCAAGTTTCATCAAATCTCATGGAATATCATCGTGTTTCATAAAGTCTAATAGAGTTTCATCATGTTTCATATAGTTTGATCCAAAGTACCATTATTTCATCACAAGTCTCATAGAGTTTCATCGTGTTTCATCCTAAGTCTTATGGAGTATCATCGTGTTTCATCAAGTCTCATGTAGTATCATCGTGTTTCACTCAGATTCATGCTAATATTTGAAGTGTTTCATGAAGTTCCATCCCAAGTCTCATGGAGTTTCACCAAATCTAATGGAGAATCATCGTGTTTCATCAAGTTTCGTATTGTTTCATCTCAAGTCTCATAGAGTTTTATCGTGTTTCATCAAGTCTCATGGAGTATCATCGTGTTTCATCAAGTCTCATACAGTATCGTCATGTTTTATCCAGTTTCACTCGGATTCATGCTAAGTGTTTCATGAAGTTCCATCCCAAGTCTCATGAAGTATCATTGTGTTCCATCAAGTTTCATATAGTTTCATCCCAAAGTATCATTGTTTTATCCCAAGTCTCATGGAGTTTCATCGTGTTTCATCAAGTCTCATGGAGTATCATCGTGTTTCATAAAGTCTTATAGAGTTTCATCATGTCTCAACAAGTTTCATATAGTTTGAGACGTCAAGAAGGCAACGCCGAGACCCCCGCCAAGTGGGTCTCGACCGATCCGGCCCACCTCAAGATCAAATGCTCATGCCCAAAAAGACACGGAGCTTAGCCGACAAAGATCATCCCGAGCATACACCACTAAAGGCATCTACAATAAAAGATGTTTATACTTGAGTGTTTAAAGAGAGATAATATAGCGATATAATTAAGTACCTATTTAAAAGTCATGAGAGCAACTAGGGCACACTATACCGTTGAGAGCCCTTCCTAACGGCATAGCATCCAGTCATCTAGTTTTATGCAGTCTCATGGAGTTTCATCAAGTATCATTGTTTCTCTATATTGTGTAGAGCAAGTTTCATCAAATCTCATGGAATATCATCGTGTTTCATAAAGTCTAATAGAGTTTCATCATGTTTCATATAGTTTGATCCAAAGTACCATTATTTCATCACAAATCTCATAGAGTTTCATCGTGTTTCATCCTAAGTCTTATGGAGTATCATCGTGTTTCATCAAGTCTCATGTAGTATCATCGTGTTTCACCTGATTCATGCTAATATTTGAAGTGTTTCATGAAGTTCCATCCCAAGTCTCATGGAGTTTCACCAAATCTAATGGAGAATCATCGTGTTTCATCAAGTTTCAGATTGTTTCATCTCAAGTCTCATAGAGTTTTATCGTGTTTCATCAAGTCTCATGGAGTATCATCGTGTTTCATCAAGTCTCATACAGTATCGTCATGTTTTATCCAGTTTCACTCAGATTCATGCTAAGTGTTTCATGAAGTTCCATCCCAAGCTCATGGAGTATCATCGTGTTCCATCAAGTTTCATATAGTTTTATCCCAAAGTACCATTGTTTCATCCCAAAGTATCATTGTTTTATCCCAAGTCTCATAGAGTTTCATCGTGTTTCATCAAGTCTCATGGAGTATCATCGTGTTTCATAAAGTCTCATGGAGTTTCATCATGTCTCAACAGGTTTCATATAGTTTGACCCCAAAGTACCATTGTTTCATCCCAAGTCTTATAGAGTTTCATCGTGTTTCATCAAGTCTCATTGGGTTTCATCGTGTTTTATCAAGTCTCATGGAGTTTCATTGTGTTTCATCAAGTCTCATAGAGTTTCATCAAGTCTCATGTAGTATCGTCGTGTTTTATCCAGTTTCACTTGGATTCATACTAAGTGTTTCATGAAATTCCATCCCAAGTCTCATGAAGTATCATCAAGTCTTATGGAGTATCATCGTGTTTCATCAAGTTTCATATAGTTTCATCCCAAAGTACCATTGTTTCATCCCAAGTCTCATAGAGTTTTATCGTGTTTCATCAAGTCTCATGGAGTATCATCGTGTTTCATATCCCGCGTGGCGTAGGAATGACACGGAACACAAGCCTAGCTGTCACATTACGACATTTACACATGGGCTGTTGGAATCGACTTGCCACGTGCCATCGCCCATTGCCATTGGCATCAAGCATCTTCTTTTACCCCTCCTCCTCATCATCATCTATTCCCCAGAGTGAATCCGAGCAGTCAAGGTAGTCAGAGTCGAGATCCTGAGTTGGATTGATTTGCCTTAGGTAGGATCGAAATCGTAGTATCGAATCATAGAATCCGCGATTCTACGGAACTGTAAAAATACACATATTTAACATCTATATTATAAGTTTGTATGATTCTTATATGGTTTACCACTTGTATGTTCCTTAAAAGCAGCTAGACATACTCCAATAATAAAAATAGCTTATCATTATTAAGCTCAACATTGCTCATGCCATAATATAGATATTTATACTGGCATTACCACACTGATATAATATTTTGCATGCTCCTTGTTTATTTATAGTTTCATTCTCAGAAATTAATATAAACAAATTTTGCTCTAAAACAAAATATTAGCAAAGCCTGGCCTCTCAAAAAAATTGCAAATTTTTTTTTTGCCCTAAGTCTCTACGAGTAGGATCGACAGGCTATCGTGAGTTCGTAGAATCGTAAGACTCTAAGAGTAGGATCGCGATCCTAACTACCTTGCGAGCAGTACTCCCACACCGGCGAAGGCATCGATGCAAAGGCCATGCTGGCGCCATCGCCCACCATCGACGAGTCGGGTGGAGTAGATGTCGTTCCAGAGCTGCAGGTCCATGCTGCAGGTGTATAGCTCCTGGCTCGCCGCCGTGCCCGCCTCCTCCTCCTCCTCGTCGCAGCTATCTTGGTGCACCGTCTCGTGTGCCTGCAGGTTGTTGGACGAGGAGCTCGACGTCGACATGCCGAAGCCAGCGCGTGTGGCCTTGTCCTGTTGCGCCTTCTTGCGCATGTGCGTCTACCAATAGTTCTTGATCTCGTTGTCCATGCGGCCCGGCATACTCTTGGCGATCCGCGACCACCTACAGGCTGGCATCCATGTAACTTATCCTATCTGCTAGCTAGTATACTCCATTAATAGTTTGGAGTTAGTCGCTAGCTAGCTAACTTGCTTGTTCCCCCGCTTGGCATGGAGCTGGACGACGAGGCGCTCCTCGTCGGGGGTGATGTAGCCACACTTGAGGCCTGGGTGGAGGTAGTTGACCCACCGGAGATGGCAGCTCTTCCCCGTCTGGTTGAGACTTGCAATGATGAAATTCGCCGGCGGCGACCGCGCGCAAAGAAAGAAAAGCACCGATTGATGGAGCAAGTGCATGTTATGTTAGACATGGTTCGGACTTCAGACAAACACAGTATGTATTGTATTCCCCATGCATGCATAGTTCAAGCTGAGCGGAGCCTACACCACGTGCACGCGCATGTGCTGTATTGTAGTGTAGTGTAGTGTAGTGCACATGCGCACCGTGCCTGCGTGAGGCTACTACATATATGGCCTCGTGGGTGGGAGGTGATCAACGGGTACGACCGAGGAATCTAACGGTAATGCCTTATCCCGTTGGTTTGGATTTCTACGGTATAGTGTTTTCTAGCTTTTCCCAAAAAGTCATTCCCTCCCATGCAATGCAAGCATCTCTTTTGTAGGTGCTTAAATGTTGTATTATCTATTAATTAGATATAGTTATATACGTAAGTTTAGATAATGTGTTTGGGGAGTTTCCATCTTTACAATGATTCACAAGAGGAAACTCTACTAACACTACCCTAAGGTCGCATCAGTAGTGTTGTGGACGTTGAGACTGGCAAGAAAGTCGAAGAAGAGCGACGACAATAGTCACTTGGTGAAGATGTCTGCAAACTATCTGGACTAAAGAACGTGAAGCATGCGAACATGTCCCATGGCGACACGGTCATGCACGAAGTGAAGATCAATCTCAATATGCTTTGTGCGTTGGTGCTGAACTGGATTACTGGACATGTAGACGGCGCTAACATTGTCACAGAATATGATCGTCGCCTTCTGAATAGGTCGGCATAACTCTTGGAGAAGCTGCCAGTGCCAAGTAGCCTTGGCAACAGCGTCGGCCACAGCTCTATACTCGGCTTCTGCGCTAAACTAAGAGATGGTGTTTTGGCGTTTGGATGACCAGGACACCAAATTCTCATCGAGGAAGAGATAGTAGCCTGAGGTAGAAAGCTGAGTGTTGGGGCACCTAACCTAGTCCCCATCCGTGTAGGCAATGGAGCATCAAGAGTGGAATGGTGTAACTGCAAGCCGAAGTGTGGTGTGCCTTTCAGGAACCGGAGGACACTCTTAACCAGGAGCAAGTGACCGTCACAAGGATCATGCATGTGCAAATAAATTTGTTAGACCGCATATGCGTTGTCGGGCTTGGTGAACATGAGATATTGTAGGGCACCCGCAATGCTATGGTATGCAGTAGGATCCGCAACAGAAGACAACTTGGAAGAGGTGTCTATGGGGGTGGACGCCGACTTGCAAGAGGTCATGATGGCGCGATCAAGAAGCTTAGCAGTGTATGTAGCCTGAGATAAGAATAGACTGGTGGAGTTGTGGGTGACCGAGATACCAAGGAAATAATGAAGTATACCAAGCGTTCATCACAAACTCAGACTGTAGGGTAGCGATGAGACGTTGTAGGAGCTGGGAAGGGGAAAAAGTCCTATAGGACCTGGTCCACAACTCCATCTCAGTAGACCAACTTCATAACGTGACAAGTGTATTTGCCAATCTCAAAGCACACAGCCCCATGACCCCTGTCTTGCATCAAATTCCAAAGGATCAGCTGTATCTACTATTGATTCATTTGAGTACATATGGGGCTGTGCGCTTTGAGATTGGCAAATACACGTGTCACGCGGTGGAGTTGGTCTACTGAGATGGAGTTGTGGACCAGGTCCTATAGGATTTTTTTCCGCTGGGAAGAAGAGGAAGTGAGAATGATGTCGTCGACATAGAGAAGGAGATAAGCCATGACGATGCCATTGTTGTAGATGAAAAGAGAGGTACCAGACTTAGAACACACAAATCCAAGGGTGGATAAGTGAGAAGTGAAGCAATGATACCAAGCACGAGGAGCTTGTTTAAGGCCATAAAGAGAACAGTTGAGGCGACAAACAAGGTTAGGATGAGAGGAGTCGGCAAAGCCAGTGGGTTGGCGACAATACACCACTTCGGAGAGAGTGCCATGAAGAAAGCATTCTTGACGTCAAGTTGGTGGATTGGCCAATGTATGGAGAGAGCGAGGGAGAGGACAGTACGTATAGTAGCCAGTTTAACGATCAAAATAAACGTCTTATCGAAATCAACGCCAGGTTCTTGAGAGAACCCAACGAGCTTTGTATCGCTCATGAGAGCCATCGGGTTTGAGCTTGTGCCTGATGATCCATTTGCTGGAGACGATGTTGACATTGGATGGAGGGGGAACAAGATCCCAAGTATTGTTGGAAAGAAGAGTGTGAAACTCATCGGACATGGCAGCATGCCAATGCGGATCCTTGAGTGTGATGTAGACAAACTTGGGAATGGGGGAGACGCTGTTGGGTGTGGAGACAAGAAGATTTAACTTCTCACGAGGTTTAATGGCAAGACCGGAGCGGGTTAAAGTTTGGTAGTGGTGAGGAGCTGCGATGTAGGGAGGTGGTGGCATGTTTGTAGTTGGAGGTAGAGATGCGGTAGTAGGGGGTGCTGACGTGGTAGGAGACGTTGGCAAGAGAGGGGCTGCCATGGCAGCAGGTGGGGCTACCGCGACAGGGAGATTGGCTACCACGACAGTAGGAGGGACTTGTGTGACGGGGAAAGGAATGGAAAGGGGTGTGTCATCTGAAAAGTTGGAAAGGAAATAATAAGTTTTTGGATTAGGTGTTTTGGAAAGTGTGGTGGCAAAAGGAAAAGAAGATTTCTCAAAGACGACATGCCGAGAAATAATGATTCGGCTTGAAGAAATATCCATGCAGCGATAGCCCTTATGGTTGGAAGGATATCCAAGAAAAACGCATGGAAGGGAACGAGGTGCGAGTTTGTGGGGGCATGGTGGCATGGGTGTTGGGATAACACAGACATCCAAAAACTCAAAGCTGCAGCCTGTAACGCTTCAACCCAGTATGGTGGCGACATGCTAGTCTAGAAGAGCAAGGTACAGACAATGTCGTTCACGGTGCGAATAACCCGTTCAGACTTGCCGTTCTACTGTGAAGTGTGAGGACAAGAGAGGCGCGGGGACATGCCATGAGTGTCAATGAACTAACGAAAGAGAGTGTTGTCGAATTCCCGACCATTGTCGTATTGGATGGCACGAATGTTGGTCGATAATTGTGTGGAGACAAAGGCGTGGAAATTGGTAAGAATTTTAAACACATCAGATTTAAGACGAAATGAAAACATCCTAAGATAGTGAGTAAAATCATCCAATAACACAATAAAATATTTGTAACCGAAAATGCTTATTATTGGAGATGTCCATAGATCACAATGTATGAGATCAAATGGACGAGTAGTGCGACTTGTGGAAATAGCAAAACGGAGCCTAACATGATGGCCCAACTGACATGCGTGACAAAGTGTGATGTCTTTATTTTTCTGGTTACAAGGAATATAGGAGGAGCTTGCACGACGTTGTAGAGCGTCGCGGCCGAGGTGATTGAGACGACGATGCCAAAGAGTACTGTCAGTGGAGGTGACGAGAGCGCAAGGTGGCGTAGCACGGATAGGGTAGAGCTCCCACAAACTATTGCACTTGAGAATCTTGCTCTTGGTAGGAAGATCCTTCACAGAAAAGCCATGAGGGTCAAATTCAATAGCACAATTGTTATCGGTAGTAAACTTGTGAATGGAAACAAGGTTCTAGATATAGAGAGGATGCAGAAGTAGAGATGGTACTCTGGACGGAGTGTGTGACTGCCAACGAAGTGCCATCGCCGACAACGATGTGAGAGGAAGAAGGTGGAGAACGAGATGGAATGGATAAATTATCGGGATTGGAAGCCATGTGCGTGGAGGGCCCTGTGCCTATGTACCATTCATTGGAGTAGGGCTGCTGGAGCTTCATTGTGTTGAAGGCATTGACAAGCCCCAAGGAGTCGCTAGGAAGGTATGCCGGAGTGGGCGAAACCGACGTGGTGGAGGGAAGCGGCAGAGGGGGTGGCAGGCGCAGCACCAAAAGGGGATTGCAGCAGGGCTAAAATACCCCATGGCAGCCTGCGTGGTGTGGCAGCTCATGTGGCAGCGCATATGGCAGGCCCTGCGGCTACAATACAGTGCAGAGGAAGTCGTGTGGCAGGGACTGTTGCTGCACTAGACAAAGAGGTATGCCGGGACGCAATCCAAGGAGATCTGCAGAAGTAGGCCAAAGCTGGATCGCGTTGGTCCACGGGTTGTAGAAGGACGACAAAGTGGGTGGAGTGTCACTGCTATTACCGCCCTTGCCACCCTTGCCGCCCCCCTTCCACCTTTGCCGCGCTTGCTGCCGTTGGAGTTGTTGCCACCACGATCAGCATTGCCGGGGTGCGCCACGTCGAGATGGCGGCGGGGCCGCCACCCATGTGTGCCGAGGAGTTGGTGAGGAGGGCGGTGGCTTGAGCAAGCTGCGCCAATTGAGTCACCTTCATTTCATCGATGAAGAGGGAGCGTGCCTGGATGATGTTGGGGAATGGCGTCATCATGGGCAGCAAGGTCACCAAGTTGTTGTACTTGGGGTCCATCCCTCGTATCATGGTGAGGACGAGGGTATCATCGGAGACGGCCTGGCTGACGTCACTCAAGGCGTCAGCCAGGGTCTTGAGCTTAAGGCAATAGTTTGTGGCGAACATGTCACCTTGAACCAGTCCACCAAACTCAGCTTGGAGGTACACAGCACAAGTTTTCTTGTTGTCGCGAAACAAGTTCTCGATGGGTTCCATGCCGCTGCGGCGGTGGTGTTGGAGGACATGACAAAGGCTAGTATCTCCGGATAGAGCCATAGATCCATGAGAGGACCGTACAATCGAGGCGCTTCCACTTGGGATCAACAGGCTTGGAGAAGGAAGATCCCGTGCCGGTGAGATGGTGCTCGAGGGCAAATTTTCCCACAACCACCTTGAAGAGGGTGCATCACTTGGCGTAGTTGGACTTCGTGAGGTCGAGTGTGATGGGATACCATGTAAGTTTAGAGAATGTTGTTGGGGAATGAGGCACACAACATGGCATTCCATTGATATGGTATAAATAGTACAAGTGTACACAATGAGTTTCCATCTATACAATGATTCACAAGAGGAAACTCTACCGATCAAATAATATCTAATATATGCATTACCATGCAAGGAACACATACTATACATGCTAACAATATACATAAATACCTGTTAAGCGCCGATGCCTACTTAAACATCGATATTACAAAATAAACACTTTACATGTGGTGGCAGGAAAAATCGTTTTTTATTCTTAGCGCCTCTATGAGCCCACACTCTCTAATCCAACGCTTCTATATATACACTGCCGCAGAAGTATACATCTCCAAACGCGGCTAGCATAATTAGCTACTCCCTAATTGATTCCTGGCCGGGCTCTCCTCTTCTCCCTCTATTTCTGTACACATCTCAAGTTCGCTAGCACGTACACGAGCCAGCCATGGGCGGCAGCGCGGAGGTGGGGAACGGCTGCGGCGGGGAGCGGGCGGTGCCGCGGGTGCCGGTGCCGCCGGCGCGGCCGTTCCTGGACACGTTCCGGGGGAACCTGAAGGAGACCTTCTTCCCGGACGACCCGTTCCGCGCGGTGGTGCGGGAGAGTGGCGCGGGACGGCGCGCGGTGGCGGCGCTGCGCTACTTCTTCCCGTTCATGGAGTGGTTGCCGGCCTACACGCTTGGCACCCTCAAGTCCGACCTCATCGCCGGCATCACCATTGCCAGCCTCGCCATCCCGCAGGGCATCAGCTATGCCAAGCTCGCCAACCTGCCCCCCGTCCTCGGCCTCTGTAAGCACGCTGTCAGCCTGTCATGCACACGTAGCACAGTAATGTCTGCATGCACGTAGAGTCGTAGATATGCTTATCAACGTACGCAAGTGACATATTATGCGTGTGTTTACTGTTCAGACTCGAGCTTTGTGCCGCCGCTGGTGTACGCGATGATGGGGAGCTCCAAGGACCTGGCGGTGGGGACGGTGGCGGTGGGGTCGCTGATCATCGGGTCCATGCTCGGGGCGGAGGTGCCGGCTGCGGAGAACCCGGCGCTCTACCTTCACCTCGCCTTCACTGCCACCTTCTTCGCCGGCGTCTTCCAGGCCTCACTTGGCCTCCTGAGGTACGTACAGTACATGCTAGCTTCTTACTCCATCAATATAATCACAAATTAAGCCACCAGGCTAGATTAGAGTGGTTGGTGAAGAGATCAAATTAATTAAGGAAAGCACCGTTACTTTTTAACTTGTCAAAAATTACTTAGTTTCTAGACTAGCTAGTACCAACTACTACTATTTAGTATCAAGTCGAGTCTTGAGACTGAGCAAGCTTAATTGATTTTGACGTTTAGGTATAACCGCTACGTATGGGTTTTAATTACTACTGTGTGTAGGCTGGGTTTCATCGTGGACTTCCTGTCGCACGCGACGATCGTGGGGTTCATGGGCGGCGCGGCGACGGTGGTGTGCCTGCAGCAGCTCAAGGGCATGCTCGGCCTCGACCACTTCACCACCTCCACCGACCTCGTCTCCGCCATGCGCTCCGTCTTCTCGCAGACGCACCAGGTTAATTCTCTCCCTACTTTAACACACCGATACAGATCGGTACCTACACAATTATACATCATGACATGACATGACATTACACCACGCATGTGCATCACACGTTCCTGAGGGCACAGGCACAAGCACAAGCACAAGCCTCTGGAGATAGCTAGCAGCTAGCTATAGCTAGACCTGCAGTGTACTGCCACTTGCAACTTACGTGGACCTGTAAATTGTGACAGGGACATGACCCTGGTCTCCTTTTGCCTCTTTGGCCGGTCATGCGTACCTGCTGTTGCTTGTAGCTTTGCTTGGCTTGCTGGACACCTGCGTGCTGCATATTTCTGACGAGACTGATTAATGATTGAGTTAAATTATTTATTTGATTCCGTTCCTATCGACGCATGCTTTGCCTAATAATTTCCGTGTCCCTGACGGGTTCGTTCGTTCGAACGGGTGCCGTGTCACCGTGATTGGGTTGCAGTGGCGATGGGAGAGCGTCCTGCTCGGCAGCGGCTTCCTCTTCTTCCTCCTCCTCACCCGCTTCATTGTAAGTAGCACAGCACTCCTACATTGTTTTCCTTTTTACTAAGTACTTTCTAAAATCTAAATAATACTGTGCATGCAATATTACTTGAGAAATCTTCTTCTAGGCTAGGGGCAAGGCAACATCAGAAGGGGAATTTAATAGCCTCTCTTTCTTTGCCTCGTAAGTGTGAGGGATAGATATACTTAGCAGTAGAAAAGGTAGGATGAGGCATAAGAATCTCCTGAAAATGATTGGTCCAATCATACTAAAAGCAGTATATATGAGGATCACAAGAGAATCGATCGGCCAATCACAGGGCTCTTTTCTTCTTCCTTCCTTCGTGTGTAGTTAGTTGATCATGACGTAATACCGCAATAATACTAGCTAGTATTGTGACAAGAGAAAGCTAGCTTGGTGACACAATATTTGGGATAATGGCGATAATATTCCATTTTGTATACGTGTAGACGTAGACGTGTAGTAATCCAAAAGACATAGAGTTGGGACAATAAAACCGATGGGAACGGTTGCGTGATCCAACCTGAGTTAAAACTCACATGAAAAATGGAATAAGAAGTACAAATGTTGTTAGATCAGCTTCCATTTTGTTGTCTTAGACGCCAATTAAAATGGCTGCTAGCCTGCTAAGGTATGCAACATTTGTTAGTTATAGTTAAAGTTTAAAATTATATCAAAACTAGCCCGTGCAATTGCACGGGCCACTTTGCCAGTTTGTGATATAGTTATCTTACAAACTACAACCGACAAACAAGTAGTATCATTTCATTAAAAAAACAAGTAGTTATCTTGTGATTGATCTAGCGGTTTTTACTTGCAACTACTGCCCGAGTCACAGGTGTGCTCGAGATGCAAGAAAGAGAATTTGTCATGTAATGTTTTGGAGCCATATGTATATAGGGACACAAACTCGTGAGGCCATTGGTGGGGCAATGGAATCGATGACGATCTATTGGGCACTTTTTGATAGCTTACATATGCATCTGATGATCTAATCTGCTTGTCCCCTGTATGTTTTCCATTGTCAGCTTCCTAGCCTCTGAATATTCTTAGTATGCAATTTTATTTTATTTTTTTTGAAAAGGGGATCACCCAGCTTTTAATTGAAAGCATATCAAAGTCAGGAGTACATAGAAAAGAAAAACTAGGATCACCAGCTTACAGAGCAATTCTCAAAACCTCTAAAGCAAAAGACATTAGGGAATAACAGAACAACATCTAGAATTATCTAGATTACAAAACAGTTTAGCACATTCTTCCACAGCCTCCACGAAATAATCCAACTTAGGTACCGTCAGGACTGCAAACAAGATATAAATTTGAAAATCACTTCTACTAGTTTCTTAGGAAAATTCTTCTTAAACGTCATTTTGTTCCTAAGTTCCACAGATTCCAAGATGAAGCTGCAAAACTAAACAAGATCACATCGTACTCATTAGATCCCTTTTTATCTAGCCAATCTATTTGGAAGTCTTCTAAAGAATTAAAAGTATGTTCCCAACTTAGCACCTCTTTAATACAAATCCAGAAAAATCTGGCCAGAACGCAACAAAACAAAACATGATCAATATTCTCCTCATAACCACATAAGATACAAGTAGTCTCCCCTTTCCAACCTCTTTTCTTCAGTTGATCCAAAGTTTGAACTCTGTTATGATAATAAAGCCACAAAAAAATTAACCTTCAAAGGGACCTTACTCTTCCAGAGTTTCTGCATCTTTCTACAAATAACACCCCCCCCCCCCCCCAAAAAAAACAATATGTCTATAAAGAGACTTAACTGAAAAGACCCCAAATTTCTCAAAACACCACACCATTATGTCTTGATTATCATTCAGTTCAACATTCTTAATTGAATTTTTCATTGGGCAACCTCCTCAACTCCCAGATTCCTTCTAAAAGTAATATTCCAGCTATCTTTAAGCACCCCCTCAGCCACACTCATATCTAGGGAATGACAGATGTTAAAGAGCATATTGTATTTGATTTTCAGAGGGTAATCTCCTGTCCATACATCACCCCAAAAAGAGATGTTACAACCATTGCTAATCTTAAATCTTGCCCCCATTGAAATAACTTTTTAACCTTCTGAATATTCTTCCAAAACTGAGACCTTTCAAAGTATTAGCATCTCTGAACACACCTCTAGGAAAATATTTAGCCTTGAGGATCCTAAACCAAAGTTCATTTTGAGTTGAGGCTATTTTCTAAATCCATTTAGATAAGAGGTAATCATTCATCACCCTAGTGTTAATGACCCCTAAACCTCTATAATCTTTAGGTCTACAAACAGTACCCTAATTCACCATATGGTATTTAAACTTATCACTAGCCCCTCTCTAGAAGAATCTTGATATAACATTATCCATTTTTTTGTGAACCTCCTTATTGAATCTATAAAAACGCATGGTATAGACAGGGAGACTACTCAGAATGCTAGTTACTAGCACAAGTCTTCCACCGGAGGAAACAAAAATTTTTCTCCAGTTGTCTAACCTCTTACCCAGTTTGTCAACCACAGCCTCAGCAACTTTCACCCCAATATATCTGTCACCAACCAGGATACCCAAATACTTCATAGGGAGATGAGCCAGCTTACAATTGAAAATTTTTGCTACCTTATGAGCCTCTTCTCCTTTCACCCCTAACACAAAAACTTCACTCTTGTGATAGTTTATTTTAAACCCAGACATCCATTCAAAGCAGTAAAGTAAAAACTTCAAATTTAAGAAATAATCTTCATTATACTCCAACATAATCACAGTATCATCAGCATACTAGAGGATAGGCACACCCCTAGAGATCAAATGAGAAACCACCTCCCTAACCAAGTTTTTATCTTGAGCTGTATTAATAATTTCTACAAAAGCATCAATTGCCAGATTAAACAGAAGAGGGGATAGAGGGTCTCCTTGTCTCAACCCTCTATAAGTTTTAAAATAAGGACCAATCTCTCCATTTATATTTATATTTACCTTTCCCCCTCTAACTAAGCTCATAACCAAACAAATCCACTTCTCATCAAAACCTTTTCTAATCACCACCTCCAGAAACCTCCAACGAATTTTATCATAAGCCTTTTCAAAATCCAGTTTCAGAATCACCTCTTTTCCTTTTGAAGCTCTAGTATCATAAACAATCTCATGAATAACAACCACCCTATCCAAAATATTTCTACCCTTAATAAAAGCAGACTGATAGACATTGATGATCTTATCAGCAATCATACTCAATCTATTTGCTAGCAATTTAGTCAAAATCTTAAAACTGACATTTAGCAGACAAATAGATCTGTACTGCTTGAAACTATTTGCCTCTTTGAGTTTAGGAATCAGAGTGATTACCCCAAAGTTCAGCCTTTTCATATCCAAAGCCTCTTTAGAGAAATCGTTAACCAATTCAAGAAACTGATTTTTGACTACACCCCAAAACTCCTTATAGAAAAGACCAGGAAAACCATCAGAGCCAGGAGCTGAATTCCTTGGCAGCTCTTTAACAACCTTCCACACTTCATCTTCAGTGAACTCTTGAATCAGATTCAAATTATCAGCCTCTGAGACTCTCAGCTTGCTGCTCCAGATTTCATTAGTTAAAACCACCCCTTGATCTTCATCAGAACCAAAAAGATTTTTATAAAAGCTATAAATTTGATCTCTTATCTCATTTCTGCTTCTCAAAGTTGTATCTCTATGCTCCAAACTGAAAATAAAATTCTTCTTTCTCCTCCCATTGGCATGATTATGAAATTAAGCAGTGCTGGCATCCCCTTTAGTGACCCAATCGAAATGACCCCTTTGCTACCAATGCAACCCCTCTACTTCATACACCTTTTCCAACTCAGCTTCCATAGAATATCTTTGAAACCAATCCTTGGGATTTAACCCTTTAACCTCAGCCACAGAGTCTAACCACTGTAGCTTATCAAGAATAACCTTCTTCTTTATCTTGTAATCCTGATTTATATTAGCACCCCAACCTCTCAAAAAGCTTCTTAAAGAAGCTAAACAACCATTCCATCTGTCCATAGAATAGAACTTATCAGAAGTTCTCCTATTGAACTCCAGCCATTTACTCTGAAGCAGAATCCTGAATTGTTCATGACAAAACCACTTCTTCTCGAAGAAGAATCTTCCTTTAATAACCATATCCCCTTCACCAAAATTCAACACAATAGGATTATGGCCAAAACCTACTCTGACTAAACTTTGAACATGACAAAGAGGAAAAGTAACTTCCCAATCTTTAGAAACTAAAACTCTGTCCAAATTAACCATAATTGGATATTTCTACTTATTTGTCCAAGTAAATTTAGTACCCCCTCTTTTAATCTCCAACAATTTATTATTAGAAATGAACTCATTAAAAAGATCCATTAAACCAAAATTCAAATTGCCTGAATTCTTGTCAGCAGCTTCCCTAATCAAATTAAAATCACCCCCAACCACCGCAAGCAAAGCCATATTTTTGCACTTTCTATCTAACTCTTCCAAGAAAAAATGAGAAAGCTCATGCTTAGTAGGACCATACACTACAACCAACTCCTATCTGAAATTAGTGATCCTATTCCTAACCCCATGCTAACAAAAAACCTACCAGAATCATAGCTTTCAACTTCCAAAAAAACTTCTTTAACCCCCAATAAAATACCCCCTGAATGACCTTCCGCAGGAATCCAATGCCACTTAAATGGAAGACCCCCCACCAGATTACAAAGCTCTCTCCCCTAAATTTTCACAATCCAATTTGATCACTCCTACTTTCCTTTGCGTCTGATAAGGAAAAACCTTTGTCTTGTTGGAGATGCTAATGATGGAGGTAACAGAATTTTAGGCTTGCAAGTTTCTTAATTTGCGTCAGATAGGTGTTGCATCATGTCGTTTTTGTCACTTGCTGACTTGCTGTGCATTAGTTTCATACTTTCGTACTGAAAAGCGATCGAATCCAATATCATGGGTATGAAAAGAATGGGCCAATAATTGCAAAAGGCCAAGGTCCACCAACCACTGGAGTAGTATTAAACTTTTCCAAATAAGATCCGTGAGCAAGCCTCCTTGGAGAAAATAGGACCCGCTTTTTTTTGTCCCAATCATAAATTGTTCTTGAAGATTTGAACTGTGTTTATCAGCTGACTATTCCAAGTTTTTTGTCTTATTTCTTGGCGCAATCGACAATTATTTTACATGTGCAAGAATGAATATAATCTGCATGCAGTTAGCTGTGATCCAAGATTATGTGTGAAAATTATTCCACTAGTAGTTCTTGATCAGAATTCTGAGGCTGTGATCCAAGTGGCATCTAAAATTACAAACCATTTCTTGCATGTTCCACACAGGACTGTCAAGTTATTACATATAATATAATCTTACTTCTTTTGACAGAGCAAGAGGCGGCCGAAGTTGTTCTGGATATCCGCCGCTGCGCCATTGACGTCGGTCATCCTTGGAAGCCTTCTGGTGTACCTCACTCATGCTGAAAACCATGGCATTCAAGTGGTGAGCACAGCACCTGATAAAATCCACAAAATTCCATCAAGATACACGTAAACATTTAGTAAAACATGGAGTACTAATTGACGCCATTTTTCCCGACATTCTAGATCGGTTACCTCAAGAAGGGTCTGAATCCACCATCTGTTACAAGTCTCAACTTCTCTTCCCCGTACATGATGCTCGCCTTGAAGACTGGAATCATCACCGGCGTCATTGCCCTCGCTGTAAGCCTAACACCCTTGTCTCTCACTGGTTATATACATTTCATTACCTGTTCTTTCGAAGAAAAAAAATATATATTTCAGTACTGTATATACTGTAGTTACCGGCAAAAGGATTGTCAGTAACGTACAACCGCAAGTACTTACACCGGTGTACTATGCTTCTGTCACATGCAGGAAGGTATTGCCGTAGGAAGGAGCTTTGCCATGTTCAAGAACTACCACATCGACGGCAACAAGGAGATGATTGCCTTTGGAACGATGAACATCATTGGATCATTCACATCCTGCTACCTCACCACCGGTACATTCCTATCTCCAACACACCAACATGAGTGAGATAGTCAGGTCTTCAGGATCTCTTGCTACAACCATTTTCATCCTGTATATGCCAGGCCCATTTTCGAGGTCGGCAGTCAACTACAACGCCGGCTGCAAGACGGCCTTGTCGAACGTGATCATGTCGATGGCGTTGATGCTCACGCTCCTCTTCCTGACGCCGCTGTTCCACTACACCCCGATGGTGGTGCTCTCAGCGATCATCATGTCGGCGATGCTCGGCCTGATTGACTACCCGGCCGCCATTCACCTCTGGCAGGTCGACAAGGTGGACTTCTGTGTGTGCATCGGCGCCTACCTCGGCGTCGTCTTCGGCAGCATCGAGATCGGGCTGGTCGTTGCGGTACGTTGCAACGTTGCACATTGCCTCCTCTTGTACTTGTATTTTGCATACTACTTGTTCTTACCCATCTGTTTCTTGGTGTTGTGTGGTTTCAGGTTGCGATATCGATTCTGCGTGTCCTGCTGTTCATTGCGCGCCCGAGGACGACGGTGCTCGGGAACATACCCAACTCCATGATCTACCGAAGGATGGACCAGTACACAATGGCGCAGACGGTGCCTGGCGTGCTCGTGCTGCGCGTGGACTCGCCAATCTACTTCGCCAACGCGAGCTACCTGCGTGAGAGGTGAGCAAAAGCAGTTCAGCACGCACAGCACACTAGACCATCAACGACATGTGATGTGGACATCTTACGATGATCAGATTTGTGTTGTGATGAGTTAGGATCTTGCGGTGGATCGACGAGGAGGAGGACCGGACCAAGGCCAAGGTCGAGAGGGGCGTGCAGTATGTGGTCCTAGACATGGGTGGTAAGTTACAAGTTCTTGTCTTGTGTCTGAATTACACTGCACCTGACTATCTGAGACAGAGACAGAACTGTACATGATCATGCTTCATCTGAAACAGTTGGTCTCTGTGTATTTACTTGACACACACACCAGAAACATCGTATCTGAAACAGTAACATGAAGTCTGATCTGTTATTCTCTCTCCCGGCAGCCGTCGGTAGCATCGACACCAGCGGCACGAGCATGCTGGATGAACTCAAGAAGATCCTGGAGAGGAGGGGCCCTCAGGTAAGAAGAGAGCAACAGCATTGCCGTTTTGCTGACAGATGCTATGGTTTGAAGTGTTCTGCGTCGTGAACCCTGGCTGATTCGGTTTGCTGCTGTCGTGTTCTTCATTTCAGATTGTGTTGGCGAACCCGGGGAGCGAAATCATGAAGAAACTGGACAGCTCGAAGGTGCTCGAGTTGATCGGCCACGAGTGGATCTTCCCGACGGTGGGCGAGGCGGTGGCGGAGTGCGACTATGTGCTGCACTCGCACAAGCCAGGCATGGTCATGGACCGTGCAGCAGCCCATGAGAATATGGTCTGATTGGAGAATTGGTGTAGTACATGGACGACTCTGACCTGAGTTATCGAAAGGAAAGCTGAGATAAATATAGACATCTCCAGTATCGTACTACATTTTCAAGAAAATTCAAAGGAAAAAAATCCCTTTTTTTGGGTGAAAAAAAAATCCCATTTTTTGGGTGAAGCAAAAGCTAAGCCTGCGCAGATGCGCTAGAGTTACTGATATGAACAAATGATACGAGACTAACCTTCCCAAACATCAATCTTGCTTCTTGCATGATTGCCTATACAAACCACTATGGTCATATACTCATATGTTGAACACCTGCTGGAAAATCATCAGTTGCCAGTTCATTTACAATCCCAATATTCATTGCCCAAAAATTCAAAAGTCACCCTTCCCGACCAGCCTGGGCGTCCCCCTCCCGACCCGCCGCCGGCCAATCCAGCCACGGCGTCCACCGTCCCACCCCGTCTCCACCAGATCCGAACTCTCTACCCGTAGATCCCCCCTCTCCATGGCCGGCTAGCCCCGGTCGTCGCGGGCTGCCCGAGCCCCCACCCCACCGCCACCGCCACCCCTACTGCCGCCTCCACTGCCGCTTCCACCGCCACCCCAAGCTCGCTGGCGGTCATCCCCTCCTCTCCCCCCACAGCTGGCGCCCAACCAGACCTTGCATCACCTCATGGGCAGCCTGCTGGCGACTCCCTCGTAGAGCGGCCGCCACCCCCTCGCATTCAATTTCAACGACCACCGGCTACACAAGTCTCCCATGTGGCTGCCCTGCCGAGTTGCTGCATTGAAGGCGAGACACCCCGAATCCTGCACAATCCACTTTGGGTCAATCCTTCGGCGCTCATTCACTTCTCCTGTCGTCTCAAATCAATCGTGGTTGCTCCTCCCCATTTCCTCCGGGCAGATAGAATTGAAGACAGTGGCAGCAATAGACCTCTGCTCCCTATCACCACCCAACGGTACCCTGCCTCCCGAGGGGCTTCCTCCGCTGCAGACCTTAGAAGTAAGCCTACAATCCACAACAACTATCCCGCACACAGTGATGGACCCACCCAGATTAAATATTAGGCATGGCGATATAGCTTCCTCGTCGGACACCGCCTCGCCGCGCACCGCTAGGGTTTAGTCGCTCGGTCCTCACTTGATGGCTCAACGTATTGCGTTGAGCTTTTATTCAACTATAACTCCTTTTTAGTAACGCATTTTTGTCCAATTCAATTTTAACAATCAATTCATTATTCATATTTATAATTCATGAAAAAGACAAGGATGCAACGCATACTGAAATCATGGATTGTCCATTATCATAATTTGGTATATTAACAATGTTGATTTACTAACTGCAACGTACAAGTTCTTTTTTCTATTTTGTGAATTCATATAACAAAGTGTGCTCTGTGTTGCTTGATTTCCTATTTTGCGAATTCCTTCCACACCACTAGAATAACATAACTTTAGCATCTAATTCATACCATTTTAGCATCTAATGATCTAATTCATACAATTTTAGCATCAGAGACACAGAGTACTTACTATTAAATTTTAGCATCTCGTTCTCTTTTGCAATTCAAATTCATACCTCAACAGAAAAGAAGCAAAGCAAAAAAATGTGAAATTCATACATCAAGAATCAAGATGTAAGAATCAAGAGAAAGTACAAATACCAATTGTCTGGCTTGGCTGCTTGCGGCCCCAAATCTGCAGTCGCGCCTCCGATCCTCCCCTCTGAACTTGTGGCGTCGTGCGTCGCCCTCCTCCTGGTCCTCCCTCCACAAAGGCTCACCTCTTCTTCTTCCCCATTCTATTCTTCCCATCCCTTTCTTTTCTCTTCACTCCCCAACCCAATCTCTCACTCTCGATGCCTTGCTTGGTTGAAGTTCTCAGTGCCTGCCACATGGGTTGCGCCAACGCCGCCTCGGCTCCTCCCCCGCCACCGGCTCCTCTCGGCCCACCTCCTCGGCCCGGCGCCACCTCTAGCCCCTCATTGCCTCGCTCTGCTTGTTGCTCGGCTCTAGCTGGGCAGCTCGGCCAGCCGTCCTGCGCCTCCTCGGCCGGCTCTTCTTGTTGCTTTGGCCGGTGTGGCCTCTGGTCTGCTCACGGCCCCCATGGTCTTTGCCGCCTCATGCTGCCCAGCTTCAGCGTGGGCGCCCTTGTCATGGCGCCGCTTCTTCTTGTGCATGCATGTCATGCATGCATGCTTTTGTGCATGCCATTGCCGCTGCTAGGGTTGGCGAATGGAGAATGGAGCATGCAAATTGGGGAACGGGAAGTGAGCCACCAATAGATGGTAGATGTAGCGATTTGGTAAGATGGGCTATTGGGCTTAGCGGGCCTAGGCATAAGATTTGGTTTGGTGTGGCATAACTAGCAAGCAAGGGAAGCGTATGAAGCAGCAAGCGAGGACGTCCGTCGGCGTTGGGGGTGGGGGTGGGGACCGCTGGCATCAGGGGGGGTTCGGCGGCCCACTACCTCGGCGACGCCCACCTCGCCTATTGCTAGGACCGCCCCTGCCCGCACGGTCTCAATGGAACCTTGTGAAGCCGAGGTACTGGTGGCGTAATGGGCATAGCAGCCAGTAGCACCGTCCAAGAAGGGAAAAAATTCTATGGGGCACCGCCCTCGTAAGGCCCCTCCTCATGAGCTGTCTGATCTACTTTATACCTATGCGTTACAGTGATATCATACGAAATCCAACGGTAGCGAGAAGGGGCCTCACGTGGGACGGGGCCCCAGAAAATTCCCTTCCGTCCAAGAATTCTGTCAAAACCCCAAGCTGGAGATATCAACTCTTCCTCGAGCACACAAAAGGGCTGTGCTTCAACTGTCTTAGTCGCGACCACAAAGCCCTATCCTGTCGGGATCCCTACGAGGGCATCTCTAATAGTGTATTTATTGCCGTCTCTTGGCTATATCATGTCAACAAAATTCTACGTGGAGGAGAGAGAGGGAAGAGAGAGAGCACATGTCGTCTCTTCCTAAAGAGACGACCATGCACGTGAAATAAGACATGATACATTAATCTACTCTAGTTGACATGTAGGACCATTTTTAAAAAAAATTATAAAATACAAATGTTAGAGAGTGTGCTAGAGACTATCTATTGGAGATGTTGTCTTCAAAGATGACGTAGCATATGTTAGAGACAAGGATATCTCTAACTATTGGAGATGCCCTAAGTGCTTTCTATCGGATCCGGATTTTCTAATCTCGAATCCTCTGTGCAATTATTGTGCTATTCACTGGAACAGTAGATAGCACACAGCATATTACCAAATCATTTCATACATGGCGTAAAACCATACTATTCATTAATTTAACACATTAGAGTTTACATAGACTGCGTCGGGTCAAGTTTTACAATAAGGGTCGAACAAACCAAACTGATTACATTACAAAAGCGGGCGACAATGTATAAAAGGGTGAGGGCACATCTCTCGCAGTAAGCGATCGGAAATCGTGTGCATCCGATATTACCCGAAAACTCAGATAATATAGGATGCACGCAAGCACCGACAGAGTCAACTAGACTGAGGGAGGCTAGAACAACTAAAGACTAAACTACGCTTCATCATCTTTTGTGCCTCCAACTTCTGGATCCCCGTGATATGCGTAATCTTTAGGATTTCCTGCTTCTGAGGATTTTGAGGGAAAGAGTGAGAATAAGCATAATTTTCGTGCTCGCGAGCCAATATACAAGATGCAATAATAATACATGCAAGGCTTAACAAGGATGGCTCGGGTTCTTTTATTTGCTAACGCAATGTTTTCAATTATCATAATTACAAATTCCTATCACTTAGCATTTTAATCAAATTGTATTTTATTAAAGAGAGTAATTGTGCAATATTTATGTCAGTAGAGGTCCCCTCCATCGGAACCTATACCGTATACTTCTTTTGATTGGAGCTACCTCCACTCATTAACACCACTGAGTCTGAAAACCCAGGGAAAATCCAATCTAGGTGAGCCCACCACATTTTTCATACCACCCACAAAGGTTTTTGAAATAGAACTAACTCAAGTAAAGTTCCTATGTCCGCCTTTGACAGTAGATGCGGTTGTTTAAACAGTTTAGACTCTACAGAGGTTGTACATTGTACCTACAAGAGATAGTCGTACTCGTTACCCCACACGATTCCTTAGTCATGTAGTCGAGCGACCATCATAGTAACCTTTCAAACTACCTCGTCCCATCCGTCATCTCACTCATATGGGGTTACGCCCAAACGTTGTGCGGGATATTCGCCTCGGCGATCTGGAGTAGTTGAACTACCCCACAACGACTGGCTTACTCCACCTTGCCTCGGTATCCCATTCAAGCCGGAACCATCACACGCTTGCACGTTTCCATTATCCACCCCGCGAGATGACATCCAAGGTTTAATAAATTTAATAAGCCAAGTTGCAGTTTGCAGACTTGTGGTTGTACTTGTTTCACACGGGAGGTCGTGACAAGATTAAATCTTTAGGGTCATCTGGGCGGTTCATTCCACATACCATCCACCTTGGGCTGCATTACCACCCATCAATATACCCTCCATCCTACCAACCGCCCAGACGGTAACAGCAAGTTATTAGGGTTTTTGAGGAGCAAAAATACATCAACTCAACCATCTCAGTCATTTACCCACAATGACTACCCAAAACTATTTTCATGTTTTAAAGATGATGATTGGGACATTTAATGTTCTGGTACTTAAGCAAGACTAGCATGTCGCTTAAGTACAACATATAACTAGTATTTACCATATAGATACTAGGGTGACATGGAATAAGGGATTCAATTATCAAGGGGTGGCATATTAATTAATTAATCATCAAATGGGTATTTAACTACCTTAAGCTTTAACATACATTTGATTAAAGAATTAAAGCATGCAATTTTGGTAATTTAAATGAATATAATTTACATAAAATGTAAGATCAATATGATCAAAGTATTAACTCGCCTGGAGTAAAGGTAATAGAATCTTGATATTCTTGTGCTTGATCAAGTTGAAGATCCTCTGCGTCTTCGAATCCTAATCAGACGAAGGTACCGGAAAAAGAAACAACAAGCAAAAGAAAACAAATAAATACTAAAGAATTAACAAATGAACTCCAAATTGAACAAGACCTATGCCATTAGCAAGATCTTGAATTTATAAATTTTTAGAAACAAATTTCACAATTTTTGGAGTTACGACGAGGGAGAACGGGATTTTTGAAGTTCGGATTGGAAATTAAACCCTAAAAGGAAATACAAGAAAAAGGGGGAGAGAGAGAGAGAAAGCTGACGGTGGGGCCCACAGTTCAGTCATACTAGCGCACAGGGAACCGCGTGTGGACGTGGTCCACACGCGTGCGCACGGGACGCGCATGAATTGGCCGTGGCTGGGCCCATTTGGCAGCCAAAGGAAGGGGGTGTTAAAGCCAATGACATGGGGGGCCCTTGGCCAGAGAGAGGGAGAGATAAAGAGAGAGCAGGGGGGCCAGGGGAGGCGCTCGGGCGACATAGGGAGTGGTGGCAGCGCCGGCGAGCGGGCGGAACGAAGTCCCATGAGGGTGGGGACTCTACTGGAGGCGGCGGCAGCGCCGAAGAGGGGCAGGAGCGATGGCGGCGAAGCAAGGAGGCAGCGGCGGACTCCATGGCTTGGAGGCACTCGGTGGTGGGGCGGTGCGGAGGGGCAAGCGGTGCGCGCACGAGCTGCGCGGCAGCGTGTGGAAACCGACGAGGTGGTCCGGGTGGCGGGGGGTGGAAGAGAAGAGCGTCGGTGGTGGAGGTCCTCGGTGGCAGGGAAGGCGAAGGAGGGGATAGCTTCCTTAGTGTCGTGGGCTTCTCGTGACGCCGTTGGCCAGGCGAGGCGCTCACCTGGGCAGCGGCGTGGCCGAAGGGGCTCGGGTGCGGCCTTGGCTCTGCTCGGCAAAGAAGAAGGCAAGCACTGGGGGGTGGGAGAGCAAGGTAGGTGAGGGGCTCTTATAGCCGGTGAGGGGGAAGCGAGTCATTGGGCTCTGACGGCCGCGCGTGGGCGCTCACGTGGTCCCGAGACGGCCGCAACATCTTGGGGCGGTGTGGGGCGCGCGGATGGGCATGGCCAGAGTGGAGCAGGTGGCGCAGGGGCTGATGGTGGATGGGATGAGGCGTGCAGCGCGTCGCGTGGCGAGTGAGATGGCGGCGGCGTGCTGCGCGCACGCCGCTTAGATCGGCACAGGAGCAGCTCGGTGATGGCGTCACGATGCGGTCAGGCGAAGACCAGAAGGAGGGCGTTGTGGCCTTGGGCGGCAGAGGAGCATGTGGCGAAGCACGGGGGCCGGCAGAGGAGCTCGTGGTGGTGGCACAGAGGGTGGCATCACACGGCAGAGGGAGCAGCAGCGGGCACATGGGTGCTTGCCCGCGGGAGAAGAAGGACAGGGGGAGCTTGGGGGCATGACGATCGGGCGCACGGGAGTGGCGCGTGCGGTGGTGGCAGAGGGAGCACTCGATGACAGGGGGTGTGGTGGCTGGTGCTCTAGGAAGAAGAAGGGGCAGGGGACTCGAGCCAACAGAGGCCGAAAGAGGGGAGGAAAGGCTGGCTTGGGCCAGGCCAAAAGGAAGGGAGATGGGTCGGATGGGCCAAGAAGGGAAAGGAAGAATGGGCTGGGGCCCAAAGGGAGTGCTGGGCTGAGCCCAAAGAAGAGGAGCAAAATATGAGAAGGGCCCAAATTTTGAAAAGAGAGATTCAAATCCAAATTTGAATCCGGGAATTTGCAACAAGGTTTGAAACACAAACCTGAGCTTAGCGAAAGCTAGAAGTTTTGAAATTATTTGATAATTTGACATAACTTTTGAAAACCGAGAACCAAAAGTAATTACTATTCCCATTTTCGAAAACAGGATGTTACACTTTCGCTGCCTCCGTTCTGGCCACAAGGCTAGGGAGTGTCGTCGCCCTGCTGCCCGACCTGCACCGCGTCTGACTCCTCCAGCACCGGCTATGGCTGGCCTCATCCTGGTTCCTCCAGCTCTAACAACTCCACGCCAGAGTGCTACCACTCGGCCTGCACAAGGCCAACAGCGTCCACCCACCAGCACTATGGCCAGCCACAACCTGGGCGACCTGGCAACTCGGCCTGCGGAGGACAGCTGCATCATTCCCTCCTCTAGGGAGCTCCAGAGGGAACGCCAAAGACATGAAGACTATTTAGCAGTGGTTTGACTCGGCAAGACTAGGCCTGAGACAGACCTCCACACCATCACCGAAGCCATAAGAAGGTTCAATTTGCGCTCTGCTGAATTCTCAGTGCATCACCACTATCCCGAGAATTTCCTTGTTAACTTCGAACACAAGTATCACCGCGATGAAGTGGCCGGCCTCCATAAGTGCGACTTCCATGATCTCGAGTTCCATGTGCGTCCTTGGAGGCCGCTCCGGCACGCTTGCGGGACAGCTCTAAGGTTCCATGTGAGACTTTGCCTGGAGGGCATCCCACTACATGCTTGGAATGAGGAGGTGGTCAGCCGAGCGATTGGCAACAAATGCTCCCTGGACCGTGTCGACGAAAAATCCCTCTAGCAAGAGGACGCCCGTACACTTGACCTGTGGACTTGGACAACGAACCTGAGCTCCATTCCTAAGGTAACTTGGTTAACCTTCACTGACGGCTCTCTCCATGGTTTTGGTCTTCAGGCAGACACATCACAGCCAGACCGCTGCAAGAAAGACCTCACCTTTAGGGTGCTCCTGCATCTCGACTTCATCGAGGACTATTTGGCAGCCCCCCTGGAGGCCGACCTCGGCATAGCAGCCTGTGTGCCTTTCAAGCCCGCAAAGCACAGCCTGTCTTGGCGCTTGGGCATCGTCGATGGCACCTCAGGGCATGAGGAAGACCAGCACAGTCACCACCAAAGCAACGAGACCGCACACCTAGAAAAGGGCACCACTGGGACCTTCCACCGCTTCAAACTGGGGAGGCATGAGGCATGCCGGGGCGATGACCAGTACCATGATAAGCGCCACGTACGACAGCAACGCCGACGATCACCACCATCAACGCAAGAACAAACTGGGTCGGTGGAGACACTCCACCCACGAAGAAGGTCACCATGGGAGGCCGAAGGCCTCTAAGCGCCTCCGAGACAGGTCCCCTTGGTCGCACCAAAACAATGGAGGCAATCGTCGGCGGCAGCATGAGGTCCTAGCTGGCCCCATCATCTTTGGCTCCCTTGGAATTCGGCACAACAACCAGCCGGAACCTCAAGACCGTCAGCTCAAGGACTATATGGACTCCACACTACAAGCGCTTTTCACCTCTCATATTGCGCTTATCCGCCAAGAGTTGGCCGAACTGGTCGACACCAAGCTTCGTCGGTCTGAGGAAGAATCGCTTCGAAGCCGCCAAGCATGGCTCCACAAGGCCGAGGAGTACCTGGCTGCAGTGCAGGAGGCCGGCTGCCATCTGGTCCTCCCTCGCCACTGAGTCGACATCACTGGCCACTGCCTTACCACCTCGCCTGACCCTGCTAGCTGGTGTTGTACACCAACCGTGCTCAATGGACTGGCAGCACTATCGCTTGGAAACGACTCACCTTCTGGCCGGTGCGCCATGAAACCTGGAGTGATGGCTCGTAGCCTGCCTGTGACCTCTATGACTCCCTTGGGGACGCCCATCCAAGCCACATCCTCGAGTGGGGCTACCCCCTAGGCGTTCGCAAGGTTGTCCAAGGAGACCACCTCACCAGCCGTCTCTCCAGCATCGGTAAATCCACCTGTTGCCTCCACCAAGCACCTAGCTTCTGCACATCCACAAGTAATACAAGGCGATGAAGACATAGAGCCTCCTGCGACCCTTGTCACCTCCTCTGGCTAGACTGCAACTACCTCCACTGCCCGGACTCCATTAAACCATGGCGGCAGCTATTTTGAGCCACATGCGGTCACTGCCCCCACAGGCAAGCCGATGGTGGCCGCCACCGTGTCGCCCTACCACCATAAACCGCAGAGGGGAGGGCCACTACAGCAAAGCATCTGCCGGCAGCAATGCCACCAGAGGTGGCGCCTTGCGACACAACCGTAACTTCGGTGACCACCTTTGCAGTGCCACCAGCTGCAGTGCCAAATGCGCCTCCGACAGCAATGGTGAACCTCTCCACACCAAACGTCGCCACAACAGAGCTCCCTCCGGGCATTGATGCCCTACCGGACAATGCGCCAACTGCTGATTCCATCAATCTAGGCAGCGGTCTGCTGGCTGAAATGTTCACATTGCCAATGCCACCCTTCCTACCGCTGCCTCAACTGACAGGAATACTTCGCCAAGCCACAACTTTCACTCCTCGTCGCAGCGAGCATCTCACGATGAAGCAACGCAATACTCCCCTTCTTAGGCGCGCCCAGGAGACTATCGCCCGTAGGCTTGGGGTCTTGGAAGAGGAGCAGTCCATGACAGACCAAGCCTCCAATCGATACTTGGCTATGTTCAACGGTCCGCTGCCACTGACAGCCATTCAAGCGCTCTCTAGTCTATTACACTTCAACTCTGAGTAAGCTCTTCAGGTCGATGAAGTCTTGGCTGAAGAAGGTGAAATGGCTCGACTTGAGGCCCAAAGTCTACCGACAACGTAGATTGCCCGCACGAATGCTCCAGAAGGCCACCACTGCTCATGCAGCCTCACCTCACCGGTAGACTTTTGTTCTGGCCCTCGCTTTTCAATCTGACCATGTATTTTGCTAGTGGACTTCGCTCCAAGGGTAGTGCTTCTACTTCTGAGATGGCTTGTACTAACGCCATCTGGTTGATTTCGCCCCTGCTGTTCAGCTTGGCAATGTATTGTGCTATTACCTTCTCTTCGGTGAACTATGCTACCAATGCAATTTCTACTCGCAGACTGCACTCCTGCTACTTATTGGCTACTACTAATGCAATTACTAGTCGAACTGCTTTCTTCTTTCACCGTGAATGCTTTCTACGTTGTTTTCCCCTACATGAACTATTCATAACGCACTCGTCATTGCCTGCTATGGCTGGCTGCAAAGTTTGACCACACCACGCTACAGCCTAATCTATCAATTCTCGGCTGGAATGTTAGGGGGCTAAACTCCCTTGCCTACCTCGCGGGCCGTCCATGATATGATTTAACGCCAATCCGTGCCACATCGCTCGCCTCCAAGAGACGAAACTTGGTCTGATAGACCAAGTTCAGGACAGCTCCCTGGGCGACAAAATAGGTTGCACGACTTCTCCTTCCTACCAGCAGACAACACACATGGAGGCATTCTAGTCCTCTAGAACACCAGCATGGTGGACATCTCCAACTATCGCCGCTACGAGTACTCCTTAACGGTTGATGTTAAAATCAAGGAGTGTGCCACAAAGTTCGTGATGACGACGGTTTATGGTTCATCAACACATAGAGACAAAGGGGGGGGGGGGGGGGGGGGTTCTTAGCAGAAATATGCTGCGTATAGCCATCCATTGGCACCAGATGGCTGCTCTTAGGCGACTTCAACCTCATTTATAAGGCAAGCGACAAAAACAACCGCAACCTCAACCGACGCCTTATGGCCCAATTCCGAAATGCACTGTCGAACACGGGAGTAACACCTCAAATCCTTTGTGCATTTCTGAACTAGCCCCATGATCAGTAGCTAGTTCACATAGTAAACAGATATGGTAACATCCATAAATCGCACAATTATATTAATAATCAACAGAGTTTATTACAAGAAAGGCTTACAAGCCAACAGTAAAGAACACAGCGGAAGACGAAGAAGTAGTGGAGTCCAGCTGATCTGCCACAGGCAATCGACTGGGGTAGCGACCTAGTCATCGAGATCCACACCGAAAACGAAGTCCTTCTCCTCTGAAATTTATTTGCATGAAGCAAGGATAAGCACAACTTTTGTGCTCGCAAGTTACACCCAATAACAGAGTTAATGCATGCATGGATGTAACAAAGGATGGCTTATAGGGTTATTTGTGCAAAAGTAATATTTGACAATTTAAATACAATACAAAGTTCAAAAGCTCCAATTTTCAAATAACTAAAATTGAGTTTTAGCTGAATTAATAAAGCTAGTGTAGGCACCAACCTAACACTAACATAAACACGGGCACCAACCCGGAGCTTCAACCTATAACTTTTCTCATGGACATCCATCCATGTCAAAATTGTTTTACAAAATATTTTGAAAACAAAATCAAAGTCTAACTTTGAGTGGCTTTGCTAAGCATGTCCATGACCATGGATATGGTTATTTGAATAGTTCTTAACACTATGCAGAGGTTGTACAGCTTTACCCACAAGAGATAATCAACTTTTAATGTCCGTCTGACACACTTCTGAAGGTGTGCGACTAAGTGATTATCACGAGGCCTTTACAATGCATCATCCTACCGTGGTCCCACCTCGCTAAGGTTTCGCTTCTATTGGGTTAACCACCCGCCGGATTCAAGCCCCCTCTTGCACCATGTGGGAATACATAAAAGTAGGTCATTCTGACACCCACACATCAACATGGCACAACCACGATGGAATTTTGCAAATTAGTTAGCCAAGTCTGTCCCATACCAGACTTGTGGTGGTACGGTGAAACATAGCAAAGGAACGCTCGAAGACCGGTCCTTAACTGACTTGGGCAACTTTCAAAAACTCTAGGTCTTAATCCTTCCCAGATTAAGCCCATGCATAAATCTACACCCACCAACCATCCATTTTTGCCCAAGTCCAAACCATCATTTAATTTTATTTCATTTTTTATAGCATTTGTAAACTCCCATGACATACCAATGCCATGGATACAATTTAAACAATGTTTTGATTTTTGGCTGAAAATTCCCAAATTGAATAATTTTGGGTCTAAGCATTGCTAAGCATAATTTTTCTAAAAATGATCCTAGTTCATACTATCGTATCAACTAGGTTTTATCTAGGGTGGCAATAGGTTTGATTCAATGTCAACATGGGCCTTACAAAGGATTTAGGCATAACTAGGAATTTACAACAGGAATTTAAATTACTGAATAAAAGTAAGCATGCAGTAATAATTTAAAACAGAATTTAAATAATTTTAAATAATGGGATCAAATATGATCAAAGATGTAAATTGCCTTGCTCAATTGGTCAAATAAGTCAAATTCAAACAAAATTCAAATAAAGATTCAAATGAACTCTAAATTAAATAATTTGGATTTATTTATCTAGATGTTGAATTTATATGAATTTAGAAATTTGAATCGACGAAATCGGAGTTCGTATGAAGGAGAACGAACCCCGGGAAGTTTACAATTCACATGAAATGATGAATTGGAAATTTCAGAATTTTGGAATTCTTTTTCTAAAGAAAAAACCCGAATAATGACGTCAGCTTCTGAATTTTCGTTCGGTTGAAACCGTGTGCCATGTCAGCACCACGTAGGCAGTGACGGGGCATTTTGGCCAACGGGGCGCCAGGTGGCGCCTATGTGGCGGTGCCACGTCGTCATGGCCATGGCCATGTTGGCGACAGGCTCATTGGTGAAGGTGGCTTAGCGACATCCGCGAGGGCGAATCGCAAGAGGAGAGAAAGGGGAATGTGATGCTCACCAAGGCTACGGTTGGGCGCGATAAGGCAACGGCGGGGAGTTCAACTCATGGCGGGTCTCCCATGAAGGCGAGTCGCCGACGGCGTTGACACGGACACTAAGAATGCGGATGGAGGTGAAGGCGGAGGCGAGGCGGCGACAACGGTGGTGCTAGAGGCGACGACGTCTCTTGGCGGCTGGCGGCGAAAAACCTCAAATCCGGCGAGGTGGGAGCGAGAGAGGAAGAGTGGGTGGTAGGAGTGGAACGAGTGAGGGAATGCGCACCAGGTGCTCCCTTTTATAGGAGCCGAGGGGCACCGGGGCGGCGAGGAGTCGTGGGAGATTGTGGCGGTGGTGGTTGCGGCACGCGAGTGAACCGGGCGCGGAGGAAGGGGGTGAAGGTGGGGGTGGAGGCGGACGTGGGCGCGGGTCGTGCGCACGTGCGCATGGCTCACGGGATCGGTTGGGGCGGCGGTTGTGGAGCTCGTGCGCGGCAAAAAATGGTGGCTGGCTTGAGTCTTGCGCGAGGAAGAAAGGGGCGGGGAGAAGAAGGATGGGCGGGACCCACATGGCGGTGACGGGCCGAAAAGGGAAGGGAGGGGCGGGGCGCGCGATTGATTTGCATCAATCGCCGAGAGCGGTAGCGTCGTGAAGTGGAGATGGGCCGCGTGGGCTGCGAGTGCGAAGGAAAAGGAGCGGGCCGGGGAAGGATTTAGCCCATTAAGGGTTTTGGGATTTTTAAGATTTAACAATTTAACAAATCGGTTTAAATCAAATTAGGCTTTAGAAAATAAGAAAATAAATCCAAAATTTCTAGAAAAATTCACATAAATTCCTAGAGTTACTTTGGACTTAATAAAATTATTTCCAACTTAAAGTTGGCTTTTAATTTTGTAAATAAATTATTTTGGCTTTAAAATATTTAGGAAAAAGCTTTTAAAATTTCCAAAAAATTCTAGAAATTAATTTAATTTTTATTTTCCAATTTAAATCAAATAAAACTTCAATAAATTCAATAAATTTTTTTGACTTTTAAAACTTCGAAATTCAAATAAAGCAATAAAACTCTTTCAAATTTCAGAAGATCCAACAAAATAATAACTTTATTAATTTTTATTTTGGTAACAGCACTTTGGTATGTTACAAACTACCCCCTTAAAAGGAATCTCGTCCCCAAGATTCGGAGTGGCTAGAAAGAAAGTTGGGAATACAAGGTCTTCAGCTGGAATTATCATTGCCTGCATACTGCTCTTCATTGGACGGGGCCTGAGCTATGACGTTGTACAGACGTCCTTTTCCAGAATTCTGCGGCTTCCTATTTGCTTGCATGGTGTTGACTTTTGGAACTTCATTGTTGGCTAGATTCACTGCCTGCTGCTTCTTTGGACATTTACTGGCAAAATGCCCAACCTCATGGCAGTTGAAGCATGTGATGCCTGCAACATAGGATGGATCCTTCTGTGACTAGCTATCCTCGGATGTTTTGGAAGACTCCAAATTGTCCTGGTTGTTCATTGCAGGTGTTTCGGTTGAAGTTGCTGGCTGGAATCTGACTTGATGCAATGAAGTCCCTCTAGCTTTAGGAAAACTTCCAGGGTTGAACTTCTGTGCAGCCATTCTTCTCTTGCGGTTCTCCATCTCTTGGTGCTTGCCTTCTTGACGAACCGCCTTGTTAACCAGCTGCTAGAAATCAGAATAATCCTGGGAAATCAGCTGTACGGACAGATCATCATTGAGTCCTTCAAGGAATCTTTCTTGCTTGTCATCATCTTTTGCAATGTCTTCTAGTGCATAGCATGCTAGTTGATTGAACTTGTGCAGGTACTCATTCACTGAGCGGTTGCCTTAGCGTAGAGAGCGAAACTCCTTCTTGAGAGTCATCATGTCGGAAGGAATATGTGCATGGCAGAAAGCTTGCACAAATTCATTCCAAGT
This sequence comes from Phyllostachys edulis, assembly GCA_036346405.1. Taxonomy (NCBI): domain Eukaryota; kingdom Viridiplantae; phylum Streptophyta; class Magnoliopsida; order Poales; family Poaceae; genus Phyllostachys; species Phyllostachys edulis. The sequence goes on from CM070550.1 coordinate 110,008,581, forward strand.
GATGGCTTGAGCATCAGCATGTGAGATGCTGAAGTTGTCCCACCATTCAGAAGCTGACCCCATGAGCTGGTGTGAAGCAAACAACACCCTCTCACGGTCAGTGCACTGAGGAATGTCCCACTTCTTACCAATCGCCCGGAGCCAATCATCTGCATCCATGGGCTCTGTGCTGCTCAAAAAGTTGGCGGACGCATCCTCATAAATTCTGATATGCTGGTCCTCTGGGATGGTTGAGTTGGGGCTTGGAAAGCTGCAGCTTGTCGAGTTTGATTGCTGTTGATGGACTGAGAGAGCAGTTCTATCAGACGGTTTTGATTAGACATCATCTGCTGCCATTCTGGTTCATTGATTGGGGCACTTCCATCATTGTTGGTGTTGGTTCCACTTCCAGAGTGACGACTGTTCACCGTCTGCCGGTTTTTTTTCTAGAGGGTTAGGAAAGGAAACAAAGGATAGGGAAGAGACAAATAAGAAGAACTAAGGGGATAGAGCGAAACAACACTCCCAAACAGAAGAACCAACTCAAAAGCTTCATACAACATTCTATCGATTGAAACTCTTAATCTGGTGAAACGACTCAATGCACAGAATGAGTCTTGGCAAACTTAGACTATGTGGCTTGGCTGACATCGTATCTTCTGGTTGTGGTCTTCGATGACGACGCTCTCTTGACAGCTTCATGCCTTGTGGTCTTGAACGTATTGGTAGGAAACGTGTTGACCATCTATAGAAATTTCCAAAGGAGAGAGGATCCATTTAACATTATAAAATGGTGAAGAGAGAATTGGGCAAGAAAGAATTGTTATAAGGAAGCTAAAGATACATAGATGACCAAGAAGAGGAGAGAACAATTTATTTTTTTTCTTGTTATAAAATAAGTTTTGAAGTTTTTCAACTAACGGCCATTCTAACTAGATTACGACCTACAGTCATTATGGCTCTGATACCACTTCTGTCAGACCTGGGGGTAACACCCCAAATCATCTGTGCATTTCTGAACTAGTCCCATGATCAGTAGCTTGTTCACACAGTAAACAGATATGGTAATATCCATAAATCGCACAATTATATTAATAATCAACAGAGTTTATTACAAGAAAGGCTTACAAGCCAACAGTAAAGAACACAACGGAAGACGAAGAAGTAGTGGAGTCCAGCTGATCTACCACAGGCAATCGACTAGGGTAGCGGCCTAGTCGTCGAGATCCACACTGAAAACGAAGTCCTTCTCCTCTGAAATTTATTCGCATGAAGCAAGCATGAGCACAACTTCCATGCTCGCAAGTTACACCTAATAACAGAGTTAATGCATGCATGGATGTAACAAAGGATGGCTTATAGGGTTATTTGTGCAAAAGCAATATTTGACAATTTAAATACAATACTAAGTTCAAAAGCTCCAATTTTTCAATAACTAAAATTGAGTTTTAGCTGAACTAATAAAGCTAGTGTAGGTACCAAACTAACACTAACATAAACACGGGCACCAACCCGGGGCTTCAACCCATAACTTTTCTCATGGACACACATCCATGTCAAAACTGTTTTACAAAACATTTTGAAAACAAAATCAAAGTCTAACTTTGAGTGGCTTTGCTAAGCATGTCCATGACCGTGGACACGGCTATTCGAATAGTTCTTAACAATATCCAGAGGTTGTACAGCTTTACCTACAAGAGATTATCAACTTTTAATGTCCGTCTGACACACTTCCGAAGGTGTGCGACTAAGTGATTATCACAAGGTCTTTACAATGCATCATCCCACCGTGGTCCCACCTCGCAAAGGTTTCGCTTCCATTGGGTTAACCACCCGCCGAATTCAAGCCCCCTCTTGCACCATGTGGGAATACATAAAAGTAGGTCATTCTGACACCCACACATCAACATGGCACAATGTAACGACCCACCCTTAGGGCACCCGAGAGGTCCTCCATGACCTTCTGGAAAGTCCATCAGGACCTCCCAGGAGGTCCACAAAGGACCTCTCGGACAGATCCTAAGACCTCCCAGAGGTCAGCGAGAGACCTCCCGGAGGTCCAGAGAACATAACCCGAGAGGGTCTTGGAGCCAGGAGCACTCACGGACTGCCACGGCCACGCCGAGAAAAACGAGGAGGTCTCGAGGACACCCCAAAACCACCAGCGACCCTCCGAGAGGAGGTCGTGGAGGTCCGAGACCACCTCGTAACCTCACACGTTCATCCCATCGTGAGAACATAGAGGTCCGAGCTTGCTCCGTGGTCCCTCAGTAGTACCGAGCTAGTCCCAAGGATCATGGCTAGCTCTTCACAAAGAACAATAGTGGTAACATTGCAACAATACAAGGTTTATTAATATCAACAAAGTTGTTTACAAAGGGAGGCTTACTAGCCACAAGTTATCACACAATGAGAAGAACATACTAGACCACCCAATATACCACAGTAATCGGCTAGAGGGCTTAATCCTAGTCGATCAGACCACTTGGCCCATCAATGATCACCGAGAGCTTCCATTTCTGCTAAAGACAACAACAAGCAAGAGTGAGCACAACAACCGTGCTCGCAAGTTACACCTGATTGGATAACAAAATGACATGCATAATGGATATCACAATGGAAGGCTTAATATGGTTGATTTGCATAAAGCCATGTTTATTTCAAACACATGTATTAAGTTCTAAGGCGAGAATACAATAATTAAAATTCATTTTATCAAATCAGTTTTTCAGGTTGGATAACATTCATCATAAGATGGTGAAGGATACCCTCGACATTAGGCTCCTGCCCAAACCCATGGGACGGCGGTCCCAAAAGCAGATTTGAAAATCATTTCGAAATTCCCAAAGTCAACAACTAACTTCAAGTGGCCTTTGCCAAGACGTCCATGACCATGACACGGCTATTGAATAGATTTAACTCTGCAGAGGTTGTGCACTTTACCCACACGACATGAGTACTCTAGTTTGTTTGGCATCTTGTGAGTGCCACCTCTCACCGCCAAAGGTAAGAGGTCTAGAGTTCATGACAAGGCCTTTACAATGCATTGCTCCACCACGACCTTTCCTTGCTAAGGTTTCACCCCTATGGATAGCAATCCGTGGAAGCCCCTCTTGCACCAAAGGGAACAGTGGGTTATAAAAGACCATTGGCCAAACAAGACCTCCCACACCTCCAATGGAGCAAAGATATGGTAGAGTTTACAAATTAATCACCAGTCCCACGCCCACACCGAGACATGTGGTTGCACGGTTTTGGCATAGCCCATTATAGGCATGGCATTGGTCGCTCAAAGACCGGTCCTCAAATGACTAGGCGACTTCCACAAACCCAAGGGCATCGATCTATCATAACGACACGATCCAGTGCATAAACTTGCACCAACCAAGCCAACCAATTTCGCCCAGCCTAAATCCATTTCCTTTTCTTTGCTTCCCAAAGAATACTTTCATACCTCCATGACAACCCAATGTCATGGTTAAAACATTCAAAACAGTTCTTGGTCATGTTGGTAAAGATTTCCCCAAATCAATAATTTTGGTCTAAGCAAGACTAAGCATAGGTTTTTCAAATGATCTTGGCTCACACTCTCGCATGTACCAAGTTTGACCTAGAGGTGACAACTGTTCAAATTCCAAAACCAACAAAGGGCCATACCAAGGAGATCGGCATAACTATGAATTTAAAACAGTATTGAAATAACTTGGTAGAAATAGGCATGCAATAGACATTAAAATGTAACATAAATAATTTGAATTATTGGGTGCAATATGATCAAAAGTGTAACTTGCCTCTTGCTTGATAGCTTAAGATTCTAATTTCTCACACTCTGGCCAGAAACGCCAAGATCTACACTAAGGGAACATATTCGACCAAGCTCCAAATAAAGAACCAACAAAGACTCAAGCAAAGAATTATAAGAACTCCAGAGGAACCTCAAAATTCAATTAACAGAGGAGGTCTAAATTTCAGATTAGGATCTTAGGGAGTAGGTTTAAGCTTACGGAGGAGGGTGGTCTTTGGCAAAAGACCCTAGAGGAGTGATCACGGAATGAAACAGAGAGGCCCCGAGGATTTATTTCTGCAAGGTCCAGAGAGGAGGTCCTCATCACGAGGGCCATAGGAATCCGAAGGTGTCCACTGTGGGAGGTCCTGTGAAGGACACGATCACTCAAGGCAAAGAAGGAACACAGGAGTGGAGCAGACACAAAGGAACTTACCAGGACAAGAGGTAATGGACGGAAGGGAAGGTTGTGAGAGCCAAGTCTTCCTGGACACCATTGACGAAAGCCGGATGGTGAATGTGAAAAGGGTAAAATGGTAGAGCTCCTGGACTAATTATAGGCAAAAAGGGTGAAGAAAACTAGACACAAACGTGCGAGGATAAGTATAAAAATGAGTCAAAAGTGGGTGAATGTCGTAAGGTGTCACCACCACCACAGGTAAAAGGTACGAGGAAGGACAACTTAGGTTGCTATGGGAAGGAACAAAGAAAAATGTCAGAGTACCACTACGTGACCACATTCAAAGTAGACACCACGTATAAAATTGCATTTAATGTGACAAGACATGCATTAAATGCCCAAAATACTAACGTGGCGGAGGAAATGAGAATGACCAAGACTGGCGAGTGGGGCTAGTCAACCTAGAAACAGTCGGGTCAAAATAGGGAGGTCTTGCCCCTGAGAGGAGGTCTAAGAAACTAAGAGGTCTTGATATACACAAAGGAGGTCCGAACATGGGGAGGTCCAAATACACATGGAGGAGGTCCACGGATCGAGGTTCGGACAACCAGGACTTCATCAAAGGAGTCCCGCGACTCAAGGAGGTCTGAAGTGGAGGAGGTCCAGAGATGCGGAGGAGGTCGGACATGGGAGATCCCGGTCGGGATCTCTACAAGGAGGTCTCGCAAGGAGGTCCAGAGCCGGTTTAAAAGGCCTCGGAGAGGTCTTGGACAGGAGGTCCAAGAACTACCAAGAGGTCCCGTGGTTGAAATTAATAACACGTTGAGGTCTGGGCGGTTGGATCTCCGAAAGGGAGGTCCAATAGCCAAGGTCAACGGGAAGGGGGAGGTCCCAGAGAGAAATAATGCACGGGGAGGTCTGGGCCTTTGGATTCAAAGTGAGAAGAGGTCCAAACCGTTGGATTCAACCAAAAGGAGAAGGTCCGACGGTGGGGTTCCAAGAACGAGGATTCCACGGAGGAGATCCACAAAAGGTGGTCCAACAGAGTTCATGAGTCAAGGCAACTCAAAGGAGGCTCCAACCTCTAGGGTGAGATCAAAAGCCGTGGATGCTTAGAATGAACCCTAAAGAGTTCCTTTCGCCAAGAAGAAATGCCTAGGGGTTCAATGAACTCGGGAGGTTTGAAGGCATATAAGAAGTCCATTGGAATACAAAGAGGTTCGAATGAAAAGTGGTGCGGCATAGAAAGGTGCCGAGCAATAAGAAGTTTAGACTTAAGAGAAGTCTCGAGCAGAAAGAGGTCGATCCAAAGAGATTCAAACCAACAAAGAGATTCAAAGTAATCAAACTTAAAGGAAAGGTCTGAACGAATGGGAGAGAGGTCCTAAAGAATGGTATTACCGTGAATTGGGGTGGTAATACCGATTGCACTAGAAGGACCTTTCCAAAGAGAAGGCTACAAGGATCGGGGCAAAAGGAGTCCAAGTGATCACCAAGAGATTCACAAGAGCATAGAAGGAACTCAAGTGGTTATAAAGGGAGACCTAGACCTCAAGAGGTCTAAGTCGAGAAGGAGATCTCGGACCAGGAAGGTCCAGCACTTAGGAGATCTAGACCTAAAGAGGTCCTGGATCCTTGGATGATGATCACGAGAGGTCTCGAACGGTTCAGCCTCCACATGGGAGGTCCGACGGCTCGAGGGAAATCGAAGGGGTCCCATTGAGCACAAAGGTGGTTCAATCGAATGCAAAGAAGATCCAATTGGCCATGTAGGTTCAAGTGAATTACCGGGCATTCCAAAGAGCAAAAGGGAGACTCAAGCAAAAGATGTGAGGGAGGTCCAGCTAGATCAAGAACAAGGAGGTCTGGCACAAGAATATGCCCAACCGAAGATTGTGGTCTAGGATCAGAAGAGATCCAGACAACAACAGAGGTCAAACAAGAGGGACGGTCTGGACATATAAAAATGTCCAAATAGACTGAAGGAAAAGAAATCCTATCAAGAAAAGGAAGATAACTCCAGAGAGCTAGAGCTACATCAAAAGAACCAAACTTTGATTTAGTTGAAGTTTAGCTTAGTCATTTTAAACATCCCAAATTCTGAAATTCTCAAGTTAAGCTTTGAATTATCATCAAAATCAAATGGTTCTTTTTATTTTGAAAATTTTCAAAAAGGCTCTAAAAATCAGGGTGTTACACACAACTACGATGGAATTTTGCAAATTAGTTAGCCAAGTCTGTCCTATTCCATACTTGTGGTTGTACGGTGAGGCGTAGCAAAGGAACGCTCGAAGATCGGTCCTTAACTGACTTGGGCAACTTCCAAAAACCCTAGGTCTTAATCCTTCCCAGATTAAGCCCGTGCATAAACCTGCACCACCAACCGTCCATTTTTGCCCAAGTCCAAACCATCAATTGATTTTATTTCATTTTTCAAAGCATTTGTAAACTCCCATGACACACCAATGCCATGGATACAATTAAAACAATGTTTTGATTTTTGGCTGAAAATTCCCAAATTGAATAATTTTGGGTCTAAGCATTACTAAGCACATTTTTTCTAAAAATGATCCTAGTTCATACTATCGTATCAACTAGGTTTTATATAGGGTGGCAATAGGTTTGATTCAATGTCAACATGGGCCTTACAAAGGATTTAGGCATAACTATGAATTTAAAACAGGAATTTAAATTACTGAATAAAAATAAGCATGCAGTAATAATTTAAAACAGAATTTAAATAATTTTAAATAATGGGATCAAATATGATCAAAGATGTAACTTGCCTTCCTCAATTGATTGTTCTCAAACGACGTCAAAATCTAACTCTCCGAAGTCATCGAAATCTATACGCGAAAATAAGCCAAATTCAAACAAAATTCAAATAAAAATTCAAATAAACTCCAAATTAAATAATTTTGATTTACTTAGCTGGATCTTGAATTTATATGAATTTATAAATTTGAATCAACGAAATCGGAGTTCGTATGAAGGAGAACGAACCCCGGGAAGTTTACAATTCACATGGAATGATGAATTGGAAATTTCAGAATTTTGGAATTCTTTTTCTAAAGAAAAAAGCCGAATAATGACGTCAGCTTCTGAATTTTCGTTTGGTTGAAACCATGTGCCTTGTCAGCAGCATGTAGGCAGTGACGGAGAATTTTTGGCCGACATGGCGTCTGGTGGCGCCTACGTGGCGGTACCACGTCGTCATGACTGCGGCGGCGCTGGGCGACGAGCTCGCCGGCGAAGGGTGGCCCGGCGGCGTCCGGCGAGGGGCGCAATCGCAAGAGGAGAGAAAGGGGAACGTGATGCTCACCAAGGCGGCGGTTGGGCGTGACAGGAACGGCGGTGGCGAGTTCGGGCTCGCGGCGGCAATGGCGATGCGGCGGGTCTCCGGCGAAGGTGAGGTGCGCATCGGGTCGGCGTTGATGTGGCGATGCAGATGGAGGTGAAGGCGGAGGCGGGGCAGTGACAACAGTGGCGCTAGAGGCGACGGCGTCGCTTGGCGGCCGACAGCGAAAAACCTCAAATCCGGCGAGGTGGGAGTGAGAGAGGAGGAGTGGGTGGTGGGAGTGGAACGAGTGAGGGAATGTGCACCCGGTGCCCCCTTTTATAGGGACCGAGGGGCACCGAGGCGGCGAGGAGTCATGGGAGATCGCGGCGGCGGCGGTTGCGGCATGCGGGTGAATCGAGTGCGGAGGAAGGGGGAGACGGTGGGGGTGGAGGCGGAGGTGCGCGCAGGTCGTGCGCACGTGCGCGTGGCTCATGGGAGCGGTTGGGGCGGCGATTGTGGGGCTCGCGCGTGGCAAAAAATGGTGACCGGCTCGGGTCTTGCGCGAGGAAGAAAGGGGCGGGGAGAAGAACGATGGGCGGGACCCACATGGCGGTGACAGGCCGAAAAGGGAAGGGAGCGGGGCGCGGTTGGCGTGTTGGATTTGCATCAACGACTGAGAACGGGCGCGCGTGGTGAAGTGGAGATGGGCCGCGTGGGCTGCGAGTGCGAAGGAGGAGCGGGCCGGGGAAGGATTTAGCCCATTAAGGGTTTTGGGATTTTTAAGATTTAACAATTTAACAAATCGGTTTAAATCAAATTAGGCTTTAGAATATAACAAAATAAATCCAAAATTTCTAGAAAAATTCACAAAAATTCCTAGAGTTTCTTTGGACTAAATAAAATTATTTCCAACTTAAAGTTGTCTTTTAATTTTGCAAATAAATTATTTTGGCTTTAAAATATTTGGGAAAAAGCTTTTAAAATTTCCAGAAAATTCTAGAAATTAATTTAATTTTTATTTTCCAATTTAAATCAAATAAAACTTCAGAAACTTCAATAAATTTTCTTTTCTTTTTACTTTTAAAACTTCAGAAATTCAAATAAAGCAATAAAACTCTTTCAAATTTTAGAAGATCCAACAAAATAATAACTTTATGAATTTTTATTTTGGTAACAGCACTTTGGGATGTTACATGCACTCGATGAATGTGAGCTCAAAGAAATCCACCTACAAAATCAAAAATTCACTTGGAGCAATAAAAGTGATAACTCAACTCTAGTCCGCTTGGATAGACTCTTTTGCAATAATGCTTGGGGGACCTCCTTCAACTGCCATACCTTACATGCCTTGGCCATATCCATCCCGGACCACTGCCCCCTCCTTCTCTCGAATACCAACGGCTTGCAACCACCAAAATGTTTTCGCTTCGAAAACTTCTGGACAAGGCTTCCACGGTTCATTGAGGTAGTCCAATATGCTTGGATAGAACCATCTAATGGCCAGGACCCTATTCTTGGTCGTAACAAAAAAATTTGACAGCCTCTGCCAAAAGCCTAAGGGCCTGGAGCAAATCTCTCTTCCCGAAAGCCAAGCTCCAGCTTCATATGGCCCAAGAGATAGCGCCTTCAGATAACACAAGAAAGACGCACGCTCTCAGTGGGAGAGACTGAACTCCGAACACGCCTAAAGAGAAGGATTATGGGCCTCGCGGTTGTTGAAAGATCCCGAAAGAAACAGGCATCCCACATCAACTTGCTTAGAGAGGGAGATACAAACACAAAATTCTTCCATATTAGAATGAATTCACGCAGGCGAAAAAACTTTATCCAACAGCTTTCAAGGGACCAAGGTTGGGCCGTCGCACATGAGAACAAAGTAGAAGTGTTGTTTTAGTATTTTGATAGCGTCCTCAGGACACCTTGCCTCAAACCACCACCTTCAACTAGGACACCTTGCAACTACCACAACTGGACTTCCACGCCCTAGTTAGCCCTCTCTCCAAGGAAGAGGTCCATACCGTCATCCTACAACTATCGGCAGACAAAGCGCCGGGACTAGACGGATTCAACAGGAATTTCTACCATGCATGCTAGGATATCATAAAGAGTGATCTCATGGCAGCGCTACAAAGCTTCTTCAAACTGAGGACAAACAACTTCCCATGCTCAAACACAGCAAATTTGGTGTTGCTGCCCAAAAAGAAGGAAGCTCAAGCTGCTGCAGATTTCAAACCCATCAGTCTCATCCACAGTTTCTCCAAAGTCATCGCAAAGATCCTGGCCTTGCGGCTCTCACCATTCATGAATCAACTAGTTTCCCCAAGCCAAAGCACCTTCATAAAGGGGAGATGCATCCAGGACAACTTCTTATATGTCCAAAATCTGGCGAAAAGATACCATCGGAACATAATGCCAGCCTTACTCCTCAAACTCGACACTGCAAAAGCTTTCGACTCAGTTCGCTGGGACTACCTGCTTGACCTGTTAGAAAAATGACGATTCCCACCGTGATGGAGAGACTAGGTGTCATGTCTTCTCTCTACCGCCACCTCCACAGTTCTCCTCAACGGTGTCCCAGGGGACAAAATCCAGCATCGAAGAGGCTTGCAACAGGGCGACCCGCTATCTCCCTTCCTCTTTATCATTGCAATAGACCTGCTGAAGAATCTAGACCCGTCATTATGAGTTAATAGAGTATTTTGGTAATTAATGACAATTATCATGTGGACTAACATTTTTCATGAGTTGGATGAATAGGTTATGTTCCATGATGATAGAGACTTTGGATGGCATCATGAGTTGATCATCATTAAGTCAAGGTTCAAAAAGAGGATGCATCATGTGTTGATACATATCAAGATCTCGAAGAAAAGAAGATCATGAGTTGATGATCATCAAGTCAAGAGAAGACCCATCATGTGTTGATGGAGGGCACGTGAAGAAAATCATCATGTGTTGATGGTATTCAAGTCAAGAACTTAGGGTAAAGAAAATCATCATGTGTTGATGATTATCAAGTCAAGAACCCAGACTTGGAGTGAAGATGTTCATCATCAAGTGATCACTCTAAGATGGATGCTCAAGGCAAAGGTATAACCAGCTAGGGCTAAGGATGTGTTCCTAGTTTTTTACTGGTCTCGGTGTTTTGTAAGGAGACCGAATTGCTAGTATAGGTTGTCGTATTATTAAGAGGGGTCTTGACTAGTAGCTTAAGTTAGTTATGTGTTGATAGCTCTTTATGCTTGCTCTAGCTCTCGTTAGCATGTTGCCAATATTTGTGAATGTGCTTCGCAAATAGTCGATACTCATGCACAATCCTTGTAGCATGTGACTTTAGTTTGCAAATGGTTTAAGTACATGTACCTTATTCCTTGTGGTGTGATTCTAAAATTTGGCAAATGTGCTTTGCAACTTGTTAATAATCTCACCTTCACCCTTTGGTTGCATCGCACATCAATTGGCAAATGTGTTTTCCAAATTGAGTTGAAGCGAAATGCAAAGTCGTTTTTCAGCTTTCCAAGTCTCTGGTGGTCTGACCGCAAGCTTTTGGGCGGTCTGACCAGCCCTTGAGAGGTTGATCGGGCTATGTGTAGGTTCCTTGTTCTGGCGGTCTGACCGCCATGGTTGACCGTTCTGACCGGTGGGCAACCGGTCTGACTGCCATGTGTTGGTCGGTCTAACCGAACCTCCGGTCATGTGACCCAGTCAGCTTTTTGCAGAGAATGTGATTTTCTAGATGTTGTTGGCTCCTCTGTGGAGCGGTCTAACCACCATGTGTTGGCCAGTCTGACCGGACCCGCGATTAGCCTTCCTGGTCAGCTTTTTCCAAAGAATGTGTTTCTGTGGTTTTGGTTGGAGCGATCTGACCACATCCTTGGCAGTCTGACCGGTTTGGTCCGGTCTGACCAGCCCTTGTGAGGGTGGTTAGTCCGGATGTGTGTCCAACAGCTAGTTTTATAGTTGTTAGAGCAAGGACGGTCAGACTGGCCTTTGGTTGGCAGTCAAACCAGGTTTCCCTGTTTTTCTGCAGATTCTCCTCCAACGGGTAGTTTTTTGTGTGGGTGTATAAATATCCTTTGTGGCCGGTTGTGGGAGAGTTGTTGGTGCCATTTCCCATTCCCTTGAGCAAAGAGCAAGCCATCTCCTCTCTTTTGTGCATGTGTTGCACTTAGTGAGATTAGAGAGCGAAACCCTAGTGCATGTGTTGCATTAGGTAGTGGATTGTGTATCCATTGAGCTTGGACACTTGATTTGTTCAAGTGAGCGTCTCTGACTTGTTACTCTTGGTGTTTGCCGACACCTAGATAGCTTGGAGGAGTTGCATCGGTGATCTTCTCAAAGAAGGTTATGAGAAGACCCGGGCGGTTGTGAGTGGTTTGGTACTCACCATCTTCGGAGTGGAGGAAGAGCAACCCCGAGTGGATCGAGGTGCTGGTTCGAGTTGTGAACCGGTCTAATTTGGTTGGACTTACCTCGGAGGTGTTGGCTCAATTTGTGGAGCTGGACCAACGTGGTTGGGCTTACCTCAACGTGGATTAGGGGAGACCAGCAAGTTTTCGAACACCAAGGTAAAACATCATTATGTCATTGTGGTTTGCCTTCTTGTGCTTTACTCTATTGCTATTTACATTTCTAGAATTAAGTTGCTTACATGTCTTTGTATGTTTGCTATCATTATCAATAGTCTTATATTGTTGGTGCACTTAGTCAAGTCTAGTGGATTTAGGTTTTAATTGGGCAAAACCGAATTGACTTATAATTCCTCATAAAACTCGGTTTTAGCCAAAAGAATTTTAAAACCGCCTATTCACCCCCACCCCCCTCTAGTTGGCCTCCTCAATCTTATACTTGCTGCAAAGGATCCTCAATATAGCAACGGACGACGGCCTTTTACAACCCTTGGATGGTCGTGCGAATGCCCTTAGAACATGCTTGTACGCGGATGATGCGGATATTTTTTAGCCCCACAACAGGAGGATGTTCGCAACTTGGTTCAGATCCTACAGAACTTCGGTGACACTACGGGGCTGCAAACTAATCTTCAAAAAAGTTGAGTTGCGCCGATTAGATGTGATCAAATCGACCTACAGACCTGTTGGAAATATGCCCTAGAGGCAATCATAGAGATGAATATATTTCCTTATGTTCATAATATTGGATAAAATGTTATCTTGTTCCAAGAATAATATTGTTAATATTGATTATCAAGTATGTGACTTGATTGTGAAACTCTATATTTCTGCGATAATTATTCTTATACGATCCCTGGTTGGAAACATATGAGGACACATATGAATAGACTAACATATGTATTGGTTGATGACTATGTTTCACGGGTCATGGATATGGAGGTATCAAACCAATAATATGGACACATGTTAGAGAACATGATGTTGGGTTAGACCTACCTTGAGACACTATTGAGATTGTTATGATTCTATGTGTCGTTAGTTGGTCTCAAGCAATGTTGATGTATAATCCTTAGACCTGAGATTAGCATGGTTTCCTACATATGTAATAGCACTCTTAGGGGTTGTCAAACGCTACACCGTAACTGGGTAGTTATAAAGGTAGCTTTCGGGTATGCTATGAAACATGCAGAGGAATGTGACTGGTCGGATATAGGATTTGCCCCTCCTAACATAACAGGAGAGATGTCTCTGGGCCCCTCGTTGTGGTCGTATAAAGAAAGTGCATGGCCATGCCACTAGTAGTCGAAGTGTTCGACCACGTGAAGTAATCCGACACTCGATCGAGAAAGTATTGAATAAAGCATGGATGACACAACATCTCACCGAGTTCAACCGCACATCGTGAGGCAAAGGGAGTATACACGAGTAGGTGCTTAGTTCAACGATTCTGATCGGGTCGTATGGAGATACGAGCTGGTCATAGATCGGTCGAACGTAGTCACTGGTGGTCGTAACACGTCGTGAGGAATTACGAATCGTCGTGACCAAATACGAACCGGTCGATAGAGATAGGACACGTCGTAAGTGATGAGGACATGGTCGAGATCATATTGCATTAAGGTTCGCTCGATATAATTTGTGTGTATTCGGAATCGTTATGTTCTGCTAGGAGCCGCTACGACTCGTGATCAGAAAGGGTTTCCGAGTCACAACCGATTACGCATGAACCTATAGGGTCACACACTTAACGGGTTGGAACAAACCAGTACGAATACGATTCGACAAACATGTTCGGATAGGATCCGTCACGAGCACTATATAAGGAGATGTATGAGGCTGTTGGGAGGTACGCGTGAATCACCACCGAAACCCTAGCCGCCATCTTCCTAAGAGCTCTATCGTGCGACTTGGTGCTAGCACACCTGCGCATGGTTGTTCCTTCCCTGAACGTGTGGATACCGTAGAGGCGCTACTGCGACTGTTGCACTTGAGGACGATCCGCGATCTTCACAAGGAACTGCAGAGGTTGCTGAAGGAGACGATCGACTCGCGAGGACGCTGAACGGTCGACTACGACCATTGCATCGACTTGTTCGATGCTGGATGATCGACTACGACCACTACATCGACGCGCTCTACGTTGGACCAGACTGCTCCAACCCTTCTTCCGCTGCTCTGCACGTCTGGTGGTAACGATCTGTGATCATCTACTTGCTTGGCTTCTTGGTTTGCGTGGTAGAAATTTTGATTTGTAGCTATCGTAGCCTACCCGTGGCCCAACAGTGGTATCAGAGCTATCCTGCGTAGTTTTTGATCTGGATTGATCGCATATACTTGATATGTGGTAGTAGTAGATTGGATCTATTACTGGTCGGGTCTAATAGCCTAGATCGGTTCATATAGATGGAACGATTTAGACCCTGGTCGATAATATCGATCAGTTCTCGGTGGTAGTAAATGGGTCTACGAGGAGGTATGAGCTAAAAGGACCAGATGGTTTATTGCGCTTGTTCACGACCACTCTGCATATCACTCCTACCGGTCGGAATTTCGCCATCGGAGTATGCCGCAGTGTGTGGTCGAATCAAGGCAATGATCGGATGGTTCGGAATAGGGTTAATATGATTAATCCGATGATTTCCAAGGCTCGGATACGTGAATAAGATTCGTGTTCCGAAAAAGGTTTCCGAGAGCGTTGTCCTCGACTAGCAAGGGGCGCTGCCCCTTCGAACCCCGCCCGCTAACCGGCTAGCGGGACCGCCGTGCTGGCTAATCGTACCGCATGTTTTAGGTGGTATGTGCTCATGTCGTCCGATAGAATTGGATTATGTGCATAACTTGTTTTTGCAGGGATTGATGTGAATAGTATGACCCATAATGGTTCATGTATGAGATGCATGTATGTATGTAATTTTCATGACCTGCGTGTCATACTTATTGCAGCCCAAGGCTGTCTATATTTTTGTATAACGGCCTGCGTGTCGACTTGTGATGCTTTTTTACTCCTTGTAATTCATTACTAGCGCTATTAGGAGTAATGGCTTAGTGGGAGTGCTTGGAGGAGTCGACCACTCAGAGACACGGCGAACAGGATGCATGGCGATGGGGATCACCATGGAGAAGTGTCATATTATATCACAATGCAATTTGATTGTCTGTGAATGCCTTTGTATTCCTGTTCATTTATTTCTATGCATGTTTTTTTTTTTGCTTAAATGCTTTTGACATGGTAGAAGTAAAATTCCCTAACATAATATTAAGTTAAATTGATGCCCTCCCAAATATGCTGCACCATCCAAAGTCATGTATTTTAATGGTAGGTCTTGCCAAAGCAGAGTGCCATTAACTCTACTTGACTAGATGAGTTTGTGTCAGACACTTACACGTTAGCATTGGTTTAACTTAACAAGGTTATCATAATAGTTGTGGACCTTGGAGCATAAAGGTTGGGTGCTGCTGAAGCATAGAGATGCTGCCCAACAACAAGAGTCATATAGAGATATAATTAGCAAAGGTTGCTTACCATTTTCACTAGTCTTCTAGCAGTGATGCCAAAGCTCACTAGTAGATTAAATGATTATGGATCTTGAATCATTAAATATCATAAGAGGGATATGGTATTTAGTGGGAGTATCTTGGTTAAATTGTTTAATAGAAGTTTCTTTGATTGAACATATGCCTTAGTTTTGCATAATTTATGTTGTAGATCATGGCACCAACTGCTATACCTACATCTAGTTTTGCTTTACGTTCGATACTTGAAAAGGAAAAACTGAATGGAACAAATTTTGCGGATTGGTCCCGCAACCAAAGAATTGTTGTTAGACAAGATAAAAAGGAACATGTTCTAGAGGAACCAATTCCAGATGTGCCTACAGAGAATGCTGCTTCTGCTCTTAAAGCCGCCTATAAAAAGGCATGTGATGAATCCCTTGATGTTAGCTGTCTCATGCTTGCTACGATGAACTCAGACCTTCAGAAGCAGTTTGAGAACATTGAGGCCTACGATATGATCGTGGGGCTCAAAGGCATGTTTGAGACACAAGCAAGAACTGAGAGATATAAGATCTCAAAGAACTTGTTTGGATGTAGGCTAGCTGAGGGTAGTCTGGTGAGCCCTCATATGATCAAAATGATTGGTTACACATAGAGCTTGGAAAAACTGGATTTTCCACTTAGTCAAGAGTTGGCTACAGATTTGATTCTTGCTTCGCTTCCTACAAGCTATGGCCAGTTCATTTTGAACTTCCATATGAATGGCTTAGACAAGAATCTCACCGAACTGCATATGATGCTTAAGACAATGAGAGCAAGATTAAGAAAAGCAACAGTCATGTGATGATGGTGCAAAAGAGTACAAGCTTCAAGAAGAAGGCCAAAACTTGGGTCAAGAAAAAGGGCAAGGCTAAAGTTTCGGATGAGATTCAAACTAACAAACCTAAGCCCAAGGCTAAGTCCGACCCGACTCAAGAGAATGAATGCTTTTACTGCAAAGAGCTAGGCCATTGGAAAAGGAACTGCAAGAAATACATGGCTGATCAGAAAAGGAATGGTGGGATTAAAACTTCCACTACATGTATTAATGTTATAGATGTTTTTCTTGTTGACTCTTCTGTTAACTCATGGGTATTTGATACCGGATCGGTTACTCATATCTGCAATTCGATGCAGAGTCTAACAAAGAGTAGGAGAATTGCAAAGGGCGAGATGGATCTTCGCGTCGGGAATAAAGCAAGGGTTGCTGCATTAGCCGTCGGGACTTTGCATTACTTTTGCCTTCAGGATTTATTATGGAATTGAATAATTGTTATTACGTTCCAGCATGCTACACATACATACTCTCGGTTGCACAAGATACTCCCTACGTTGTGCTCACCTTTTTTCCCTAAAAATGAGTATGTCTAAAAAATTGTACATACCACCCCTAAAAAGGTGAGCACAACGTAGGGAGTATCTTGTGCAACCGAGAGTATGTATGTGTAGTATACGAGTATATAAGACCACTTAAGTGGTATTTACACCTTTTTAGGGGTGGTATGTATAATTTTTTAGACATACTCATTTTTATGTGCGAATATGAATGTATTTACAAAATATGCTTGTCGGTGTTTTAGAATCGTTCTTACGTAAAGATTATTTGATTCGGGGGGGCTCCAAGAATGAAATCACGCAGAGAGATTGACACGGGGATTTTTATACAGGTTCAGGCCTTCTTCGAAAAGAATAACAACCCTACTCTTGTGTGTGTATGGTATTGAGTGTATTTTCTACAATCAGGAGAAAGACAAAGACTATTACAGAGGATAGTGCTTATCTTCTCGATGCCTTCTGTCTCGTTCTCTGTTGTCCCTTCCATTCCTTTCTGACTGCCACCTTTATATAGTCAGTGAAGGAGTGGCCGTTTCTCCAGGTGAAGTGGCGCCTCATCAGTTCCTATAACGGGCGCATGTTTGCAGTAATCACCGGGGTATTAACTCCTCCGTGCCGTCTGGTAGTTACTTGTTAGAAATAATGGAGTATTATGTGATGTTACTCTGTAGAATAACAGCATATATTGACTGCTTGAATTCCCCACTCAATTGGACCCACTCGTCTGTAGGTTCTGTTGATCATAGGTTGGTTGTACCTGACCTGGTCGTAGAAGAGCTTACGACCATAAGGTAGTCGTAGAATAACTTACGACTGGATAGTAATCGTAGAAGAACTTACGACCATGAGGTAGTCGTAGCAGGACTTACGACTATGGGGGTGGTCGTAGAAGAACTTACGACCACCTCGTTGGCTTCTCCCTTGTAAATATATGGGGTATACTCAGGGACCATATAACGTCATATTTACCCATAATAAGAATTATAGATAAATGATAAAATGAGGATTATTAGATCCTCGTCAATGCTAAAAATTATGGACTCTCTTGCAAATTTTTCGTGTGGTTCGTATTGGAGTATCTTATAATTAGTATATGAGTATACCCAAAGTGATAAAGGAGTATGTCAAATTGTTTTAGGTGGTATATCAGAGGTAGGAGTAACTACGCATGGGAGTAGAAGGTATTAATCATATATATGCGTTACTCCTGGGAGTACGTACTCTTACTTCTCATATACCACCTAAATCGTATGATGATATCTCTTTATCAATTCGAGCATACTCCAATAATGATTATAAGATACCCCAAAGTGAGTTCCACAAAAAAAAGTCATTAAAGTCCACCTTTTATAGCAAAATTTGTATATATATACCTATTTTATATATGCAAAATGGTATATAGCAAGCATAAAGGGCTCCAATGAAAAAAAATTCGATCAAGTCGCATCGGAGTATCTTATAATTGGTACTTAAGTGTACTGAAAATTATAAAGAAGTATAATATAATCGTTTAAGTGGTATATTTGAAGTGGTAGTACGTACTCCCGGGAGTACGAAACGGATGTCCTCTATATATATACACACACACTTGCAGAGGATAATTAAGTACAAACAAGTTAACACAAACATACAAAGGCACTGAGCTTAGTAATAACCAAATCTGTGTCTATTCCCGGAAAAAAAAAAGGATACTTACCACACCCTAACGGGGCAAGAAAACTCAAATTCCTGTTTTTGATCAGAACATAAAAAAGGCAACAGTACATGCATTTGCATCTCTATCCTCTACTCCTCTACACCTGATCTCGACTGCAGATATTGACTACCAAGTACCAACATTAAAGACGAACTGTATCTATATACAGGAAGAAAAAAAGGGGGAGTGAGACCTATGCTCCCAAAGGAAGCATTATCTTGGTATCTTCATGGGAGACATAGAAGCAGCACATGAGGAAATACAAATACGCAATGGCTCGATTCATAACATTATCAGTAAGATTAACTCATTAAACTAGACAATATTGCCTCATTTCTGGACAAGAAAAACAACTTTGAATGCATGAGCTTCTTGTTAATATTATTATGCTAACTCATTACAGAAGAGATCCTAAAAACATCACTTTCTGTCCAAAGCAGCAAGAATGTCAGCCTATTTGGGCTGATATCTAGATATTCTTCCTCCTGCTACCTACAGAACAAAATGGTTATGACTCACTCAGTTCTTGTTTTAAGACGCACACAACCACAGAAGGGTACCCTCTTCTTTTTCTTCTGCCCGGCATCATTTTTGTCCTTCCTTCCATACATATAATCCCTCAAAAGCACTCGCGAACGCTTCTCAGAGACTATAACCCTTTTGTACTCATTCTCTTCCTCGAGTTTCAGCAAGACATACTGTATCTTCTGAAGTTCCAGTTCCAACCTCGCAACCTTCTCCGATCCTTTCTGCACCTGCTCTGATATTTTCCTTCTGCTGGAATAGCCTTCTAGCTCAGCATTTACCTCCAATGCAGGATAATTCTCAGCCTTCTTTGTCAAACTGTTGTTGAAATCTATGTGTTCCAAGACAAAACCCTCTATCTCCTGCAGCTGAGCTCTGATGCTGCTGTATTCAGAGCTCATGGGAGATTTTCCCTTCGAAGTGACCTCCATTTTCTGCTTCACTTCATCAATGCTTGCTTGGATGATTGACAGCCTCTGAGCATCGGAAGCGAGCTTCTCAAGGACATTCTTGCGCCATAATTGTTGAGGTTCCAGGGACACAGTTGATATCTCGAATCTGTCAATTCCTAGATCTCTTCCCCTTGCTAGTTCAAAGGAAGGATACTCACTCTTCACCTCCTCCACCGCCTGTATGTCATGCTCAGACGATGAAGATTTGGCTGTTTGGTTCTTGCAATCCTTCTCCGCAGTCTCCCACAGTTGAAGCATCTCATCATCAAGCTCCGCATTTGCATCACCACCAAGAGGATAGACGGTGGCTCCAGTACCATATGGTGAACAAGTAGATACCTGATCAAGTTCGATATCTTTCATGATCTGTACTTGCTTCCCTTTGGAGTTATTGGCATCATATTTTTGCCTATCATCCTCCATGTGCTGTTCCTTGCGTCCAGTGCATGAGCCTTTACTTGTTTTAACCTCTTGAATTTCTACATTCGCCGCTTCCAATTTGGCAGCAGATTCAGTGAACTCCTTATCTCCGCGGTTCTTGGCATCTAATATTACAACTCGGAGTGCTTCAACTCTTGCAATTAAACTTTGCAACTCCAAAGCTCCTGATGGGTTGTCTTGGGATTCTGAACTACGTCTGTCCTCTTGCACAAATTCCTGAAGAAGCAAAAGATTAGGTAAGTATAAGATAATGAAGAATATCTTTGTTGTGGATGCAACCATATTAGAACTATCTAGTTTTCAACATGACAGAATGCTAATCGTCTAGGAGAATGAAAATTTTCTTGTTTTGGGGTCATCATGGATATCTTTTTTTAATTAATAATAGCGGATTGCATTTACATGAAGAATGGAAAATGTTCCCTAGTTGCCCAGGACAGATGAAGCAGCTTACCAATTTGCCTTCTTTATTAAGTTGTGACAGTAAAAGAGTGTCTTCTTCCAGCACGCTTATCTGATCAGACAAAGATGCTACAAGTGGCAGATATGTGCTCAACTCCGCCTTTAGTTTTGCATTTTCTCCTCCAATGCTGGCAATCCTTTTGTGCAGCTCAACAACATAAGCATCCCTTAAGGAGATTTCTTTCATTAGCATTTCCCTTTCAGTAATCATTCTTATCTCAAGAGCCCCGCATTCCATCATCAGCTCAAATACTTGTTCCTCGTAGATCATGACATTCACTGAACAGGCTATCATATCACTCACCAGCACAACGATCTCCCTTTCATGTTGCTCAGCCTCTTGTGTTATCATCTCAAGTGTAGATGTCAAACTCTCTTCCTTCTGTTTATGAATGCCAACCTCTCCTTGCAACGCCATGTTCGTTTCGCAAAGAAGAAAGTTTTCATTGTCCCTTATAGCACCTTGTTTAGTTAGTGTTGTGATTTTCTTCTCAAGTTCTCCTTTTACCCCTTTTGCATCTTCCACAGCAGCCTCAAGATCCCTGAGAACTCTGCTTAATTCCTGGTTTATCTCTTGCAAGAATTGAACCTTCTCATTTGCCTTGCTTATCTTATCATCCTTCTGCATCAACTGTGCCATGCCACTCTTGAGCTCAATGGCCAATTCCTGGCAGATGCTTTTGCATGTGTTATAATCAAACTCCGAAAGGACTAAGCGAGTTTCCAGAACCTCCACCAGGTTCTCTAGAGTGTTCTTGAGGTGCTCACAGTCCAATTCAAGAATCTTAGCTCTTCTGTTCAGCACCTTAACCTCATGGTCAAGTTCATGTTTGGCCAAACCCAGTGTAGCCATATCATTATTAAGAGAAGCCAATGCAGATGCTGACTCATTGTTACGATCACTAAAGAGCAAAGACAAGTGGTCAAGCATTATGCATTCTGCAAGAACATCAGCATTCTCATCATCCAAGGCATTGTACTTCTCAACCAAAAGCTCGTATTCCTGCAATAAGGACCCATATTTCTTAGTTAGGTTGCAAACTTCGTTTTGTGAGGTCTCGTAAGATTCTCTCAAGCCTGATATCTCCTCATATAAACCCAGCATTTTAATCTTCAATGTCTCCTCCCTTTTGCTACCTTGCTGCAACCTTTGCCCCAACTGTTCATTCAACTCAATAAGCTCGTGATTTTTGTTTTGCAAAAAAAGCAATTCTACTGCTCCTGTCTCCACTTCTTTCGCAAGTTCACACTTCTGCAAGTGCAGATCTCTGAAGTCAATTACTATTTGTGTCAGAATTGTTCCAAGAACCGATAGCTCAGCATCCATGAAGACATTTCTATCTTCACTTTCCTCTTTATGCTTTACATGGTTGAAAGTTTCGCGAGCCATAGTCTGCAGCACAATTTCATCATGAACCACATCAGGATGTCCTAAATCCTTACAGATATTGAGGACTTTAATTTGCTGTGAGATTCCATCCCTTAGTTTCTTATTACGCTTCAACAATGCTTTCTTCTCCTCTTCTTCATTTTTGGCTTCCTCCTTGAGCCGTGCGATTAGTACCTCTGCAGAATGAGTGGCCCCTATAAACTTCTGGCATTCATTGAAGAGAGCAAAATTTTTGTCTTTCACATCAGCCAAACTATTCTTCAAGATCAATGTGCTGATAGAAGCATTTGTACAGTTTTGCAGCTCTTGTTCAAGCATCCGATCCATATGACGGATTTTCTCTTGCAGAGAAGAAATTGTCTCTTCAAAATCATTTACCTGTATTTGGTGCAACATGAGCATAGCTTCATTCTGTTCATTTTTAATTCCCAACTGATCTTGTAGATTCCTTAGTTGACTGCATAAAAGATCCTGCTCTGCTAACAAAGATGAGTGCTTGTCTCCCAGATCAGCATGCTTCTCCTCCAGGGATTTCATAGCCAGTGTAGTGCTTTCCAGCTGACAGTCGAGAAGATGTGAGTCAGATAGGTACGCGACTGATCAAGCAGCTCACGAATAAATAAAAATATAATTTGTACTAAAAAAGGAACTTAAGAGGGAAGGTATTCTTAAGTAATACCTGAGATAGAATATTGTCATTTTCAGCAAGAAGGGCAGAGTTATTGGCAAGATAAGACCGAGAGGACTCTTCTGAATCTTTCAACTTTACTTTCCATGCTTCAATCTCAGAATTCATGTTAGAGAATGAAGTCTCCAGAATGGACTTTTTCTCTGAAATATCGACATATTTTTTACCAAGGATCTCTAGTTCTAATGCCAGAGCATCCTTCTCAGAACTGTGCAAGGAAATATCATATTTCAGAGAGCTTTCTGAAGCTTCTAGTTCTTTTATGATCTCCTTCAGGGCTTCCATTTCGACAATTGCATTTGAAAATGATTTCTTCAAGATTGAATACTCTTCTGACAGCGTCTCCATGTCACAAACTTTTTCCAAGAGGAGTGCCTTTTCGATGTCATGCACCGTGCATGCCTCCTTCAATTCAAGGTTTTTATTCTGCAATTCCTCAAGTAACTGCTGGAGTGTTGCTGCTCTTATATTTACTGCCTTCATCTCATGTTCCAGAGAACAGTGCTGCTTGTGCAGAATTTCCTTATCTTCCTTCTGACGGGCCAAGTCTTGTTGAAGCACTTTCTTCTCACCAATGTGGAGCCCCACTTCATTCTCAAGATTCGCTTTCATTTCCTTTAACATATCCAATTCATCATGAAGACCTCTGATAGTTAACTCGGCAGAAAGATTTTGTTCAGCAAGGATACGGATGTCCTCTGCATGCTGGGATATCATGTTCTCAAGGTCCACATTACTGTTCTCCATCTCTTTCAATTTGTCATTCAACTTCTCAATCTTCAAAACCAACCTACTCACTTCTTGCCAAGAATGAGAATGCAGATTTGTCATCGCAAGAAGAGCTGCTTCACCCTCAATGCGCTTCTGGGCTTCATCTTTCAGGCTAGCCTGCAAGGTATCCACCTCTTCTCTCTTCTGTTTGAGTTCTTTATCCAGCATTTGCACTTTTTTCTCAGCATTCTCTAGTTCAGCCCGCACCTCAGAGAGTTCAGATTCCAGATCAGATACTCTCACCACGGACTGCTTGTGCTGAAGAAGAGTCGTGTCCTTCTCGGAATTCAGCAGCAAAATGGTGTTCTTAAGCTGGGAAGACACGTTTTCCACTTCATTTAACTTTCTGTTAAAAGTGTCAATCTCTAAGGCTAACCTATTCACTTCTTCCTGAGATTGAGAATGCAGATTAGTCATCGTGAGAAGAGCTGCTTCGCCCTCAATGCGCTTCTGGGCTTCATCTTGCAGGCTAGTCTGCAAGATATCCACCTCTTCTCTCTTCTGTTTGAGTTCTTTATCCAGCATTTGCACTTTCTGTTCAGCATTCTCTAGTTCAGCACGCACCTCAGAGAGTTTAGATTCCAGATCAGATGTTCTTACCAAGGACTGCTTGTTCTGAAGAATAGTTGTGTCTTTCTCGGAATTTAGAAGCAAGATGGCGTTGTTAAGCTCGGAAGACAGATTCTCCAGCTCATTCAACTTTCTGTTCAGCATCTCAATCTCCAAGGCCAACCTATTGACTTCTTCCTGCGATTGAGAGTACAGATTCTCAGCTGAAATGAGGGCTGTCTCAGCTTGCACACGTTTCTTGCCCTCATGTTGCAGACTCAACTGCAGAAAATCCACCATTCCACTCTTCTGTGCAAGTTCTTGCTCCAGCATATGCAACTTCTGCTCAGTCTTCTCCAGCTCCAACTGTGTGTTTGAGACTTGTGACTTCAGATCGGTTACTTTTTCCAAGGACAGCTGCTGTTCAAGAAGTGCTGCATCTTTACCAGTATTCAGAAGGGAGATGGTGTTCCTAAGCTCACATGATAATTCCTCCAAGCTCAGCTTGCTGTCCTGCACTTCACTTAACTCATTGTTTAACTTTTCAAGGTCCATAACAAGGTTAGCCACTTCTTCCTGCGATTTCGAGTGCAGGTTTTCCGCCATGATAAGGGCTGCTTCGGCATGCATCCGTTTATGGCCTTCCTCTTCCAAATTATTTTGGAGGCCATCCACCTCCTCATTCTTGTGTTTGAGTTCTTGCTCCAGCAACTGGACTTTTTTCTTATTTTTCTCCAGTTCTGACTGTATGTCGCAAACTTGAGCATCTAAATAAGATACTCTCTCCAAGGACTGTTGCTGTTGAAGTAGTGCTGCATCTTTCTCAGAATTCATCTCTGAAATGGTGTTCTTGAGTTCTTGTGAAATATTCTGCAGGTCCAGCCTATCATTTTCAACCTCACTAAGCTTCTTGCTTAAGCTTTCAAGATTTTGTGCTAGTTTCTGGGCTTCTTCCTGCGACTGCGAATGTAGGTGCTCCACTCTGAGAAGAGCTGTTTCGGCAAGCATGCACTTCTGGCCTTCCTTTTGCAAACTACTTTGAAGTTTACCCACCTCTTTGTTCTTGTGCTTAAGTTCTTGCTCCAGCATCTGAGCTTTCGATATAATCTTCTCCATTTCCGACTGTGCCACCAAAAGTTGAGCTTCCAAACACGATACTCTCTCCAAGGACTTCTGCTGTTGAATAAGTGCTGCATCTTTCGTAGAATTCAGCTCTGAAACCGTCTTCTCAAGTCCTTGCAACATGTCATGCAATTTCAGGTTCTTATTTTCCAGGTCACTCAACCTCTTTTTTGAGTGTTCAAGATCTTGTGCAAGCTTTTTAGCCTCTTCCTGAGATTGGGAATGTAAGTTTTCCATTGCAAGAAGAGCTGCTTCCTTTTGCATGTGATTGAAGTGTTCATCTTGCAGCTGTGCATGTATGGCATCAGCCTCTTCTCTCTTCTGTTCAAGTTCTTGCACCAGCATCTGTACCTTCAGTTCAATCTTCTTCCGCTCTGATTGTGCCTTCAAGAGCTTGGACTCCAGATCAGACACCTCCTCAATACACTGCCGGTGTTGAAGTAGAGCCACATCTTTTTCAGTATTTATTTGTGAGATAGTGCTCCTAAGGGCTTGGATCTCACTCTCAACTTTGCTTTTCGAATCCACCAGAGAGTTTATTTCACCACGAAGTTCTTCTATTAAAAGCTCAGAAAATTGATTTTGTTCAGTAAGTCTCAGAACTTCTTTCTTCAGCTCGCAGACTGTGTTCTCCAGGTTGAGTTTCGCCTGCTTGAACTCACTCATCCTATCATTTGCCGCCTCCATCTCTAGAGCCAACCTATTTGCCTCTTCCTGAGATTGAGTGTACTGCTTCTCTACAGTGGATAGCGCATCTTCAGCCTGTTTGCGCTTGGCACTTTCATCATGTAGATTAAAGTGGAAGCTTTCAATCTCTTTTCTACTTTGTGCAAGTTCTTGCTCCTGCACCTTAGCCTTCTGGACTAGAGTCTCGAGCTCAGATTGCATTGCACTATTGCGAGATTCAGCGCAGTTTAGCTTCTCAACATCCATGGCCATATAATCAGAAAGTTTCTTGAGTTCAGTATGTGCCTTAGAGAGCTCAGACTCTAAAGCAGACAATCTTTTGGTGGATTCACTGTATTGCAAAAGGGCCGTGTCTTTCTCAGAAATCAAGCATGATATGCTGTCCTTAAGGCTTTGGATTTCACTCTCAGCATTGTTTGCCCGCTGAGACTCTGATGAAATTTGTTGTTTCAGACTTTGGCTCTCTGCTAATAAGTTGGAAATCTCATGTTGCAAATTCATGATATCATTACTAGCATCTTCTTTCCCTTTAACATCTGGGCTTTCAAAACTGAGGCCTTTTCTTACTTTTCCATCGGAAAAACTGACACGATGGGCACTGTCACCGCTTGCAAATAAATCATTGAACTGTTTGAGTCCTTTGCGACTTGACAAAGAACTTATTTCATCAGGGTGTGTACCATTCCTCTTAAAAGTAAAAAGCTGCGGTGACACACCAAGTGCATCCTTGTGCGGTTCGTCCGGATCAAATGGTCCACGAATGGGCATTGGCATTTCTGGCGTACGCGGCTCCACCTCTTGGCCTGAGAAGGGCGACTCCTCAGACAATGATGGCATCTGATTTGGAAACGCTTCTGAAATTGTCCGATGGGCCTGCCGGAGTGCACCAGTAGCTTGATCATACCTTTCTGCTAAGGCACGGTATGCTCTGTAAAACTCCTCCACAAGTTTCATGAACTCAGGGCGTTTCTTATAGTACATTTCTGCTCTCCTTGCAAAGGAATCAGCATCTTCATTGATAAGTTTGATCATTGCTTTGACCATCACATCCATGTCTGTTACACAAGAAGAAATTCATTTAGCTATATGCCATTCAATATTTACCAGTTATTTAGTTACTTCTCAGTTTCAATGTTGTAGCCAACATCTACATGATGTATCAAGAAGGTAAGTACAAAATAATCAGAGACAAATTTATTTCAAAAATAAAATTAAACAGAATATGTTTGGTACAACAAAATACAGAGGGAAGGAAATATCTTACTATATAATAGTCCATATTGAACTCCCACCAAACTAACCAAACAACGTATTAAGCCCATTGTGTTTGTATGTAAATCCAAATGTTGACACATGTACAATAAATACTTTCATAATAGGTATTTGTGAAATTCTGTTATTCATAAAATACACACTAGCAAATTAAGTATGGGGAAACTCATGAGATTGAGGTGAACTGGAAGCTCACAAAAAGTGTTAGCATGAATGCAATAGATATTATCAAAAAAATGAATGATAGGTGATTCTAAAAAAACAAATGATAGGTTTATGTAGTGTTGAATAATCATACTACAAGCAATAAGCTTTAGTTTGTAATTTATGATGTGCTATTACCAAAAAAACAACAACAATTAATGTCAGTTCAGTCTCTGTGTTGACTTAAAAATTACTTAAGTTGAAGCATCAAATTTGTTTTCATAACATAGATTCTATCAGTTCTGGTATTCAGATGGGAGATTCTATCAGTTCTGGTACACAGATGATGGTCCCAAATGATCAGCATCAGAAACAATAAGTTATTTAGCTAAACTGGACCAAGATTTTTTTTAAACACACACACACACACACACACACACAACCAGACACGCTAGCTGGTGTTTGTAAATCCAAAGTTCAAAATGAGGCGTCAAAACATTATTTCACAACTAGCCGGTTGACCCACGCAATTGCGCGATGTAGTGTGGTATAGCATAGCATATAAAATTTTCTTTGCAATTTCCAAATATTGAAATTGGGATATTTGATTTCAAAGCGCAATTTATTTTGATATCTATCCCCCCTATGTCAAAGAGAGGATTGGGAGGTGTGCACACTCTCAACCTTTGGATTGTGGGTAGTGCTACTTATCTCATTTTTATTTTTTCCAAATTAATATATCTCAAAGCTAACTGTCAAATCAAAACCTTTAAAATTAGGGCACACCAAATCAAGGGCTAATTTTTTTTGTGAGAATTCTTATATCTCTAAGTCAACTATCAAATCTAAGCAAGGGCTATATGTTTTTCTTTTTTCGGATAATTTATAGCATATTTCTCTTTTTTTTTCTTGGCAGTTGTAAATCACCTGCCATCAGCTTTTATTATATAAGAGATTTGTTTCATCATGTGGCACACTTAATAGGAGTTCGACTGATATTTTTCCAAACCATATAAAGTATGATCCTATAATTTATTTGAATTACTGAATGTTCCAGGGCACCAACAAGGCAGATATCAAGCAAAACCAGGTAGGCAGGTAATGAACTATCAATGAAGCGAGCCAAGAGAACAGAATTTGTATATGCACACAAAATGCTTGCATGCACATGCTACCTTTGATGACTCGTTATAAAGCTTAACGTGAAGCTAAACGAAAATCTCATTGCTTGTATATGTTAGATGAGTTAGATGTATATGTATTTTCCCCGTTGTATAAGGGACTTCTTGCATATATGTCACACCTGTACTTGTATATATATTGGCTCATTGGCCTCATAATAAATACAAGCGATATTCATAACATGGTATCAGAGCGAGGTTAGGGTTAGAGTTTTACAGTTGCCGCCGCCGGTCTCTCTGCCGGTCGCCGCCGCCGCCCTTCCTGTGTCCTCTGCCACCGCCCATCGCTTGTTGTCGTCAACATCTTCTGCAATCGCAGCCGCCTGCTCCCGGCGCTTGCCCTCATCGACCGAGAGCAAGCTCTAGCGGGGCGGATTCATCCACCAGCCGTCTCCTCGCGGCGCGGCGCTTAGCGCCGCCACCCGGTCGTCTCTCCGCTACCACCGCTAGATCCACCGCCGACGCCACCGC
The DNA here is from genome assembly GCA_036346405.1 of Phyllostachys edulis. Classification (NCBI taxonomy): domain Eukaryota; kingdom Viridiplantae; phylum Streptophyta; class Magnoliopsida; order Poales; family Poaceae; genus Phyllostachys; species Phyllostachys edulis. The sequence goes on from CM070550.1 coordinate 110,037,156, forward strand.
CACCGCCACACCGCCATCTCCTCCGCCGCCATCGCTAGATCCGGCCCTCCTCTTCCACACGCTGTCGCCGTGAGGACACTGCCGCTGCCATTGCCGCTGGGGAACCCTAGTTCCCCTCGTAATCTGGGCGCTCTCGCTCGTCTTGAGCCTTTGGATTTGGCGGTAAGTGGTTTAATTGAGTCAACCCGAGTATTAAAAGAAAAAGGGGAAAAAAAGGAAAAAAATATATCAGTACGTCGTTCTAATTGTCGCGCCGTCCAGCGCCGCCTGTTAGACTTCGTTGTTCGGTCGCCGTCTCGCCCGGCCGCCTACCAATGGTCTTGTTTACGTTCCTCATTGCCGGTGATCTTCAATGGTCTCAATTATCGGGACTAGTTTCAGCATATGCGCCTCCACATGCGTGGTTAGCGCCTTTGGGAGTTTCTTACTAGCGAGTTGCCTTGTCCGCCTCGCCCTGCTCCACCTGCTGAGCCTGTACTCCCGAATGACGCTTCCGAAGACGCTCATACAAAGGCATCTGAGGTTTTTGAGGATGCCATGGAAACTTTCAGACTCAATATGCTGCCTACAAGACATGGATTGATGAGGATGCTCATACCTCTGCTATTCTAGTTGCTAGCATGGAGGTGCAATTCACTAGGGATGTGGTTGGTTTGGCTTCAGCATAGTTGATGTGGACACATCTGCACAACCGCTACAAGCCGTTTGGTGATTCGTTGTATCTTTCTGTTGTGTGTCAGGAGCAGTCGCTGCAGCAGGGAGATGCCACTGTGGACGAATTCTATGCCCAATTGTCTGCGGTATGGCGTCAGATTGACTCTTTGGGACCGGATGTTTGCCACACGTGTCAGTGTTGTCAGCGTCAGCAGTCTCACCTAGAGCTTCGTCGTATTTACGACTTCTTGACCCATCTCCGGGCTGAGTATGAGTAGACTCGTGCTTAGTTGTTGGCATGCCACCCTCGTGTGACCTTGTTAGAGGCCCTTGCCGCTGTTCGTACTAAGGAGATTCGCCTTCGTGTTACGGGTCTGCTGCCGTCACCGTCGTTTCCTTCGATTCTGGCAGCTCTTCCAGTTTCTACACCCGCTACGTCTCCAGCTACTCCTTCACCAGTGGTGTCTTCACCAGCGACAACTGCTGTTGGTAGGGGACTACACTGCACTTACTGTAACAAGGATGGACATGTACCGCAGACCTACTACAAGAAGAAGAAGGATTTACGTCGTGGTAGCCGTCCTTCACAGGGAACTAGTGGTTCCTCCTCTCAAAGGAGCTCTAGTGCTTCTGATTCTCAGGAGTTTCTGACACTGCTGTGTCGCACGACTGCTCTTGCACCGTCTGGTTCTGTTGGTTCTGCTGCACAGTCTTCTAGTGAGAGACCACCTTCTACTTCTTCCTCAGGTATATCACCTTGAATTCTTAACTCCGGTGCTTCCTTTCATATGACACCTGATTTCACCAGTCACACTTCCATTTGTCCTTTAGTTGCTCCTATCATTTGCTCGATGCCAGATGGTACCTCTCTTTACATCACGTAATCGAGGCACTCTTTCAATTCCTCTTTTCATATTCCTCTTTGCTTCTCATGTTCCCAAACTAACTATGCAACTCATATCTGCGGCCACCACCGATCATGGTTGTTGTGTTATTCTCGATTCGATTCTTATTGTATTCGGATCAACGACGGGACTCGGTTGGTATTGCCCCGCCGCCGTGACTCACAGCGTCTCTCGGGAGCTTGATCGCTTCATCTTCCTTCCGCCGCTTGCCATTCTTGTCGCCTCCATCGTCATCACGCTTCGCCGTGATCCTCCATCGTCTTTTGCTCAATGGCATCATTGTTTGGGACATCTTTGTGGGTCGCGTCTATCTTCTTTACTTTGTCGTGGTCTTTTAGGGTCTGTGTCTGGTGAAGTTTCTCTAAATTGTCAGGGTTGTAAGCTTGGTAAACAGCTTCAACTTCCTTATCCTTCCAGTGAGTCAGTGTCACAGCGTCCTTTTGATCTTGTTCATTCTGATGTATGAGGTCCGACTCCTTTCGTTTCGAAAGGAGGTCATCAATATTATATAATTTTTATTGACGATTTTTCTCGCTACACATGGATATACTTTATGTCATCTCGTAGTGAGGTTTTATCCATCTACAAGACTTTTGCCACCATGATCCGTACTCAGTTTAGCTCTCCTATTCGTATCTTTCGTGCTGACTCTGCTGGGGAATATTTGTCGAGTCCTTCGTGGTTTTCTTCTTTGAAAGGTGGCACTCTCTCTCGCTTTTCTTGTCCTAGTGCTCATGCCTGAATGGTGTGGTCGAATGTACATCGTCATCGTCTTGAGACAACTCGTGCTCTTATGCTTGCTTCTACTGTCCCACCACACTTCGGGCCGAGGTCGTTTTCTTGCCACTTTCTGATTAATATTCACCTTCTTCGCTCTTCAGGTGGGATCCCGCTTGAGCGCCTCAGAGTAAGACTCGACTATTCTAGTCTTTGCCTCTTTGGGTGTGTGTGCTATGTTCTTCTTGCCCCTCGTGAGCGCACCAAACTGACCGCTCAGTCCGTGAGTGCGTTTTTCTGGGCTATAACGCTGAGCATAAGAGATATCGTTGTTGGGATCCTGTTGGCCGACAGATGCGGGTTTCTCAGGACGTCACTTTTGATGAGTCTCGTCCTTCTCCTTCCACCACTCCAGCATCTCTTGTCGAGCCGCTTTATTTCCTGACTTTTGCTGCCACCCCTATTGTCACCACACCTCCACCACAGCCTTTGGCCTCTTTGGTTCCTCCTTTACCGTCTCCTTCGCCACCGCCACCCTCTCCAGAGGCTCCTCCCAGCCTTCGTCCTTCTTATCCTCTCTACTACACTCGTCGTCCGCGAGTTGAGGATTCTTCTGATGCGCCATCTTCTTCTGATGGTTCATCTTCTTCGGCCTTTCCTCGATATGCTCTTCATGATCGCCAGTCTATTCGGCCTCCTGCGCGCTTTTGTTTAGCGGCTCTTGCCGAACCGACTTCTTATTGTGATGCTGCTGTTCATCAGGAGTGGTAGCATGCGATGGCAGAGGAGATTGCCGCCCTTGAGCATACTGGCACGTGGGATCTTGTCCCTCTTCCTGCGCGTGTTACTCCTATCACGTGCAAGTGGGTCTACAAGATTAAGACCCTCTCTGATAGTTCTCTTGAGCGCTACAAGGCTCGTCTTGTGGCACGTGGTTTTCAGCAAGAGCATGGTCGTGATTATGATGACACATTTGCTCCTATGACTCACATGACCACTGTTCGCACTCTTCTTGCTATGGTGTCTGTTCGGGCATGGTCCATCTCTCAGCTTGATGTCAATAATGTCTTTTTCAATGGTGAGCTGCGTGAAGAGGTTTATATGCAGCCACCACTGGGGTATTCTGTTCCTAAGGGTATTGTTTGTCGCCTTCGCCGATCTCTGTACGGCCTCAAGCAAGCTCCTCGTGCCTAGTTTGATCATTTCTCTTCTGTTGTCACTGCAGTTGGTTTCTCTGCCAGTGCTTATGATCCTGCTCTCTTTACTCACACTTCGCCTCGTGGTCGGATGCTTCTCCTTTTATATGTTGATGATATGATCATTATTGGAAATGATTCTCAGTACATCACCTTTGTGAAGGAGCATTTTAATGAGCAGTTTCTCATGTCTGATTTGGGTCCTCTTCGCTACTTTCTTGGGGTTGGGGTTACGTTTACACCTAAGAGCTTCTATCTGTCCCAAGAAAAGTATATCCAGGATCTTCTTGACCGTGCTTCTCTTACTGATCAGCACACTGCTGAGACTCCTATGAAGCTTAATGTTCATCTTCGGCCTACTGATGGTGAACCTCTTGCTGATTCTACTCGCTATCATCATCTTGTTGGGAGTCTTGTTTATCTGGGTGTCACTCGTCCTGATATTTTGTACCATGTGCATATCTTGAGTCAGTTTGTTTCGCTCCCACTCAGCTCCACTATAGTCATATTCTTTGTGTTCTACGATATCTTCGTGGAACCATTACTCGTCGTGTGTTTTTCCCTCGCTCCAGCCCTTTACAGCTCCAGGCATATTCTGATGCTACCTGGGCTAGTGATCACTCAGATCGCCAGTCTCTCTCTACTTATTGTGTTTTTCTTAGTGGTTCTCTCATTGCTTGGAAGACTAAGAAGCAGACACCAGTTTCTCGTTCGAGTGCTAAGGCTGAGTTGCGAGCTATGGCTTTGTTGACTGCGAAGATTACTTAGCTACGGTGGTTACTTAAGGATTTTGGTGTTTCTGTTTCAGCACCCACTCCTCTTTCGTCTGACAGTACATGGGCTATTAACATTGCTACAAATCCGGTGAAGCATGAGCTTACAAAGCATATTGGTGTTGATGCTTCCTACATACGGACACAGGTATAAGACTAGATTGTTACTCTTCAGTATGTGCCTTCAGAATTTCAAGTAGCAGACTTCTTCACAAAAGCACAGACCAGAGCTCAGCACAACTTCTATCTCTCCAAACTTAATGTTGTTGATCCACCATAAGTTTGAGGGAGATGTTAGATGTATATGTATTTTCCCCGTTGTATAAGGGGTTTCTTGCATATATGCCACACCTGTACTTGTATATATATTGGCACATTAGCCTCATAATGAATACAAGCGATATTCATAACAGTATATACTCATTTCAATAATGCACATTCTCCTCACTGGATTCACAAGATTAACATAAACAACAATGAGTTGTGTGGAAAAAAATGCATACCGGTAAGATTCTCCTGAAGCCATTTGGAGTTTTTGGGGCTGATATGGCTAACCCACCACCATGAGTACTGTGTGGGATTTGAATCGTGACGGACCAAAGACGCCATTGGCGCAGAAGAGTAAGGTAAGCCACCACACGGCCACAGATGTCACGATGTTTCTCAATGTCTTCAGTGCTCAGAATTGACCAGCAATGCGATATATCATGCTTGACGTCACAAGATGCCTCCACTGCTTCAGAGTATACACTCAAGCAGCTGTCGAATATATCATTCTTCCGGGCAAAACGAAGAGCTAGGAGCCTGAAAAGCACACGGAATTTACCCTTCAATTTGTAGGCAGTTTACCTGTGTTACAGTGCAGAAGGATAAATGGATCAGCAGTTGAAATATGAATGTTGTGTGAAGGCATCAATGAATCTACTAAAGGGAGTTAGTAGTGAAAGGTAAGTTATGATGCGCCAAGACGAGTAGTAGAAATATTCACCTCGCATCCACGAATCTCCTAACAAACACAGCAGAATGGATGAAACCCTGAACCAGTTTCAGAGCATATGAAGACAGGTTAATAACTCCGCTGCATTACACACAAAAAACAGTGATCAACAAAGTGAATGAGGAGAACAAATTAAGATGCAAAAAATGACAGAAATGCAACTGCAGAAATAAAATATTAAATAACATAGCTATGCCCCTTCCTTTCTTTAGATTCAGGAAAATATTGGAGAAGGAGGGCCAATGCTATGGAACAGGAAAAAAATCAAAGAAAATAACGTGCCACCGAGATTTGAAGCAGGAAACGGAGCAGAAAGACGAAATGCTGAAGAAAGGAGGAAACTTTCACTCGTACCAAGAACTTAGAAGGCCCCCTTTGCAGGCAAAACTAACAAACCAAGTAAATGATCTCCCAACCAGAGAAAGAAACCGAATGATTCACCACCCATTGTTCTTCATCCCACCAACCAATGAACCAATAGAACACCAACAAGAAGGCAGAGGCCAACCAACAAATATCAGAATGTACCGGAAAAGATGAATCTCTGGATCAAAGAAACGGGGAACAGATCAAGAGGAACAGCTGGGTCGTGACCAGGAGAAGGAAAAGGGTCAGAAAAAGATCCAGTCTTGGAGTTGGAGTGGAGGGAGGGAGGGAAGCACAGCGGCGTACCATAGTGGACTCTACCAGAGGCGGCAGTGACGAGTGGCAATGCAAGCAAGATCCCATCTCACCGCTTGTCCCTTTCTGTGTCTATGGTCATCGGAGTCTGCAGCATTAAGTGTGTACATGCCGAGAAAGGCTGTAAAAGCACACAGGAAAAGTAGAGAGACAGTACAAAACAACAGACTAAATGGTCCTTTTTCTGTGCCAAAAGAAATAGAGTTTTGTTTAGTGATTAGCAATGACGGTAACAAAACGGCGTAAATTTCTCCGAAATTATGGGGTTAAATTGGATATTAGTTAAGGGAAATATGATGGTTTTCATAAGCAGGTGAGGAGAAGCCACAAGCCAGGGACCTAACAAAGCAAATAAGAGGAGTTTATATATATATATTGAGTGATAAGGTGCTAATATCAATCTTATTCGTTGGATCTGCATTGAACAACCAAGATTAATACGAACTCCTACCTCCAAACCATTTAATCACCTTGCATGCTCCCCCTCCAATGCGTCTTCATTAATGCACATTCATTAAACACCCTGCATACTTCCACCTTTAACGGTCAAGATCCAGATCCAACGGTTAAGATTGACATTAGCACCTTAGCACTGAATTACCTATTAGCACTAGATATGTTCCCATATATGTGTGTGTGATTGAGAATGCAATAAATGGTCCTTTAACACAAGAAATCAATTGAATAACAGTGATGTTCTATTGGCAATAAATTTGGAGGGTAAAAAACTTAAAACATTAATCAGGACAAAAACTGTCGTCGGGTTTAATGCACAAATTAAACGTTTGTTTCAGTTTTCCTTTTACTATTTTCCCATGGCTGCCAGCCTCAATTCTCAAATGGAGTAGTTCATACTTCATACGAGAGTTTATAGCGCTTTCTGTCTTGATCTGTAATTTTTAGAAGTTTGTGTGTGTCTTTTTCTTTTCTGACCTGGCATCTGCATGTTTATGTTTGTGTGTTCTCCAATGCTCGCCTTACTTGTGTTCCTTCTCGGGTACTTGTGTTCCTTCTCGGGTTGGGGCTTCTAAAGAAACATCAAACATGTTACTTCGATCTTATTCATCAAGTAGTTCTGATCATGGCACAATTGACTTCATGTGATTAACCCAGCGACCGAGAAAAACAAAGTGATGAGATGATCCCCATGTCATGTGAGTATGTGACACACTTGCCCTCGCAAAAGTGGCACTTAGAAAAAGGCCAAGTTCTACTGTTTCTACTTGTCTCTGCTGCACAGTGCAAATGTTTATTTAGCATAGAGCAAACTTCGCAAAAGTTCGCATGTATTGGCAAAACTATAAAAAAAAATTGGAAAAATTGGTTCTGTACCATAAAAAGTTACGTGTTTTAGGAAAATAGCATCGAAAGATTTCCGTTCCGGTTTTTAGCACCGAAAGTTTGCTCCGTTCCGGTTTGTAGCATTCCGTCCATTGTGAGCTCTTTTGGCTTCTCTGGTGGACGCGAAATGACCTCAATGCCCTCTAGCTCTCAATACATTGGTTCCTCATCCAGAGCTTCATCTCATACAGAGCATCTCAAAACGAATCGCTCACTCAGTCCCACCGCTGGCCGCCCCTCAATGGCCCTCGCCGCGCCGCTCGCCTAAGGCCGCCCTCGGCCTCCCTCACGCGTCATGTTGCTCGCTTGAGGCCGCCTCGGCGGACTACGCCGCCACCGAGGCCACCCCTCGATGGACCATGCCGCTCACCTAAGGCCAAGAAAGCCCTCACTGGCGAGGCCGCCTGAGGCCGCCCACAGATGACTGCTCTCACGAGGCCGCCCTCGTGGACCGTCTTGCTTCACCGAGGTGCCCTCACCGACCACGCCACTCACTGAGGCCGCCTCAGCTGCCCTCGCCCTGAGCTGTCACTCACGGACCTCGCCGGTCGCTCGACGCCGCCCTCAACAACCCTCGCCACTTTGACGCCACCCTCTCCACTCTTTGACGCCACCCCTCACTCAGATCCGCCCCTCACTCGCCTCGTCACCGTCAGCAGCCTAATGTGATCGCTCGTCCCCCACCCGACAAATGGACGCTGATGGGTTAGTGTCGAAATTCTCTTATTGACTCTCATATGCAATGTTTTGGATCGGGGAGATGGGAACATTTTTTCCTACTTTAATTACATTCAATTCTTTATTCTGAGGTTGATTCTAATGAAGTATATAGAGTAGAGGTTACAGTGAGATCATTTGCTAGTGTCAAAGATGGGAGAAAAGAGTACTGCAAGGGTAGAATTTTGAGTACGGATGTGGAGTGGCAAACTTTCTCATTGCTTGATTTGGTGCTTTATGTAGGCTAATTTTACGACTAGGGTAGTGATGAGGAAGCCAACTTTTGGTATGCTGGGAACAAGAGTAATTTGGTCAAGGTGTGCACTAATGCACAATTGCTTGACTTGCTCACACAAAACAGGGACACAAGGGTGTTGAAGCTTGTGATGACAGTTGATAAGTGTGATGGCCAAGCGGTGGATCAGAGTATTAATCTATACGAGAGCCAAGTGTTGGATGAGAGCCGTAATGTAATAGTGGGAGATATGTTGTTGGATGGCAGCAGTAGTCATCCATTGCAGCCACCCGAAGGTCCACTTGATGAGGATGAGCTAGTTCTGTTGGGTGAGGAGTGGAGGTACTTATCCGATGAGGACCCACCATAGGAGCATGGTGATGGGGCTGGGCATGCTACCATGGAGCATGATATTCATGATGAGGGAGGACAGGATGTGGAGGATGATGATGAACAATCAGTTCCAGATGATGAACTTGCACCTAAAATTGTTTACGATAGAGAATCCCCTTTCATTCAGGAAGATTCCACATTTCCTAGCAGCGCTGCGTTTAAATTGACTTTGAGGCAATATGCAATAAAGAGAGAGTTTGAGTATAACATACAACGTAGTGAAACAACAAGGTTCAGAGCCAAGTGTGCATCGAAAGGTTGTCCATGGTACATATATGCAAAAAAAAGCTTCACGGTGGCCAGACTTTCATGGTAATTGTCATATGTGTAGATTATACTTTTTTTTCTTTTTATTGTCAATTAGAGATGACAATGCCATTTTTTGGAATCTTTTTGCAGGTGCGGAAGATGCCATTTGGCCATGAATGTCCATCCACAAGTAAGACGAGGGGCAAAATGGCTTCTAAAGCATGGATAGCAGATAGATGCAAAGAATGGTTGAGGTTGGACCCATCTCTTGGTGCGAAGAAGCTACAGCAATGGCTCCAAACCTCATACAATGTGGAATTGTCATACAACAAGGTATGGGAGGGATGGAAGGATGCACTTCTTAATTTGCATGGCACATGGGAGGAAAGCTTCGATATGTTGTGGAGCTTCAAAGCACAGTTGGAAAAGTGTAATCTAGGTAACATTGTTGAGGTTGACTGTAAGAAGGTTGCTGGAAATGTGTACTTTAAGAGGATGTTTGTGGCCCTGCGAGCATGCATAGATGCGTTTCTATTAGGTTGCGGGCCTTACTTAGGAGTGGACTCAACCCATCTGACTGGGAAGTGCAATGGTCAATTTGCCACAACAATAGGTATTGATGGCCACAATTGGATGTACCCAGTGGCCTACGCAATCTTTGACAAGGAAACTACAAATAATTGGGAGTGGTTCATGGTTAATTTGAAGAGAGCTATAGGAATACCTACTGGTTTAGTCATACACACAGATACATGTAAGGGGCTTGAAGCAGCTGTTACTAACATATTTGGTGCTAGTGTGGAGCATAGAGAATGTTTCAGGCATTTGTTGAACAATTTTAGAAGGAAATTCAAGGGGGATGTGCTTAAGTATATGTGGCTAGCAGCTTGGGCTTTCACACCTGAGAAGCACCAGAAGCTATTGGATATCATTAGAGTCATATGTCCAGCTGGTCTAGATTACCTCATCAAGGAGCATCCACATTTGTGGACTAGAGGTAAATTCTCAACACATTGTAAGGTAGACTATGTTAACAACAACATAGCTGAAAGTTTCAATAATTGGATAAAAGACATCAAGGACTTGCCGGTTGTCGAGCTAATGGACAAAGTGAGACAAATGATAATGGCAAAACTCTGTACAAGGAAGAGAGTGGCAGCCAAACTGTAAGGCAGAATATTACCTAGTGTGATTCAAGAACTCAGCTACAAAAGCAGAGTACTGAACTACACTATTGCACCTAGTGGTTACTTGAAGGCAGAGGTATCAGGATTAGATAGTAGCCAAAATGCATGGAGGTATGTTGTTGATCTTGGAAAGGAGGAATGCAGTTGTAGGCAGTGGGCGAGATGACAGAAAACCTTGCACTCATGCCTTAGCCTTGATTTGTTCAAAAAGGGGACTGCAGTCCGAATCCTATGTGCATGACTATTACTCGGTGGAGAAGTTCGTGGTCGCTTATGAGTTTGAGATCAATCCAATGGGTGATAAGTCTCAATGGCCAGTTGTTAATAAGGGCTATGTAATGTATCCTCCAAAGCTCACCAAGGCTGCAGGAAGGCCAAGGAAGAAAAGGATCAAACCACGTGATGAGGGCGGTGGTAAAAAGCAGTACCAGTGCAAGAGGTGCTTTAGGTTCGGCCACATCGAGAAGGGATGCAGTTTAACACCACTAGATGACACAATTGATGCTCCACCACCTCCCACTAAAAAGACCACAAGGTAATCACACTTGATTCAATAGTAGTAAGTAGATTCTCAATAGACTAAATTTGATTCTTATTGCAGGGGCAAGAAGAAGCATTCTAACACTGATGGGGCTGCCAACAATGATTTCAGTCCACTAGATGACCCAATTGATGCTCCACCACCTCCCACTAAAAACACCACTAGGTTGACTGTAAGAAGGTTGATTCAATAGGAGTAACTAGATTCTCAATAGACTAAACTTGATTCTTATTGCATTGTAGGGGTAGCAAGGAGTATTCTAACACTGAGACAATCAACAATGATGTTAGGCTGGGTCCGACAAGGAAGAGGGCAGCATAAGCAGCTTCTCCCCCAAGAAGGACAACACCTACAAGGGCCGCTACAAAAGCCAATCAACTCTCTGCACAACTAGCCTCCACTTCAAGGCAGAAAAAAAGAAGGGAAAATTGAAAGATAGCTAACTAGATGCTTCATGTATTTTGGACTATGTCTTTTTTGGTCACATTTCTGGACTGTCTTTTCTATTTTAGACAGAGATGATTTATGCTATGTGCATTTATGCTATGCTATGTGATGTGATACTTTTGGACTGTGATGTTTTTTGCCCTGTGATGCGCCCTGTACATTTGTGGACAGAAATTACTCATCTGGGCCAAGATGAGATCAACAGAAAGCTAAAAGAAGTATGTTCTTGATACTCTCTGAAGATTTATTTGTGGCAACTTTTGAGCTTTTATGAATATGTAGCAATTGGACCTCCTAAACCAAAGAAGCTTTTTCGTATGCTTGATATGTATGAAGTCCTAGATGATATGCTCTCAAAAGTAGAATTCTTGTTTCAAGCAGGGTGTGGTGATATGATTTTAACTGAGTATCATCAAATCTTGCTCCAACTGGGAGAATCAGTAAAGAGAACATTTACAAAATTCAACTATGCCATCCAATCATACACTTCATCCAATGCAACATTTCTCAATGACACAGATCGACGATATCAACATTTCTCTACTGACATTCCATTGAGGGAATGGCAAACCTGTATCCTCGTCTCACGGTTACAACATTGCATTGAGAGCTAGAGGGCATTGAGGTCATTTCGCGTCCACCAGAGAAGCCAAAAGAGCTAACAATGGACGGAATGCTACAAACCAGAACAGAGCAAACTTTCGGTGCTAAAAACCGAAACGGAAATCTTTCGATGCTATTTTCCTAAAACGCGTAACTTTTCATGGTACGGAACCAATTTTCCCCAAAAAAAAAATACACTTTTAAGTTTCTATCTCGCAAAACTACACCTTTTTATGCCAAAATTGATTAGAAAAACCCACTCCTTTTATATTTGATGGAAACTAAATGGAATTGGACAGCTCCGCGTATCAGTGACACATCGTAATTATCCCTGGTATCGCATTTGCAGGACATGCTCGATATTTTGAGTATATATCACAAGAAACAAATAAAAATCCTACCCCATGCATTATTTCATATTAATAAAAATATTTGAACATGTAGTTTTGTGTTTCTCTACTCACCTAGTCCTCATCAGCCCTAGCCACCTCACATCATGATGTGTCCAACCCATGTGGTGAATGCTGCAATGCTAAGCCACTGAGGTGTGGCGCCATCCTGCTAGTTTCCGCCAAATGTAATGAAGTGGGGTTTTCTAATCAAATTTGGCGCAAAAAGGTGTAGTTTTGCGAAATAAAAACTTAAAGTTGCAGTTTCCTCTGATAGTTTTGCCAATACTAGTAATCATGCACGTGTGAAGCACGTCTCGACTAATATAAATTAAACCAAACATATTTCAAGCACAAGAAACATACAAATCATACACATCATAGTACAATATCATCCAAATTTCAAACACCTTGCTTGGAAATTTCAAGCAAAGTGAAAAGTGCATAAGTTTTAACCTGCACAAGTAATTTTGTCTTGCATGTTAAAAGAAGACCCTGCATAGTCATGTTAAAACTATTATCTTATTGGAGCAGAGTTAAAGGAAGTCACCACACTTGGTCTCAAGGGCTAGAAATTCCCACGTTAATCAGTGAAAAAAGAGAAAAATCTACACCATCGATCATGTTGGGTCCAAATTATAACGGTCTAGATTAAAATAAAGATTCCATGTCAAGTACAATAAAACTATAAATATTTCATGTCAAGTACAATAAAACTGAAATTCAGAATATAAAATAAAATAAAATCAATAATTTGATTTCCATACGAGTTCCTGAGTAAAAGAGTCCATGTCAAGTACAATAAAACTAAAACTCTAATAAAAATAAAATAAAATTAGCAATTTGATTTCCATACAAATTCCTAAGTAAAATCCTAAACAATTATAATCCAAAATAAAAATAAACAAAAATTGCAATTATATTTGTATACAAAATCCAACAAAAAACTAAAATTTAGAATAAAAATAAAATAAAATAAGCAATTTGATTTCAATACAATTCCAAAGTAAAATCCTAAATAACTGTAATTTTAAATAAATAAATAAATATTAAAAATAACAATTGGATTAGGATACAATTCTAGGGAGAAGAACTGAATTTTGAAATAAAAATAAAATAAATTTATAATTTGATTTCCATACGAATTCCAAAGTAAATCCCTAAACAACTAAAATTTAGAACAAATTAAATAAATTTAGCATTTTGATTTGTATATACGAACTCCAATAAAAATAACTAAAATATTGAATAAAAATGAAAGTTGTAACAAGAATGACACAAATGGTGTCGAAGGAGACATAAAATATGTCACCATGTTCGCTCTCAAGGTCGTGGGTTTCTATTATTGTTTCCTATGGAATAAAATAAAAAACTAAAATTTTGAATAAAAAATAAAAGTTATAACGAGGATGGCACAGATGGTATCGGAGGAGACCACGAAAAAGTGCATTGACATCGGTTTGTCAAGCAAGAAGACATTCGCCCATGGGAAAGCAGAGAGTCGAGGCGGTGACGATGGAGATGAGGACAATATCATGCTTCTCGCTGTAGCCACTCAACGAGGACAATGTCGTGCTACTTGCCGGAGCCATTAAAGAGAAAATACAGTGTTGAAGGAGCCAAGGGCCGCGATGATAAGTGGTGAGTGTCGGCATTGTTGAAGAAGTTAGTGGCCAAAGAAGTTCGATAATGGGGAAGCCCTGGTAGAGAGAAGATAAAGCTTTGCATTGAAGACGAGCTATGGACGATATGAGGCCATCGGGTAGCTAAGAGCGTGCCATCACTGGTGAGGGGCACATCGTCATAGGCGATAGCAAAAATATTCTCCATATCATTAGACAACGACTAAAACAGACATGTTGGTGTCATTGGTGTGGTTAGTGAGGAAGTCACAACATTGAGTTGATCAATGTCGAAGAAGAGAAACGTCCGACATGAGAGAAGAGGACATCAAGCATGTATAACATCATGCATGCGTATGTACATGCATGCATCCATATGAATAGAAGGACGGGCGTACAAATGTAGAGGAGCAAAAAACTTGGAGTATAGATGACGTGGTCATAGGGAATAGGCTCGAGTCACCGAAGAGAGCATGACATGTGTACCCAGCTGGGATCGGTGACGGTTGCGTGTGTATATGTGTTGATGTCGCAATGGTTAGCTTTAGGCAATAATTGGGGAGAAATAGAAGATAACTATGTGATAAAGTATTGTATTGAAAAGGGTAACATCTGAGAGGGATCGATCAAGATTTGGGCTTACTGTTGGAGGTTGAAGCAAAAAAAATATGATGACGAGAAGAGATATAAGACACAGGTTCGGTGGGGCAGCCGGCGTGTAAGGGAAGATAAGTTCAAGGTAGGTCACGCCATGGTGCATCAGTGTATGCAGCATCGGTGTATGCGTGAGCAAGATATTCTAATACCATGTAAACTAATAAGATAATTGTAACAACCCGATTTTCAGGCCTTTTTGAAAATTTTTAAAATAAAAATAACCATTCGGTTTTGTTGAAGTTCTAAAGCTTAACTTGAGATTTTGGAATTAAAAGTGTTTAAAATGACTAAATCAAACTTCAACTAATCCAAAAGTTTGGTTTATTCTGAGTTTGTTGGCATTCTCTGGTGTTGAATTCTCTTTCTCTGTTCGTTCCGTTTTCCCCTCGGCCCAGCTCTTTCTCCCCCTTGTCCAGACCTCCCTCTCGTTTGGACCTCCCTCTTGTCCAGACCTCCCTCTCGTTTGGACCTCCCCCTTGTCTAGACCTCCCTCTCGTTTGGACCTCCCTCTCAGTGAGAGACCTCCTGGGTGGTCCTGAGAGACCTCCTGGGTGGTCTTGAGAGACCTCCTGGTGGTCTTGGAGATTGGTCACGACCTCCTCTTTGGTCACGACCTCCCCTTTTGGTAGGACCACCCTCCCAAGTTTTGACTAGCCCCACCTGTCAGCCCTGCTTACCTTCTTCTTTCGTCCGCCGCGTCACTACTGACGCAAAAGGCTGTGCGCATTAAATGATGTTGTATTGCATTAAATACTGTCGCTTCTGCAGTACCTGTTCCCTCTCTTGTCTCCTCCCCTACCTGGCCCCATCTTCTCCTTCACCTACCCTTGTGCGTGTGTGCCTCTGAGTCTTTCAGTGACTCTTCCCGTCTCCCCTGGCTATAAAAGCCTGAGCAGCCCTCTTTCATCATATTTTTCCACACCCAACTCTCTTGCCCTCGCCTAGTTCCTCCGTGCTTAAAGTTTCGCCATTGTCCGCTAGAGCCTGCGCCGTCTTCAACCACCTCGCTGCCGAAGGAGTTCGCCAGAGCGCCTACGCTGTCTTCAACCGCTGTCCACCATCTCCCCCTCCTCCTCCAGTCTCCCTCTCGGCCCTGGTGAGTTTCTCCATGCCCTGTTCTCTTCCCTTGTTCCTACGACCACGATGCGTAGTCATATCCTTTTGTATCCTTCCTATGACCACGTTGCGTAGTCGTATCCTTTTGTATCCTTCCTACGACCACGTTGAATAGTCATATCCTCCTCAGGACCTCCTCTGACCTCCTCAGGACCTCCTCCACAGGTTCTCCTCAGGGCCTCCCTTGACCTCGTCAGGACCTCCCTTGACCTCCTCAGGACCTCCTCCCGAGAGCTTGTTTCTAGTTTAGCACCTCACTGTTGGTTCTAGTTCAGTTTGTTTTGGAATTCATTTGGATTTTATTTGATCTTTATTTGAATGTGCTTCGTTCTCACGTGTAGATTTCGACCACTCCAGAGAGCCCGAGTACTTCGAAGAAGTAGACCCTCAAGCTTTCGAGCAAGGAAAGTTACACCCTTGATCATATTGAATCCCAGTATCTCAAATTATTTAAGTTCCGTTTCAAATTATTATTGTATGGTTATTTAAATGTAAGTAATTTAAATCCCTGTTTTAACTATATAGTTATTCCCAATTCCTTTGTACATCCAAACTTGATTATTGATTCAACCACCCCTTGTTACCATAGTAAAGAACTAGTTGGTACATTAGTATGAACTAGCATGTGTTGCAAAACTCTATGCTTAGTCAAGCTTAGACCCGAAAATCTTGATTTGGAGAATTTACTGCCAAAGACCAATGTTGTCGAAATGTTTTAACCATGACATTGAGTTGTCGTGGAAGTTTGCAAATGTTTTTGAAAAGAAAAGCAAAAGAAAAATTGGTTTGGACTTGGGCGAATTGGTTGTTTGGAAGGGTGCATGTTCATGCACGGGCTCAACTTGGGTAGGGTTGAGGTCCAGAGTTTTGTGGAAGTCGCCCAAGTCAGTTAATGACCGGTCTTTGAGTGTATTTTGCTATGCCCTACCGTGCAACCACATGTTCTGAATAGGCAGAACCTGGCTAACTAATTTGCAACATTTCACCGTGGTCGTTCCATCCGGTTGTGTGGGTGTCGTGATGACTTACTCTTATGTATTCCCATCAGGCACAAGAGGGGGCCTGAACCCAGCGGATGGTTAGTCTAAAGGGGGTGAAACCTTAGCAAGGGGGACTGCGGTGGAATGACACTCTGTAAAGGCCTTGTCACGTGCTCTAGACCGCTTACCTACGGTAGTGAGCGGTGGTATCGACGGATGCCAAACAAACTAGAGAGATCGTGTCATGTGGGTAAAGCTGTACACCTTTACAGAGTGTAAAACTATTCGAATCGCCGTGTCCACGGTCACGAACATGCTAGCAAAGCTGTTCCAAGTTAGACTTCGGTTTTGTTTTCAAAAGGCTTTATGAAATGGTTTGGATGCCTATCCAAATGGGTTTTTGGGCGGGTAGCCCTATGATAGGAGGGTATCCTTCACCACTAGTTGATGAATGTTATCTCTTTGTGATAGGAGGGTATCCTTCACAGCTTGTTGATGAATGTTATCTGACTATAAAACTGAGATTTAGAAAATGAATTTTAGTTATTGTATAACTGCTTCAGAACTTAGTACAAGTATTTGGAAAGAAACATGGCTTTATGTAAATCAACTCTATAAACCTTCCTTTGAGATGTCCTTGCATGCATTTCAATCTGTTACTTGTCGGGTGTAACTTGCGAGTATGGTTGTCGTGCTCACTCTACTTAATCTAATATTGAGCAAGAGAAGAGGTCTACGAGGAGCCTGAGGACCAAGACGTCTAGGCTGCACCCTCCAGACGATTGCTTGTGGCGAATCATGTGGTCTACTCTCTTTTGTCTTCCGCTGTATTTTGGTTTTGTCGGCTCATAAGCCATTCTTGTAATCAACTCTGTTGTCTATTAATAAAGTTTTGCATTGATGGTTGATACCACATTTGTTCACTGTGTGAGCTAGCCGTTGATCTTGGGACTAGCTCGGTTATGCACAGAGGGTTCGGGGTGATCCCGGGTCCGATCGCGACAATAATTTATCGCACACATAATCAACGCATTGTTTGAGATTAAATAGTGGTACATGTGCATGCATATAATTTGGAAAAATGTAACTAATTGCTAATAGAGTAATAATAGGGGCATGCAGCTACATGATTTATGCATGATTTAGAGTGATTTGTTTCTAAGAATCCCAACAACTTATTATGCTCAATGTTTTTCTTCCATCAAAACTCATACTTTAATTACATTCCTCATGTTGTATTTTTCCTTCAAGCTTCTATTGTCATTTCCAATATTTATGATATCTTAAAAATCTAAATAGCCTACAAGATACATAAATATATTCTCAATCATTTATACAAACTTAACAAATCTAGCCGTGCAAATACGCGGGCCACCCTGCTAGTTGAACAATATAAGACTAGAGTCAAATCCAATTTACACCATATATTAGTGCATGGGTAGAAAATTTATATATGTAGGCCCTAATGAAAATGAAATTGTTCCAAATAACTCAAAAAATTGGTTGTTGAAAAGAAATACAATCCCCAAATTCAAGTCTCGAAAAGGAACAAAGCACCTGTGCAAGGTAACAAAACATGATGTTTCGTTTGTTCAGCCTAATGGTGTTCCATGTCACATCAATATCAAATCATGTAAACACAGTAATGTTTTTTAATGTTAAGTTTATGCTAACACAAAAACAATTTTGTTGTCCGCTTCTCCACCACTTGCCTTCGGTTGACGCCGCCATTTGCAACATTGTCGATTAAGGAGAAGAGGGAGCTAGGAAATGAGGGGGAGGGGAGCCCCTGTCATTGGTGGTCGTCTCCCCGATGAGACCTTGCTGCCGGATCCGATTTGATTTCACTGTCATCGCAAAGAAACATATATGATGAGGAAAAGAAAACCGTTGGTCGCTGGTATCGTTGTGCCTCTCATCATAGATGGGTGTTGGTGACACAGTTCTCACCTGCAGAAGATGTAAACGACACAAGCAACGAAGGAGACCTCGGGTGATGATGACAATAGATGACAACATAGCCCACAACGACGGAGGTGGTTCAAGCGGGAAATCAGGATCGACAGCGAGGGGCAAGGTGCACAGAGCCAAAGAGAGGACGGTAGAGGAGGTGAAGGGAGTACGGTGATGTTAGTGCTCGATTAGAAATTTGGAATGTGGGCATAGGTATGTGTCCTCGGCGGCAGCAGGGATAGCAACCTGATTAATGGTGTGATTAGGACAACTAAATGATTAATACAAAAATTTAGAGGGACGAAGGAAATCATGATAGTAAACTAATATGGACCGCATGATAAAAAAATGTAATGGATGTACGGAGGTCGGCCCCCCTTAAATCCAGAATTTTTATTATTATTTAATCCTTTTTTAATTATATTTTAAAAATAACCCCTCGCGAACTTTATTTCTAAATCTGACCATTTTGGTCACGCCACCTCCGTGGCGTGACCAAACACATCACACGCCACCGGCAAGGCGGCGTGGCCAAGGTGCGAGTAAGCCCTGCAGCAAGGCCAACGTGGAGGCTTTATGTGGCATTTGTCATGCCTTATTTCTTGGCGTGATGAGACCGATTGTCACGCCTATTTCTTGGCGTGATGATGCATGCAGACAGGGGATATTCCAATTTGTTTGGATTCTTTTTTATGAAAATAGCTTGAAGATGGTACATAATGCCATGTACATATAACATGTCTCTATTCACAACTTGAAAATAGAGACCTCTGTACATAAGCAAATATAACACCATCCTTTTTAGCTGAGAGTAAATAGAATATATAGATCTGTAATCTTTTTGTGCTTTGAAAACCTTAGACACTTTACAATATTTTTAGAGCGTGTCCCAGAAGTGATGCATAATGCATCCTGGAAAAAAAAATGAGTTTACATCCTAGTGGAAAGATGTGTAGAAAGTATGCTAGGAATTGAAAGCGAAAAGACGACGAGATTTAAAGTTGCGAATGAAAATAGACTTCATAACAAAGCTTGGAATAACATGGCGCACAGGGTTTGGTTACATGCATAAGAAACAACATCATGCGCGATGCAATAAACCGAAGTTCTCCTACGATACATATGCGCCTTTTTTGAATGGAAATAAATTAGACCTTCCGAGACCTAGTACGGAAAGGTGCCTTGTACAACCCACATGGAGTGTTCTCCAGCTGGGCGCCTCGGACGTGCCTGGCCGTCGTTGTAGTGGCACACACATATGCAGCTAGGGTTGGCGCAGCAGCATGTGGGATCATAGGAACTTCCTATGTTCACGACCTTCTCGTTGCCCTCTCATGTTTGATCATGTGGCGGAGGTCATCATTTTGCTCCTTGAGATCTTCAATTTGCGTCTCCAAATCAAAGATTTGATTCCACAATACCTCCACGCACCTCACAAAGATAGTAAGCGGGGAGGATCGATCCAATGGGTAAAGTTACATTTCGCCATCTGCCGTAAGGGATGGTTAGTATGGAGGATGTATTAGCAGTAAGTAACCTGAACAAAACTATTTACCCCAGAGTATGGGCATCGGAAGAAACGTCGTCCGCCATCGAAAGGGCCGTCTATGACCTGCACGATAGCATTCTCCCCGTGTCCGTATTTCGGCCACTTAGGTTGGGCACGCTTGTTCGGCACCAACCGGTAGTTAGGGCCGAAGTCCTCCCTCCTTTCCATGCGAAGGTCTTGCTTGGGCGATCCCGGTTGGACTGGTCCCTGGGCGTCTGCCATAGTATGTTAGTGTATGACGGAGAAGGTTCTTCTTTCTACGGTTTGAAGGATTGAGTGGTCCTTCCAGAGCATGGGGTGCACATTTTATAGCCCGCGGGGGAGGCCAAGACCTGACGGGGTAATGTGTTAGGTTGTAGATGACAAGACCTAACGGGGCTGTCTGCTTTGCGCAGAGATAAGACCAAACGGGCGACTTTAGCAAAGGACAATACTAAAAGAGACGACCTTTGCGCAATGACAAGACCGGACGGGCAGCTTTTTTGCGATGGACAAGACCACACTTGGCAAAGATTGCAAAGGATAAGGCCAAAGGAGATAGGCTTGTAGAGTGACAAGACAAGACGGACGACTTTGTGCAAGGACAACTCGATCGCTTCACCAAATTTTTCGTAACGAAAAGACATTACTCGCAAGGAAAGACGTAGAGTGTTATCATGTCAATCAGAGAAAGGATGGTTGTCAGTGTGCAAGGCTGTCTCCTTTGGTCTTATCTCTACGAAAAGCTGCCCCGTGTGGGCTTGTCACTACACAAAGCTGACTCATTTGGTCTTATCACTACGCATGGTGTGGTTAATTTCATGCAGAGTCCTGTCTTGCTTTGCAGAGTGATGTCTTATCGGTCTGAAAAGTGTAACCCTAAACCTAAACCCTAAACTTAGACCTAAACCTAAGACTTTAACCCTAACCCTAACCCTGAACCAATCTGAAACCTAAGACTTTAACCCTAACCCTAACCCTGAACCAATCTGAAACCTAAGACTTAAACCCTAACCCTAACCCTGAATCTGAAACCCTAACCCTGACCCTTGACCTATAAACCTGAAACCCTAACCTTAACCCTAACCCTGAACCTAAAAACCACCCTAACCCTAACCCTAAAAACCTAAAGCCCTAACCTGACCCTTGACCTAACCCTAAAAACCTAAAACCCTAACCCTAACCCTGAATGAAACCTAAGACTTTAGCCCTAACCCTAACCCTAACCCTCAATCTGAAACCCTAACCTTGACCCTTAACCTAAAACCCTAACCCTGACCCTTGACCTATGAACCTGAAACCCTAACCCTAACCCTAACCCTGAACCTAAAAACCTAAAGCCCTAACCCTAACCCTAAAAACCTAAAGCCCTAACCTGACCCTTGACCTAACCCTGACCCTCAATCTAAAACCCTAACTCTGAATCTCAACCTAAACACCTAGAACACTAACCCTAAAAACCTAAAACCCTATCCCTAACCCTTGTCACGCCACCATGCACGGCGTGGCCGAAGCATTGTGCCACGCCAAAATGCTTCGTGTGCCAGAGAGCTTGCCAAAAAGGGCCATCGCTGCCGGGGCTAAGTCCTGTCACGCCACTTACCCGGGCGTGACAGGACTGTATTGTCACGCCACCCTTAACGGCGTGGCAAAAACGGGCTGCCACGCCAAAATGCTTCATGTGCCAGAGGGCTTGCATTTTGGACCATCGCTGCCGGGGCTAAGTCCTGTCACGCCACTTACCCAGGCGTGACAAGACTGTATTGTCACGCCACCCTTAACGGCGTGGCAAAAATGGGCTGCCACGCCAAAATGCTTTATGTGCTAGAGGGCTTGCATTTTGGACCATCGCTGCCGGGGCTAAGTCCTGCCACGCCACTTACACTGGCGTGACAGGACTGTATTGTCACGCCACCCTTAACGGCGTGGCCAAAACGTGCTACCACGCCAATATGCTTCATGTGCCAGAGCATTTTGGTCCATCGCTGCCGGGGCTAAGTCCTGTCACGCCTCTTACACTGGCGTGACAGGACTGTATTGTCACGCCACCAATAACGGCGTGACAATATCACTCACCTGCATTGAATCAGCCAAACACTGATTTCATTCAAACAACAGTAAGAATGTAACAGCAATAAGAAGCAACCATCATCCATATTAGCAGTAATCTTTTTTTCTCATCCAAACAGGAAAAGGTAAGTAATGCTAAATAAGGCCATCCGAAGTTCATTACAATGATTTCATTCAAACAGCAATAAGATGCAACCATCATCCATCTCATTTCATTCATAATGGCCATACAAAGTTCCATAAGATATGAACTGCATAAAATGAAAGCACACGCTTATTCATCCCATCGCTTCGCTTTGGTGTGCCCGACCCCAAGTGAACCTCGCTCTCGGGTGTTGGCCTCGCGTGCCCTCGACGACGCGTTAACTAATGTCGCATGATCACGCCGCCACTGGCGGCGTGGTGGGTGTCTTGAGTCGCTCAGGTCGGGGCGGTGCATCAACCAGATCCTTGAGGAGCATCTCGTCGGGAATCCTAGCAGCGACGTCCTCCTCGTCCTCCTCCTCGGCCTCCTCGTCCTCCCCGGCCTCCTCCTCATCCTCCTCGGCCTCGTCTGAGCCACTCTGAGCCGGGCCAGGTAGCACGACCTCTCCCGATGCCGCCACACAGCTCATCTTTGCGGCCAGTCGCCGGCATTGGCGGCGAACCAACTACAAGGATGAACAACAAAAAGGTAGTGAAGTTTAATGCAACAAAATATATAACAAGGATAATATATTAATTTAACGAGTGTGTGTTACCTCAAGGCGAAGTCCCGAAGCGCTGAAGCTCCTCCTCGAACCCTCCCCAGAGCATGAGAACCTTCCCGCCTCGTTGCTTATCTTGGGCGAGCCGCTTTCCTACTAACGGAAAACACATTCAATTAGCTTACGCATGGTGACATTGCTAATTAGTGGTGTGATACAATGTACTCACGTAGTAAGCGTTGATGGGGCCCTCTCTACCGAGTGCCCGTCCGTGTGAACTCATCGTGTCGCCCACAATGTCCTCCTCGCCGTCATCACCATCATCTACATCCGCATCGGTCATCGCCGGTCGAAGCTGGAGACGCGCGACGCCGTGTAGCCACTGTAGGCATATGATGAAGTTATGCCTCTGATGGATCTGGGTCACGTCACTGGACCGATTTGTTCGGTCCCGCCACTCCAACACGTAGGCTCGGTGATAATGTGACCATCAGGTGTCTTGCATTACCTCGCCTTCGGTTCATCTGCGATGGCGACAATCTAAAAGTTAGCACGAAAAGCGCTACCGAAGCTGCACATACACGACGAGGAGGACTTACCCATGAAGGTTTATATCTGTCGAGAACACCGCTGGTGGCCATGCCTGAAACTTCCCAAACTGCCTCATCACCCGATGAGGCAAATGGTACTCCACTGCATGGAAGTAGATCAATGGCGAGAGGGTCAACCACGAGTCCTGGCCCTGCTCGCACATCGGGTTTAGCGCAAGGTCATCGACCTCGTCTCGGACGTATGGCAACCACGTGACCTGCAGCAAATGGTTTAGCTCAATAGGTCAATGCAGCAAGTAAAATAACTTATGAAACAGTACCTGGTCCTATGTGATGACGTCGAGCTCATTCGTATACGCGAGGTACCGCGACCTCGGACGCCCAGTAGGTGCCATGATAGAGCTCCAGAGGTAGGCTACTGTGGGTTGTGAGGCCTCGTCTTCAATGGGCCATGGCCATGCCTGCATGGAGGTATATATCAGTCGTATTTCTTACGGAACGAGACTTGAGTGATTAATTAAAAAAATCCGTACCTGCAAGGCAGTACGAGTGGGTCGACCCACGGGGAAACGCTCTCACATCCAGATCTGCAGGAGGTATGCGCAGCCACCCAAGTTGCCCTCCGCACTCCCTGATCGGCATGCATCACACAAATGCCGGTACAGACACGCTAGTGTAGCAGAACCCCAACTGTAGGTCCCTGCCGTCGTGAAATCTGCCAAAATCGGTAAGTAAATCCAGGAGACAGCGTTGCCGGTACCGTCCGGGAAGAGGAAGGAGCGAAGAAGATGCCACATCCACGCCCGTGCGAAGCGCTCCACTATGGCGACATCTGCGTTTGGCGGGCACACGTTGAAGTGCGCGCGCAGCCATGACGCAAGCACCGCAGATGGCCTATTATCTCTCGAGTCCGCAGGGGGGGTCCTCCGGTCGCACTCCGAGCCACTCTCCCACCCGGTCTCGCCAGCCCTTTCTATTGACGTCCCCAGTCACAGGCTCACCCTCTACGGGGAGGCCCAAAATCATACCAACGTCTTGAAGCGTGATAGTCATCTCGCCTGACGGTAGGTGGAAAGTGTGGGTCTCCGGGCGCCACCGGTCCACCAGTGCGGTGAGCGCAGAACCATCCATACGAGGGAGCCCGTTGACAACTATCCACGCCAAAGCAAGGAGACCTGCTGAGCGGACGTGTGGCTCGTACTGCTCATCCCAATCTAGGGGGGTGTGGGTCCGAGAGCGAAGTGGCTAGCGTACCTGCAAGAGAGATACGTAAATAAATAAGTGAAACAACAAGCACGATGAAGTACAAGAGCAGCAAATCTCACCTGACCACCCTAAGCTATGCGGCGAGCGCGGTGGTCGTCGTCGTACTCCGAGAGGAGCAACGCGTATTGCGCGTGCTGCGGCATCCTGCATTACAGGATAGGATTTTTGTAAGATCACATGAGGTACAAAACAATGTATAGAATGCAAAATGAAAGTAAGTACACATGACATTCAAAACAATATGTGAACTGCAAATGAAAGTACTATATACGTAAAGAACAACCATTTTTGCGTTGACAACAGCATTGAATACCTCAAGCAGGTGGGGCGACATGTGAGCGCCGCCGCCGACCACGTGACGGCCGATTCCCTCATCGACGTGCTTTGCCCTTGTGTGTCCGTCTTTGGTGGCACTCGAGCACTGTTGGTCTTCTTGGCGTCGTTGAAGTCCCCTAGAGAGTACATGTCCTTACCGCCTTGCTGTGCGAGGTCCATGTCATTACGAAGCCTCTTCCTCTTCCTTCGGCCGCGTAGCTTGTTCATCGTGTTTACGTCGGGAATGTATTCCTCTCCCACGTACGGTGGCCAATGCGAGGGATCTAGGTAAGGCTCGAATCGCTTCTCCCAAGTCTGTATCATGGCTTGCTTCGAGAATTCTGACGCAATGAAGGTAAGGTGACTTACACCGCGCACGCGACAGGCGGTGATGACGTGAGAGCATGGGACATGCAGCATCGTCGAGACCATGCATGTATAGTGTCCCTCAGTCAGGTTCACTCTATGGTTCCGGCCACCGTAACGTTCGCCCCCTATCGATGTGTTTCGCCTTGGCCAGTATATATGCTTAATAGGATCGTATTCCTCCGCCTCTTGATTGCATGACTTGGCCTCTGCGATAGCAAGGTGCTTGGTAGCAGCCACACCCCAACGCTCGCCATCGTTAAATGCATCCCTTGCCCGGGTCCACCGATCCACAAAGTACTTGTTGGTCTTTCGAAAGGAGTACTCCAAGATAGCAGATACTGGCATCGCACGGATGCCCTTAATAACATTGTTGAACACCTCCGATATGTTCGTTGTCATCATTCCATACCTACAGCCATCTTTATCGTATGCATGTGCCCACTTCTCCTTCTGCTGCAAGATCTCCTCCAACCACGACTTACCCCGTTCGTTGATCAGCCCCCTCAGCTCCGTCAACTTGACCTCGAATTCCCTCTTCTCCAAGCATCCGCACAACAGTTTGAACTTTTTGGTGACATCTTCCCTGCTGCATTGCTTAAAGAAATTAGCCGCTAAATGACGCATGCACCACCTATGCAGCACATCCGAGTGTCCATCAAGTCTGCTCTTCACAGCGTTCACAATGCCGTGGTGCCTGTCCGAGATGATGCAAACCTGTCGTCCAGGCCCAACGAGGCGTAAACGAACTATATCCAGGAACCATTCCCAGCTTGCATTGCTCTCACCCTCTGTCAATGCAAATGCTAATGGAATCAGTTGGTCCTCCGCATCAATACCCACGGCGAGCATCAATGCACCATAGTACTTCCCCGTCAAGAATGTAGCGTCAACAGATAAGACAGGTCTGCAGTGTTTGAAGGCCTCTATGCATTGCCCAAAGGACCAATACACCCGCCGAAGGACGTGTTTTATAACCCCTCCATCGAGTTTCGTACGGTTGTCGTGCCAAGGGTGAAACACTATGCCCGGATTCTTGGCCTGCATAGCAGTTAGGATTCGAGGAAGCAAACCGTAAGACTCCTTCCAATCACCCCACAATAACTGCATCGCTCTCTGCTTTGCCCTCCATGCTTTCCCGTACATCACACGGTACTTAATGAACCCGTAGATAACCTCGATAAGGGTGGCGACGGACACATCAGGATCGACAGACACAACCGCCATAATACACCTAGCAATGAAATTTGTGGTCGCCTGGAGGTGCTCCCCGGACACTTGTGCGGTCCCACAAGTGTGAGGCTACTTCACATTTGCTATTTTCTATTGGTTGTCCCTTGTTTTGCGGCCCCATACCTTCCATCCACACCCCCTTTCGCACCTCACAGTGTACCTCTTGTTCACATCGGACTGTTGCACTATGAACGGACGATGGTGCCGCACTGAGTATTCTTGCAGCCAAATCTTCATGTCCTCCATGGTTGGAAACAACAAGTTCTTCCGTATTATGTCATTCTCCGGGTCCGCAATGCCATCCCTACTCCTCAACCCATTAGCGCAAACCGCCTTATCAACCATACTAACATCATCGAATGAATGCACCGATGGGACCTCACCAATTACACTACGAAGAACCCTGCCTTCCTCTGCGGAGAAAAGAGGTGCTGGAGCCTCATCTTCCGTCGAGCTCCATCCTTCATCAGACTCCTCTTCACGGGTTGTTCCATCGCTAAACAACTCCTCCTCAAGCTCGTTGTTCATTACAAAGACCGCTGAAATCACCACAGGTCAATAACACGCTATGGGAAGATACAAGCGCATCCATCGACAAGGGGTCATGGTTGGTACGACTCACGCTAACGAACTCTTCGGAAGGTCGCTCTTCCATTGGGGGGGGGCTCGCGAATGATGGGCAGCGGGGTCTTGTTCCTCCGTGTTGCCATTCACCACATCCAAATTATCTGGCAATTCCTCAACAACGATTGTCCTTTGCACTGCCACCTCCAACACCCGGACCTGAGATGCGAGCACAATTTCCTTGTACATGTCCCAATCATCGGCGGACAGAATTGGAACCAAAAAGGCGTGCATCTTAGAACCCAACCCTGCGTCATATCGTCCTTGCATTCCGACAACGACCCCGGGGTCATCCCATCCAAATGTCGACTTAATCCTAGTCACAAGAGTTGTCAAGTCTGGTGATTCACGAAATAAAAGGACGGTCACTTCCATGCCGCCGAAGTCGACAGAACTTCCAGTTTGGCTAATGTCCCCACCAGTAAATACACGTACAACCACGACCATCTACATCCAACAAAATATTGCAATGTTAGTACTGCATGCCATATGAACGAAATACAGCAAGTACGAAATATCACAATCAACATTGGACATAACAAAAGCTCAGTTTCCTGAGACGTGCTAGCAGTTTAACGGCACAAACATATGCATAATTGACGGGTCGTTTCACAATGACTTCGGGTGTCTTAGGCCATACATAGTGGACGAATAACACCAAGAAACAAGGAGATGCAAAAAATCCAAAACCTACACTACCCGAGTCTCGTGCTCACCACGCCGAGATCCGTTCGAGACCGCCCAAACCACGTGTTTGGGACCGCTCGAGCTTGCCTCGAGTCGACCTACACTACCTCGGATCCACGTGCTAGGCACGCCGAGATCCCGTTTCGAGACCGCCCAAACCACGTGTTTGGGACCGCCAGGCTCATTCTCGAGCACGCCCAGACTTCGCTCTCCCGGTGCGCTAGAGCTACAGGCTCAGAGTGCCACGAACCACTCGTTCGGGAAATCTTATATGCAGAAAGGAGGTAAGTTAACCTTTATTTCACTTCTTCTATACAGGTCCTTTCATAATTTTTTTCGGTTAACTAATTCTACACGACATCGTATTCAAGGTTAACCAAGATTGTTGTCCTACCTTGTAAATAGTTAACCACAAAAACATGTACGGTTTATACTCCAATCAAACATTTCTTAAGTAGAAAAAGCTGTAGTCCTGCACATATATAAAATCGCACATAGTTTGACACGGCAATATTTATGTAAATGACTTGCAATTTGACAACACAGGAAATAACTAGCATTAAAGGTGATGAGGCGTCTTTAAAATCAGAGGAATATCATACATATATTATTAACCAATTGTGAACATAACAACACGTAATTCAACTCCAACCACAAAAAAAAAACAAACACGCATACAAATTGTCAAATTTGTATGCGTACAAGTGGTATAATATCCTTATGATAGTGCTACGATAGAGCTCACAAACTTGATAGTAATTAATCTGCATGAAACCTTTGCGCTCTCATTATGATTTAGCAATGACAGAAATTCTTGTAACATAGACAATTGTCACTAGTGCAGCCATACTCAACATATAAAACCAGCAGATTATCACCTTGTTGGTCAAGGCAATAAGATATACATAACTGAAACACAAGATTTACTCTCACATACACAAAAGACACTCAACTACAACAGTTATTCTAGCATATACAAAATAATAGCAAACTTGATGAACCCTTACAAATAACTGAAACAAATAATCCCGGCATTAATAATTATAAATAAAGCAAATTTCCAAAACCAGTTAAATGGCATAAATGACGTCAGATTTATTTCATGAATATGGCTCTCAGAATATGGCACAACAAGAGACAATAGTATGTAATCTAATTAGCGCTCAAGTCTAAATCCTCTTATCACATCAATTTCAGTAGTTACACTAATATCATCATTGAGTATTTCAAACGATCCAACTGAGCTAACCGATCCTCTTTGCAATATCTCATCGAACCGATCAAGCATTCGCACATATTGCAACAATGATATGCAGTGTACCTATCATCAACCATTCACACATATTGCAACAATGATATGCAGTGTACCGATCATCAAGCATTCGCACATATTGCAACAACTACTCAATCACACATCAAGCATCAATCTATATGCTACACTGTCTGCCCATTTCAATACATTATCTCACAATCACAAGGTATACCTCGATTTAGGAGAAGAAGCCATGGGAGCAGAGGACCCATGGTGGGGGGGGGCGGGGGGAGGACGGGGGAGGCCAGGGGAGGAGGACCCGGTGGAGGAGCTCAGCGTGGAGGAGAGAGCCGGAGGAGCTCACACGGGGGGAAGAGAGGCACCTCCGGCAAGACGAAAGGCAATGCGGCGCCGGCGGCGCATGAAAGGCAATGGTATGCGCAAATCGACGGCTTGAACAATGATGGCTACGGTTCAACCAGCCTCCTTGGCGGCGAAAGTAGAAGAAGGAGGAGATAGGAAAAATGAGGAACGGTAGGGTCAAGCGACTTTAAGTCCCACTGTCACGCCGAGACTCATGGCGTGACTATATGCCTTGTCACGCCATGAGGCCGGCGTGGATAAAGCTTTCCACGCAAGCTCCACGCTGGCATGGCGCGCGGCCGAGGGCTTGCATAGCACCTTTGGTCACGCCACCTCTCGTGGCGTGGGCGTGACCAAAAGGATCAGATTTAGAAATAAAGTTCGCAAGAGGTTATTTTTAAAATATAATTAAAAAATGATTAAATAATAAAAAAATTCTTAAATCCATAACGGTGATGCGATTATTAGTTGGAGATTGTTTCGAGAGGAATTAGCAGGTAATTAATCGGTAAGGTATGAAACGAATCTGGATCATTTAATGCCGACGATCCAAGGGTTCGGATTGTTTTGTGCACATAAACATAGGGTGGGTATAACAAGGAAAAACTCCCTCTTTTATATTAGTATAGATATGTGTGTAGTTTTACGAAATTTAGTTTTAGCATATGATCTGGTCCTCTTTCTGTGTGCAAGAAACGTTACTGTGTTTCCGAAGAACTACAAACGGGGAAAAAAACTACAAACAGCTGATCTGAACTTTGCTGCTACTCCTGCCTTTTTTTTACAGGCTTGTACTAAGCAATCTTTTACTGTTCAGGTAAAGCACACCATGAGTACAGAGTAGTACTACCTCCATCGCTTTTGCAGGAAGTCTTCAGAGACATTATTACCGGACCGGTTAGCCCATCAGCTCTCCTCACAAGGAGGACAACCACCACCGTTGCAAGTAGCTAGCAGCAGTACTTGAGCTACACCCTACAGCCATGTTCGTTACACGCCATTCACGAAGTACGATTTCTCAATTGCCATTTGCCAGATGGACTCCATGTGACCTGAATAAAAAAAAAACAGGACCACCGTTTGGGCCCCAAAAATCTCCATGGCCATAGAGAGAAGAGACAGACAGCCCATGTACTCGCACACGTGCCCACCCATGCTCCCTCACATGGCGTGTGCCCGTGGGTGCATCTGATCTGATCTCCACTACTCTCCTCCTCCGCTTGCTCCGCTGCTGCTGCATCATTGCGCCTCCAGTGCTGCATTGCCAGTACGGCACATCTCGGCCGACACAATGTGTAGCGGAATGATCCTTAGGCTTTTCCCCTCGGGTGGCCCATAGCATCGACCCACGGCCCAGTAGCCCAGGAACGTACGAGTCTCCGGCCCGGCCCGGCCTATATTGACATGGCCCAAAAATGTTCCGCGGAAACTCCGAGCCGTCGTCGTCGGGAGGGGAAAAAAGCTGCGAGAGTTTACGGCGGCGGCAAGTGGCGCTGTTCGAGGAGCGGAGGCTGCGGTGGTGGCGGTGCGGATCGGGAGGCGGCGCGACGGCTCGAGCAGGAGCAATCTCTGGTTCATCTCTTTTCTTTCACGGAACTAATCGACGACGGCAACTCGTACGTTAGTTTTCAGAAATTATTATTATGGCCATCTTTTATGGTGGCAATGGTTTATATATGGTGTTGGTATGGACCTAGGTATTAACACATGACTTGTTCATAGGAATCTGGGAGCTTTAGGATTGTGATGATGAGGGATGCTCTGTGTGCGAATGAAATGCATGTGAAGCGCGTATGAAATCTCACTGATGAGCTTTGATAGATTGGATCCCACCAATGGAGGGATTTTATAGGTGGGAGAAGGAAAGTTTTAGTTTCTGCACGAGTCTTGAAGTAAAATGTGGTAACGTCAAGTTTGAGATTGGCCAGTTGAGGTTAGCTGTGCTTTATCCTCTGATGTATCGCCATGTGACTTGAAGAGGCATTGTGTGATCAGGTATCCTATATAGGCTTGATTCTTTTGAATGTGGTTGCTTCCCCACATCCTTTGTTGGACATTTAATTGACAGCGTAGCAAAAAAGGTGATTGTGGTAAGTGGTTGCTTTGGTTTCTATTGTGGTTTTGATCCAAGAACCGTACTGAATTGGGGATGACGTGTTCAGTTGGCGATAGAGGTTAGGCAAACTCATTGTCATGAGAATTGTTGTTGTTCTGTTGGTGATACAGAAAAGGATTAATGGACAAAAGACACCCACCACTGTAGTTAAGGCTCTTGCAAAAGCTAGGAAAGAAGATGCTGCTATCCGATGATTAGAGGCCTAGGTTTTTGTTTGGCCGTGAGGTGGCTTTTAAAAAGCCCTTTTGTATTTTTTTTGATATGTTAGTTATTTAATATCTTCTGTTTTAGAATTCTTACACAAATATTTTGTTAGATATGGCAAAGATTCCCTATAACTATCTGAAACCACTGCAGAGCGAGGCGTACCCTTGGAGGAGAATCAGCCGCTGCCCTACAGCCCTACCAATTTTTGGATGATGTAGGATAACGGTAGCATGGGGATGAGCCCGTTGTTAGCATTGTAGTATTGTACGGTGTAGATTCATCCACAGGTGCTAAATTCACTGGAATGCTAAGAAAGCTAGAAGAGTCGCATACAAGATTAAGTCACAATGTATACCCTTGGACTTGCCATCATTTAGTGATTATTTTCTGTCCTTACATATCAACTTCAAATGTATTTTATGTCAAGTCCATATACACTTGTAAAATATTTTTTGGACACCTTAGGGTTTAAGCAAATCCACTTCTTTTGTCTGCGTAATATAACAGGAGAAAAAAATTAGCACTTGCGAAAACAAATTTGAAATGGGTGATATGGGCCATACGGCACAGATGTTTTTATCACAGCATAGTAGCTACTAGCTGTCCTTACTTTTTTTACTGATACCTCATACCTCATACCTTTTATCTTTCTTGCTTTGATTTATTTCAAGTGCATACTAGCCTTCATTGCTATCTCCTAGTAGCAACAACAGGATTTTGGTGTACTTTCAAAGCAATGGGCAGATGCTCTGCGTCAAGAGATGCCTTGAATATTTTTTACCCTTTCTGCCATCTTTTTCTAGAATTTATGTGCCTCTCTGCAGAGTGTTTTGATATTAATATTTGCGGTACTGGGACGAAATTGCATAATCAAACAGTGCTTCTCAAAGAAGTATCAGCACCTTATGAGTCATCGTGATTTTCTTTTGTTTGAAGAAAAAGGGATAGACTTGGTTTGGGTTATTACTAGCTAAAGCTATAAATTTGACTGATCCCTCAAAAAAGAGTTTGAAATGTTTTGAAGTTTATATATTGGTTGAAGCATATATGATGAACTGCAAGATGTAGGCCAAAACCATAAATAACGATGTTCTCTTGAAGTTTCTTCAATTCCTAGCTTTGTATCCTCTCAGTAAGTAGGAAGTTCATCGCAAGACCCTAGTTCTGTATGATGGGCATTAACCTATGAATACCTGAATGGCCTGTCTGCGAGCTATGCTTGGTTTTGGGATCAATGAGTTGCTGCCTCCTTGCTGATGAACAACCGAATGATATTGCCACGCAGATAGGGGTCGCAATTGGTAAACTATATGATACTGGCCTTGTTCATGGATATTTGACCACACAAATATGTTTAGAAGACAGTTCTGTTTATTTCCTTCTTAAAGAACTCAGGAATTTCATCTGAGACTGATCACTAACCTGTCATTTTACATTTTATTGGGCAGGTTTTATTGATTTTGGTGTTACCCTCGCACCAACTCAGGAACATGTGCCACAGAGAGCTTTCGCATCACTGCATTCATCACGCGAGGATGTCGTAAGCTGAATCGCCATACACATTGCAATCTCGGTTTTACACAATCCTGTCTCTCAAATTTCAAGACTTTACTCCCCCCAAAACTTATCTTTCCTCCAATTATTGTCCTTTTTTTACCACTTCATCAATTCTGAGCAAAGTGTGTGCATGGGCATGTATGCAGATGTTCCCTCTCAACAAGCTTGCTCTCATCATATATCAGTGAATTGTCAGTCGACATCCCAACATCTGATCTTGGTTGGTAGATTGTTCTGCAACGGGGGGGCATATTAGTGTGGTGCAGAAGCTTGTTGTTCAGAAAGTACATTGTTTAAGTACAACCTCAGGTCCATTATTGTCCATTTTGTTAGAATAGGGACTCTGTTAGAATAGGGACTCTTTAACACATTTGTCTTATGGTTATCTTGGATTTTTCTTCCCGTATGGTCATTCATATCCACAGAATTCTCAACATCTTCTGCCAGCAGCCCAGCACTGTTTCTTGGATTATCTGTGTCTCAGAGAGATATTATTGAAGTCTAGTTCTGTTTTGGCAAGACTTCAGTCATATCTTATTAGCAATTTTATGTTGGCATTTCTCTACATCCGTAGATTCTCCTTATTATGTGTCATAGACTGGTAGTTCACTCTCACTTTTGCAGTTTTGCTGTCCGCACTTCTGATGCGAATAACAACAGTTCAACCTGTGATGGATCAGAAGGATAAGATTTTCTCAGTGTATAGAAAAGCTGCAAAGCAATGGTCCTCCACCATGAACAAACTAGCTCAAGCTAAATACATATGTCATGCCTTATGACACTGGTTCTTCTGCCAAGTATGCAGTGCATTTTTTGTTGTAATCCCCTTGGCTCATTTCTGCCCTTCCTCTCAACTTTAAGCTAGGCAACGGGACAGGAGCTAATGGTGGTTGGATAGAACTTATTTCCAAGTCGCTGGCTGTTAATCTTGGATCGTTCAACATCTGCACAACCATGTTTATTGGTAGAGCTAGAATGATATTTCCTACTGCAAAATGGAAATGGAGAGAAACTATTTTTAGCTGTCCTTGTTGCACATATGGAAATCAAATCTTGCCACACATTTCACTCCAAGTCTGCATATTGTCTGCTGCATTTCAGATGCACCATTTCTGGTCAGTTGTCCATGCTATAACCGGTGAAGTTTGTTACAATGCTACTATTACTATACATGTGGGCCTGGATCTGCATCATGCGCGACATATGTAACTCGTCCTTGTATACATTGCTGGCTGCAGGTTTGGTTTTCGCCTTTAAGCTGGAGCATGGCAGCCGCAGCAGCAGCCGAAGCTCTTTTTTTTTTGCTTCCCTGGATGGACCACTTGAGGCGTTTTTTTGGAAGCTTCAGAGATGGCAAGCATCCAACCCTCGCGTGGCTGTACGTGCTCAGGAGCACTGTAGGTGAGGAAATAGTGTCGTCTTGCTACTTATTACTCTACTCTGACTTTGCAACTTGTGTTTTTATTTTACCCGCTTCTTACCATTGCATAAACCATTGTAGATGGTTAATGCTTTATGTACTTATTGTGAAACATTTAGCAAGGTTTTGCATGATATACCAAGATTACAGATTACAATCACAGGAGGCTTCATGGAGGTCGTATACTCGTGTGCTTGACAACTTTTTGATGTTGTGTTTGCCCGAGTCCATAGGTTACCTGGCAAAATGATTATAGGTTTGAGTAGGCTACATATCTAGAAATTTTATTTATGAAATACAATCTCCTAGCATGTCATAGAAACTGCATGCAAAAAACATGGATGCCGATTGCCGCATTCTCTTTCTCTTGTTAGAAGTTGGTGATGCGAGTATTGTAAAGGGGATACGTACGTACTCCCTTTGGGCTTTGATGGGCATGCTCATGTCGCCACGAACTGTGGGCCAGATTCCAAGGCTTTGTCAATGATGGTCACTTGATGCGTTTATCAAGGCTGGGGCCCAGCTGGAGGAGGGTAGTTTTTTACAGCAACAAAAATGGTGGATGCAGAGACTGCAGGGTTGGAGAGAGAGAGAGGGGCGTGGGAGTGGGACAAAAGGGTGGAATGCCTGCAGAGAGAGTATGTGTAAAGGAGGACCAGAGGGAGAGAGAGAGAGAGCAAACGGGGCGCATGATCCACTGTTCCAATCGAACAGCACATACTCGGGTTCGGTGGAGTACTTGGTAGATCGATCAGGAACAGCAGCTAGTCTCACTCTCACATCAAAGAGGCTTTGGGGGTTGTCATCCGTGTACATCCCTATCAACTAGAGGCTTTCAGACAATGACACGAGGGGAAGGGGAATATGGGAGTAATCTAGCTAGCTTAGCTGTAGAAGAATCGCCACACACTTTTGTGCAAGACTATCGCAGTAGTACGTTAATCTTTTCCAGTATGTTGCTCTCTTATTTTCTTGTTTCTTGTCTACCTTGACTCCTTGAGTTTGCCCTGTTACCGTTAGATAGAGAGAGTGAATGTGTGTGTGTGTGAGAGAGAGAGAGAGAGAGGCGGGCGGCTGCAAAGCCGAAAAGCTAAAGACAAAGAAGGACACTTTGGCCAAAGCATAAAACACAGATCCTGTTTTGACTGCCTCCACAGTCTACACAGGGACACCTTCACATCACTTAATTTCGGTTTCAGCAATATGGCACTCTGTAGTGTGTATATTACTAAGATTAGTCCTTAGTAGGAGTACTTAGTTTCAAGTTTAGACAGGTCTTGCACTGTGCTTACGATTTCCAAGGTCCTACTTGTACTTTACCAGTTTTTTTTGTAGATTTTATTATACTCTTATTTGTACCCTCATTTGTACTTTGCATATGTGTGATCTGATCTAGTAGACCACTAGTAACACTTTGCAGTTTGGAAATCGTGCACACGAACAAGAATTTAAGAGCTGACTATCAACTGTAAGATTATTATCTGCATGTAGCACCCCAGTTGGTGTTTAATTTAACATTTTTGAAATATATTTGAAAATATGAGAAATACTGTAAAATCACATTCTGGAAGTTAGGATGAGAGCACAGATCTTGACAAAGTGGTGCTCTCTTTCTGAAGTAAACCGATGTAGATCAACAATCAAGAAGGTGGATGTAGGGATTCCCATTTTTGGAGATTTGGGAAGAGCATGTATGGACAAGATGGCCTTTATAGCTAATCTAGACCCTGAAACCTGCTTTGCCCTGGCCATTAGCCTGACAACTGTATTTTATGCAGCCAATCATTCCAAGTTAAATGCCCCTTGACCTCCTAACCAGACTAACATAAGTGCCCTCTTGTGTTGCTTCAAGTTTAAACACAAGGCTCTATGAGGTTTTCTAACATTATATTGTGTTTAGTGGGTCCACCAACCATTGAAACAGCTTGCACGTTAGTATTTCCCAGTAACATATTCTTGGTCAAGTCTGCGCTAAACTCAAGAAGATTGGCCTTGTCTCGGGGAAGGGAGCAGATGTGCACAACAACTAGCCAAGGATGTACTTTTTTATTGATTAATCAACCTAGGCACCAGTCTAATCCCATATTGGAACCAGTGTTAGTGTTATCATCATTAGTGTTCATTTAGAAACTAGCATCTTTCTCACCCACTCGTGCAATTTCTTCTATGAAAGTGGGTCCCATGAGTTCGGCATGCCATACCCGGCTTGTAGGATCAACATATATGTAGCATTGATATATACTACTCACTGTGGACCGTTTAGTACAGCTTCTGTTCTTGGATTCTCAATGATAGTTGGAAGAGCTAAGCGAAGCCGTTTTAGAGCCTATTTGCTTTGGGGCCTGATGCCACACCGCCTGGCTGGGATTGCACCCTGGAGGCTGCCGGTTGGTGTTTGCTTGCTTCCCAGGCAGGCCACCAGGCCCAGGCGTAAGAATTGAGCGCCTGGGAGTCAGGGGGAGGCTGCTCGATCTACACCGTTGATAGCTCGATCAAACGGTCTATTTTTCATTCACTAATTTCAGGCATATGCTTTCAACCAAACAACTCATCTTTAAGTCTTTCTAGTCAGACAAAAATCATCTACTTTCTAGGCTACCTTCAGGCACCACTTTTTTCAGACATGGAATCCAGGACACCAACCAAACAAACCCTTATTCTAGTAAAATTCGGAGCAGGATTTCCTAGAATCTAGTGTGGATTTGTACTATGAACTCGGAGCGACCCTGGGGTTGGATTCTCGCCCCATGCCCTCCCCCGCTGAATTTTTTTCAGCGAATTTATACTACGATTTAAAAATACTTTCAAGGGTTAAAAAAAGGGATTAACTAGGAGTCGGATAAAATCTTAGATCCGCCAGCCGCGTGTGCACATGCATTGTGTTAGTGGGGTCCTATTCTCACATAGCTGTTAGTTTGTTTACTGCATAGAGTTACATGTGTACGTGTAGCGGTCTGAGAATTACATGTGTATTTGTAGCGGTCTGTCATTCTCTCTCTTGCATGCAAATGTGGATGTGTATGTAGCCACGACTCAGCGTGAATGGGAGCGAGTCCAAAGGCCGGCATTTAAGGTTCGAGATTAAGGCTGTGAGGCGTCCGATAAGTTCTCCCAAATCGAACGTCTTCACCGAATCATTACCTACCCTAAAAAAATTACCAATCAAATACCATCCTTTACCCTTAACCTGTCCCACCCAACTGTGTCGTACCCCTTCGATTCATTTCTTCGAGCTCATTCCTTCTGTCTGCCTCAGCCTCCTCCCCCGACCATATTCCTTCTCTTCGTCGCCTTCTTCCCTCCGCAGGCCAACGCGCCATCGGCCATGATTGGGAGCAGGGTGGCCGCGACGCTGTTCCAGTGGGCTAAGGACCAGGCCTCCACCCCTGATGGCCCCTAGCCTCCCGTGGACCACTCCGGCCTCGGCTCCTAGGGTTGGATCCGGCTCATGCCGCGGCTGCGGCCACCTCCTCCTGCCGCCCCCGCAGTCGACGGGAGCCGTCTTCTCCTCCTCCCGATTCACCTCCTTCCACACCTTTCACTCCCTCGGTCCCAAGGCGAGTGAATCGGAGACGAATTCTTTGTGATTCGATCGTTTGTTTTTTTTCCGAGGGCAATAAGCCGTGGATGGCCACTCTGTGAAGAGACTTGTGACTGAAATGGCATTAGAGTCGGTTTGGATGCGAGACATTTCGGTTTTGGGTTAACATTTGATCATTTCGGAGTGGAAGGGTTATCTGCTTGCTGTAATGAACTTATAGCTATAATGAAGCTCGACCACCACATGTTTGTTGTAATGCCTAACTGGGAATTAGATTTCTTGTCTAGTTTAGGTGAGCGCTATCTACCATTTTTTTTTGGGCAAGGATCTACAGGTTATTTGTGTGATACAGTTGCCCACCACATGTCTAGAGCATTGATGTTTGCAAATAATGATTTATAGATGTGAAATACGTTGCAATGCGTATGTTCAATGTTTATGTGCTTTGATGATGAATTGAAAATGTTTAGTCTAGTGGGTTGCCGAGTTATGTACCTCTCCAATCCTTTCTTTTGGGGTTTTAGGAGTCAACCTCTTACCAAACACTTCCCCAGATTCTCCTAGAATCTCTCCTACCAAATACTATCCTTAACCAGCTCCAAATTCTTAAAGAGGTGGATTCTAAGAGAATCGGGAGTCGGAGCTCAAAAAAAAAAAGAATCTAGAGCTCTACCAAACATGCTCTACCAAACATGGTCTATATATACTATATATTATACGCATGAATCTATCTAGTGTGTGTACAGTTGTTAAAGACAAAAGTAAGTAGCTTGGCCATGATTGGGGTAGTAAGAATCTGTATTGGTAGCATGATATGTAAGTCATGATCAACATGAACTTGGAACAGAGATCAATAACAAATCTGCTCCTATTCAGGGCTACTTTCTCTGAGCTGCCATGCATCCGTGGGAATTCTGGGATAAACTAAGCAGAAAGGATGGGTCTTTGCACGACTTTTGACGGAGATAACCCCA
The DNA here is from genome assembly GCA_036346405.1 of Phyllostachys edulis. Taxonomy (NCBI): domain Eukaryota; kingdom Viridiplantae; phylum Streptophyta; class Magnoliopsida; order Poales; family Poaceae; genus Phyllostachys; species Phyllostachys edulis. The sequence continues at coordinate 110,076,265 of CM070550.1, forward strand.
GTCGTAATCTCTTGGTTCCAGGATTATGATGCTAATTGTTAATTATTGGCTGGTTACAGAGTTTAGACGGATTGGCGACTTCTGGCCAAAATGGTACATTCGCTCCTGCCATCTGAGCAAGTGATAATTGGAAATCGACTTCACGTGATTGGCACGAAGGTTTGTTGTTCTCTTCCCTAACCTAACTCTTGCCATCATTTTGTAATCGTATTCCTGGTTGATTTTGATGGTGGAGTTCGTACAGACTATGCACATTAAAAAATTCCAACAAATTCTGGAGTGGTAATCGTGGATATACCATGGTTATGAAGAAAATTATGGAATTCCAACAAACTGGCTAATATAGGCAGACGCCAAAATTCCACACCAGGTGCCTGGCCCACCTGTTAGTCACGGCATAAAAATGTCCGTTCGTACGCATAGCAGCGCTCCGCCGAATTTAATGAATCTTGCACTGTCCTGAATGCTTTTATTTCTATAAGAAAAGTTCAGTGCGATGGTAACTACAATCATTTTACTGCATGGAAACCATCTGATGACTGTTTTGACAGTGGACGAAGAAAGAGCCTGGACGCATCAGTCCATAGCTCCGGGGCAACAACCAAACCTGGTCGGTCAGAATGGGAGCGGAAGAATCAAACCTGTGGTTGTTTTATTGCTGAGATCAGCTATTATTTCGATATCTGTACTGAGATCTCTCACACACAGTCCGTTTGCGTCCTTTGGTGTAAAGACAAACAGTGTACTATACTGAGATCTCTCACATATATGCAGCTGACTTCTTACCCAGAAAGTTGGTATCAGTGCTATCTTCTTGACAAGTACCACGAGCATTAACAGTCTTACAACAAAAAAAAGTTGCTATAACGCTGTAGTCTATAGTCTATAATCTATAGCGATAGCATTTTTACAAAAGGAAGAAAGTACAGACAAACTGTTAGCATGAAGTGTGGTGGTTTACCTCAAGAGTGTGTTTATTCAGTTCCTTTCTTTTGATCTCGATCATATTCAGTCGGTCAGTCTCTGGTTCTAAGGAAAGGAAGGAAGAATCAAAAAAGAAACTAATCACATTTCTTTTTCTTTTCTTTTACCAAGAAGCCATGTTCTTGATTCTTGAACACATCAAAAGTAGCCAACAAACAAAAAGAGGGGGAAAAGAAGAGAGAATTACTTGGACTGAAGGTGCAGACAATTCCTCTAGCCCCAATGAAATCTAGGAAGTAGGAACCAATGTGCAATCACTTCCATCCAGATTCCGACATCGCATTCCAAAGCCATGCGTGCCCCAAGTATCCACGCACAACAAAGAGTCCTCCAACATCTCAAACTGTCAGCTTCACTCCAAGTGGCCTCCTTATATTTGCCCTTGTCATATCCGATGAATCATCTAAATGCTGCCCATTGCATTGAACTAACATCTGCACCTGCCTCTCTTAGGAATTGTATGATCAAGAATGTAGTAACACAGCTGCTTTAATTTTAGAGCCTAGCTAAGAACAGTACCTGAATGAAACTTTCTTTTGCCATGCAAAAAGGGTGTGAATTCCAACTCACATTCTCCTTGCCGTACACGAGCACAAAATCTAGCAGCCAAAGAGGCAAAGACCAGTCCACCACCTTGGAAATACTCTCCTAGAGCCTCCAGTCTCCTCTCCCCAAAGCATATCAAAAGAAAGGAACAAGGCAGAAAAGAGCATGAAAGGAAGTACCGAAGTAGGAACAGAGAAAAACAAACAGATTAGGGGCCGTATCATATCGGCTGCCCCCCAACACACACACACCAAAAACACAAGAAAAGCCTCTTGGAAGGGAGAAAAGTGAGATCTCTCTGAACACCCTCTCCTCCTGACTTTATCCTCTCTTTTTTTTGTGTGTTCCTCCCCAACTGCTAGCTCTCCCTGTCTCTCTGCTGCCTGAGTGACCAATGAGAGGGAAACACCAGCTGTTCAGTAGTAGCAAACTGTTGCAAATCATATCTTTTTAAAGAGGTGTGCCTCCATAATACTTTTAAAAAATAAGCACAAAATTTTAAAAATTATTACTATATCAAATAACATTAATATAATATTTGCAATTTTTTTTATAAAAAATCTGAGAAATGCATCCTCATTTGAAATTCCAAGATTTTTTCTCTCATGGAAGTCTTCACATGCTTAAATACTGCAGTACGTCTTTCCCCGAAGGGTACCGTGTTTGTATGTATTGGTTGCCCTTCTATTACCCTCCTTGGTTTTGCAAGAGCAACAAAAGCAGAGACTGACCATCCTAAGATTCCTCTACACTTTATTCTCTCCCATCCTCACAGGTATTTAGTGTACTCACACAATTTCACCTCCAAAGGCTGAGGTTTTTGAAGGAGAGAGAGCCCTCCCTCCCCCTCCCTCCAACTTTACTCTCTCACTCTTGCTCCCTTGACACACACACACACTCTTCCTCCAAGAAGCTGTGGGCATACTAGCATCACATTTGTTCTTCTCCCTTTGCTTCAGAAGCCAGTTAGAACATTGGTGTTACCAGACTCTTTCCTCCAAAGAGAATCCAGATTTTGTTCTCATCCTCAATCCTCCTCCTCTCTTTCTTCCCCTCCTCCTTTCCATCAAATCACAATCTTTGTTTATAGAGAAACAAACAGTGGCTGCATTGTCTCTACCCCTCCTTGGCCCCTACTTGCCATCAAGTCATCGACTGGCCATTTTGCAGCAAATCAACAGTTTCTTGGGCTGAATGAGTGTTCCCTGAGGAACAATGAGAGATGGCAGCAACACCACCAAGAAGAGCAAGGTATCTCTCATGCTTGGTCTCTCCCTGAGTTCTTGTTCTGTTTCCTCATGCTTAAATGTGGTGGTGTTTCTTCATGTTGTTGCAACTTGTAGCTGTCATGGTCCAAGAGCTTAGTGAGGAAGTGGTTCAACATCAGGAGCAAGGCCCATGACTTCCATGCTGATGATGTAGCTGCAATTGGGAGGAGAGGTGTGTATCAGTGTATGTGTGCGACTCTGCGAGTGTGTGCTTGTATTTGTGGACCTGATTGCTCCCTGTTGCTCCAACTGTGAGCTTGCCATGTCCCTCTCTGTCTCCTGGGGATCAGTTTTGGTTGCTTCGTCCACTGCTCATCTTTCATTGTCTTGTTTCTCTTTTTTTTTGCCACTTCTGGAAAGCACTAAACTTTCCGTTTTTCCAAGTTTTTTTATGCATTGTTATTCGGGGTGTTGCCCGGATTGATTGGGTCCTGTTTTGATTGCAGGAGGAGGTGATGAGGAGTGGAGGGGCAGCAGCTTCACCAGGAGGGAGCCAAGCACAATCAAGAAGAGCAAGACTGGTGAGCAAACTGCAAAAGACCACAAACTTCTTTTTTTGATCTGGAATGCGGCATTTCTGATTGCATTCTCCAATGCCGTGAAATGTTAACTCAGAGAGGTCGTCGAGGAGGAGCCATGAGCGCTCGAGGCGGGGCAAGATCGACCTCGACGCCGCCGAGGCCACCGTGACATTAAATTATAGGTACGCTGCTGCATTGCAATGTTGGTGATACCCAATCCCACATTCGGCCCGTGCATAATTCCTCTTGTTCTTGAAGTAGGATCTTTGTTGCTACATGGAATGTAGGTGGCCGATCCCCGCCAAATAACATGAGCCTCGAGGACTGGCTCCATGCTGCACCTCCTGCCGACATTTATGTCCTCGGGTACTGGTTTCATCTCCTCTGTATTCTCGTATCTCTGAATTCGTTTCAGATGGCACAGCGCTACAGGTTCGGTAGCACCGATAAATTTGATAATATCGCGTTGTTTAGGTTTCAAGAAATCGTCCCGTTGAATGCCGGGAATGTTCTTGGGACAGAGGACAATGGCCCGGCAAGGAAGTGGGTCTCACTGATCAGAAGGACGCTGAACAATTTGCCGGGTACTAGTGGCAATGGGAGCTTCCGGACGCCATCTCCAGCGCCTGACCCGGTGGTGGAGATGGATGACGACTTTGAGGGGTTGTCATCGAGGCAGAACAATGCATCCTTCTTCCACCGCCGGTCTTTCCAGGCCGGGCTCAGCCGGAGTTTGCGGATGGAGGGTGACATACTTGCCCCCCAGCCCAGGCTGGAACGGCGGTACAGCGTCTGTGACAGAGCAATCTACGGTCGTAGGCCTAGTGACTATGAGACCAACTACCGGTGGGGGGGATCATCAGATGACGAGAATAACACTGGGGAATCACCGAGTACAGTGTATTCACCAATGTCGTATGGATACGGCAATGCATCATCTCTGGAAGACAGCCATAGACCAGCTGGTCACACTAGGTATATTTGAAGTTTTCGATTCTCAGAGCTACAGTGCTTTCTCTTTTCATGAGATTTACTGAATCTTTCTTTGTGGCAATCGGATGTTCAGATATTGCCTGGTTGCAAGCAAGCAAATGGTTGGATTGTTTCTGATGATTTGGGCTCGGAAAGAAATAAGGGATGACATAAGAAATCTGAAGGTTTCTTGTGTTGGGAGAGGATTGATGGGCTACCTTGGTAATAAGGTAAGTCACAGTGTTCTAATGTTATCTAGGTATTGTGATTTTTAATGCTTTACGCCTTTACCTTATATGACTTGATCGCAAACAAGAAGTCTTGTTAGCGTAGGGATTCAACAGTAAAGTATTTGTTTTCCAGGGTTCAATTTCGATTAGCATGTCATTGCACCAAACAAGCTTCTGCTTCGTCTGCAGCCATCTGACGTCAGGACAGAAGGAAGGTGATGAGATGCGGAGGAATTCAGATGTACTGGAAATCCTCAGAAAGACCAGGTTCCCAATGGTTTATGGACAGTATGAGCGTTCACCAGAAACTATCTTAGAGCATGAGTAAGCAAAGAACCTTAGAATGAACTCATAAAGCATGTTCCATATGCATTTGTTGTAACATTGGGCCCCTTCTTGTGCCTTTTCTTGCAGTCGAATCATCTGGCTCGGGGACCTAAATTACCGAATCGCGCTTTCCTACCGGTCAGTTAAGGCCCTAGTGGAGATGCGCAACTGGAAAGCATTGCTGGAGAAAGATCAGGTGAGATCTTGTAAACCATCTTGAACATAATATGTGTATGTGTGTGTAGCGTTGAAGCCCTAGAAAGCAGTAAAATTCTTGTGCCGCAGGCAATCAGTGCTTTCTGTCTTGTCGTTCTTTTACTTTACCATGTTACAAGATTTCTGATAGCTTGGCAAAAGCCGAAGGGCTGTTGTTTTTATTATAAAAATTATTTGAAATATTGTATGAGCTCAACGACATGAAACTTGACACTTTCAGCTAAGGATCGAGCAAAGAGGTGGACGGGTATTTGTTGGGTGGAACGAGGGGAAAATATACTTCCCGCCAACATACAAATACTCAAACAACTCTGACAAGTATGCTGGGGATGACATGAACCAGAAGGAAAAGAAGAGAACTCCTGCATGGTATTTTGACTACACTAATAGTGCCAATTTTTGCCGGATTTTGTACAGTTAAATTAAATTTAGTAATCTTGCTGCGCAGGTGCGATCGTATAATGTGGTATGGAAGGGGCCTTGGTCAACTGTCATATGTTCGAGGCGAATCTCGCTTTTCAGATCATAGGCCGGTGTACAGCGTCTTCAGTGCAGAAGTAGAATCAATCAATCATAGCCGAATCCAAAAGATGAGTTGTTCAAGCTCGCAACTGGACATCGAAGAACTGCTGCCCTACTCATATGGATATACTGACATCAATCCATATGGATACACCGACCTAAATTTCTACTGAAAGGGTTCAGGAACTTCGGCATCCTCTGAATGTTCAGTCCTGTAACTAGTTATGAGAAGGTATGGTTTGGAGGATGAATTTGTTTCTAAGTTGAAATGTATGTGTTTCATAAATACTAAATATTTTTTTTCCAATGACAGGCTGCATTGTTGATGGAGAGAATGACTAATTGGACAAAAGTTACAGCTTCTGAAAAAATGGTCAGTGGCATTCATATATATTGATCAATACAGTTGATTTGGCAAGCACTTAAAAACACTGAATTTAGTAAAATCCCAGAATTGCACATTGGAATCATCGGAAATGCATCACGTGCTTGGATAGTTCACAAGATTTAACCAATTGAGACAAGGTACAAGTATGATCAATTTCATGTTACAAGATCTACACTTGTGGTGGAGGATAGGTCTAATGAGCCATTGGATCCTATTCCTCGCTCTTCTGCAGGTGAGGACCATGTTCTCTGAACTCTCAACAAAGTTACAGACTTCAACTAGTGGGGTTGGTGGCTAAAATTGTTTCACTGACTTCAAAGAGAATAAGGAACCTAGATGACCACTTACACAGCAAATGGTTCGTTTCTTGAGCAGATAGTACGACCATTCAATCATAACTCCAGGAGACTTTGGCCACAGCAAAGATACTACTGACAACAACGGCAAGCGTGCACCAGATTTTTTTTTATCTGTACATTGTAGGGCAAGATTGTTTTTCCTCTCCTCTCTTCCCTGTTTTCAGATAGTAACGACAAGCAGTCCTTTGCACAGTTTACTTCTCTGTGGGTATTTTAAAGCTGGGAAAAAGGATCATGAATGCCTGCATTGTTCATATCATTTCCAGGGATGGAAAAGGGTGTATAGGCCACATCATTGTCATGTTTTGTTTTATGAGCGTTGTCTGATCAATTGAGCTGACAAAAAGCCTACCAGTCACATTTTCACCAGCCTTCACTCTGCAGGAAAATATGTTCTACCCCCTACTTCCTTTGCCCCTTTTCACTGTTCTTGGCAGGGGCTACGAATAAAAGCCAAGAAAAGTGTTGCTGGATTCTGCAGAGGCATTTGTAACACTATTTTGTTTTTGATAGTGTTGTGAGTGCATGCGCACGCGCTGATAAGGTCTAGCATGCTAGACCTTATGCAATCATGAATGATTTGCTACTTCATCTGCACTGCGTGATGGTCAGATTGAGTGCAATCTGAAAATCTACAGGTGGTTCAGAGTTCAGACGGTTTCCATTAAAGCAATTGTGTAGTGTGATTCAGTGGCTTCAGTCCTGACAGAAATCGTTGAACTGCAGAAGAGGGATCGAACGAACTTCATGCGCGCCAATAGTCGTTGAGTTACTAGTGATTCATCAGATTCAGATATTGCTTCCTGAAGCAAATCATTGTCCACTAGAATGGGCGGAGAAGAAATATACGATCTAAAAAAGAAGTTAAAAACTACTGTCAGATCTCAGCATCCTAACGACCTAACCCCAGTCATTCAAAATTCGATAGGGAACGAAAATGCAGAGTTCGAGGTCGCTTTAACCTCATTTCCAGCCGAAGAAACTGACATTCTTTTCACATAACAGTGTTTCTTGATTGATCTTAACAGAAGATATCCTAACCCTTACTGCGCCTTAAAAAGGAGCGAGTTGGAGGAAATGACAGCCATCTTTCACCTTCTTTTTTGTGGGCCGCAAAAGAACTGCAAATTTTTACCAAACCTACATATCAAGGAAGGTTGGTAGCATGTTTCTGTTAACCATGCATCGAAATTACCGATCTAGTACATCCATGATCTGTCTTAGCTAGCACTTGGGTAATTTTTTGTGTTGGCTAGGTACAGACAAGTAGACAACTAGCTAGCATATGGGGTGTTTTTTTACGAGTTGTAACTAGTCTTTGTAAAAAGAAATGATGTTTTTGACTGTCAAAAATTAACAAGATGCAATTTTGGCCAATAGATTTCACTACCATAAACTTTAAAAAGTCACAAAAATAATTTTTTTTGGCAAAACTTGTCTATCGCACTTCCGTATGCTCAATATAAATATTTGCAACAGTATATCTAGTCAAAATTGTAATCGTTTGATTGCATTGTTTTGGGACGCCATTTCTTGTGTGACCATAGAGGGAGTATTTCTTTCCGATGGATCACGTAAATTAAAAACCACCGGGTGAATACACCAATTCTAAGGTTTTTGAAGAATCTCAATCAGTATGGGGCAAAATAGCTATGACATTGCACCCTTTGGACATTGAAGTGATTGGAAAAAGGATGCATGAGAAGACACGACGGTAGGGGAGAGAGAGGGGGGAGAGAGGAGAGATAGAGGGGGGATAGAGGTGCATCGCCTTAGCTCCTTGCTGACAGTAGACCCCAAAGGCATTCATGGTGAATAGCAAAGAGCCACATTTTGCATTTGCATGGGCCCAAACAATCTTATGGACGGGAGCAAATGCAGTCAAGAACTCAAGATTCATCGTCGCAGATTTTTTTTCCCTTCTCGCGATCGGATTTTGCATGCAGTTCTGGGTTGATTGTGTCTCTGCTAATGATTGGACAGTGCCACAGTATGTCATGATCAAGCTGCATGTTGCTGCACTTTTTGCTACAAGAGGAAATTCGTCTCAAGGTGGAGATTGTTAATATTTGGATCCATATGTGATCTGAATTTCTAATATGAAAGTATCTGGAATATATACTGTATTAGCGGATTAATTTTCTACTTGGACTCTAAGTCCTTTTACCCCTTTATATACCTCTTGTAAGCCGCACAAGGAGAGGGACGTCTCATTATAATCCCCTGTATTTTATAATCGCTCTTCATATAGTGATCATCGTCGATTGGCGTCCATGGTTTTTTCTCGCAAGGGTTTTTCACGTAAAATTCGCGTCTCCTTTGTCCCTATTTTTCTAACATTTGCAACATGTGAACATGTGTGTGTGTGTATATATATATATATATATGTCAGATTTTTTTCCTAGATTTTGGTATTACCAAAATTTTGGTATAACTCTAAACCAAACATACCCACGTAGAGAGAGTATATAGTTCCAATTCCAACTAGAGCTCATCTAAAAAACCAACTAGAGCTAGCTGTTATATATGTGTGTATGTAACATTTCTGACGCTTGTATGCGCATCATTTCTGATACTTTCAGTTTTTAAGAGAGAAGAAATCCATCCTAGCTAGATGTGGAGACAGGGATGGATGAAGAGCTCATCTAAAAAAACCAACTAGAGCTAGGTGTTATATATGTGTGTATTTAACATTTCTGACGCTTTGTATGCGCATCGTTTCTGATACTTTCAATTTTTAAGAGAGCAGAAATCCATCCTAGCTAGATGTGGAGACAGAGATGGATGAAGAGTGAAGCGATCGCTTTGCTTCCAACATCGTGGCAACTACGACGTGCAAGGACCATCAACTGGTCGATGTGGCGACCATGAAATGAATGCGTTACCTGGCTAGCTCGAATCTCGAGGAGTGCATGCATGGTGGCTGATGTCATCACCGTCGCCTAGGACCCAGAAAACCATGCATGGACATCATTTCCACGACCTCCTCCTGCCCGCTCCTGTGTAGGAGAGTATTCGTCACGACAACAGCAAGCAATCTCACACCAGAATTAGCAAAGAATGTTATGCCTTTACAGACGAGGCAACAAAATGTTCAATCAGCTCAATGATATCATTCATCATCTCGATCGAGTACTGCTGTTCTAGGAATTTTTTTTCTGTTTTAGCCTCAGAGCGGATTAATTTCAAAATTAGCCTCTATTTGTCATAATTTTTAAGAGTGACCCTGAACAGTGATCATACATGCTGCTGCGGTAGCGCTGCAGTCACCGCCTCGTGTGGCGCGCGGCAGCCCCCGCGTGCATTCGCGATTTTTTTCTTTCCTCTCATGCGCATCGCATTTTTTTTTCCTCGCTCGCCGCGCCGCTTTGCACCGAAAGAGTGTTGGAAGGATGCGTTTTTTACTGTTTACTTTTCTTTACATCGCGTCGCTGTCTTTCGCTGTCTGATTAGTGAGGCGTATAAAAACCAACGCGCGCGGCCGACCGAGGAACTCAGAAGCGCAGCGCGCAGTTTGATTAGTGAGGTAAGTTCGTGTTTAATTTTTACTTATTGCATTTTTTACCGCTAAATACGTGCTTAGATTTTGCTAATCGTTAGTTTTGTCTATTTGCAAGAATGGCACGTGCTATACCACCCCTACTTGAAGCGGCATGGGACGGCAAGCATCATTTGTCACGCTTGGATCTATGGTGATGGGCCGCCAAGTCCGGTGACACGGGGACCAAGGAGACCTGGCCGTGGGATTTAGCGGTATGGTCCGAGACTTCACATCATCGGGTGATTATGTTCGCTCGCATCGTCGATCACGGGGCAAAACTTCTTAATTGATGCCTCTCTTCTTTCCGCCTTGGTTGATCGTTGGCGGCCGGAGACCCACACGTTCCACTTCCGGTGGGGGGAGATGACGGTGACATTGCAAGATGTCAGCTTCATTACCGGCCTTCCGTTGCGAGGCCGTGCAGTTGTTCCCCCTCCGAGGTCGCCGGACTGGAAGGCGCGTCTCCATCATCGTTTCGGCCAGCCTATCCCCGAGAGGTCAAAGGGCATTCCACGGTTGGTGCGACAATTCATGCATTGCCCAATTGACGCAACGGAGGAGGTGGTTCGATGCCACCTTATTGCATATTTGTTGTTTATATTCGGGTGGATCATGTTCCCTAGCACGCAGGGGGACATGGTGTACCCGAGTTATATTCACCTTGCGGAGTCTATCGTGGACGCCGACGATGAGGACGTGCCGCAAGATAGCTTGGGGTTCACCAGATCGGCGCGACGCATCGCGACTTTGGCGACGCTTCGCGGCGGCACGAGGAACGGAGCCCGTGCTTTCGGGTTGCCACACGCCGTTATTCTGTGTGGTCGTGAGAGCACTTCGCGGTCGGACGGCCGTTGTTCCGCGCCTACCCCACCCTTACCCGCACACACAACATTTCTATGGTGAGGTGGAGGCGACGAGGAGGATCCGTGGAAGGCCCGACCATGGGATCCCGATGGACCGTGGCGATCTTGGGGTGGTCTAGGAGAGAGTCGTCGATATACCCCGAGTTCCACAATGAATTCGAGACCACCTTAACGCGACATAGTATGGGCTCCTTGACGCGGATCAAGTGCAGTGGCACGCCGCCGACGGCTGAGCTTGCTATGCCACCGAGATGCGGCGTCTTCGAGGACAACTTGTCATTTGGTGTTCTCCCACATGGTTGAGCCGTACAACCCACAACGGGTGATGAGGCAGTTCGAGCTGCACCAGGAGATCCCCCTGCTCTAGGGCGACCGCTTGCAAGGCGTAGTCATTTGTAAGTACATTGCATTACTTAATAATGTTGTGGATCCTTTAGACATACGTTATGCCGATACCATAAGTTATTTATTTTGTTCCACCTGCAGGCAGACGAAGAAGGGTCGCAAGAGCGATGACTGGCTTCAGACGCAGCAGCCGTGGGTAGATGCATGGCGAGCGACCACGATTCCATTTTGCAGAGGCATGACCTTACGATCACGAGGACTTCGACACGTACTTGGAGTGGTACGTCGAACACGCGACGAGATTGACAGCGCCCCGCCCGACATGCGAGATCCTAGCCACGCGAACGCTTGGACTTAGGGATGGACCCGTCTGCGTCAAAGACGCCAGGGCGATTGATGCGTTGAGCATGTAGTAGATTAACCACCCTCCAAATAGGGTTAACTAACAAAATTTTGTGTGTTCTCAGAACCATGCGGTCGACCATTTGAATATCGCTATCGGCGCGGCCGCCGAACTCGGCGAAGTCTGACAACACAATGGAGCGCCTTTTACGGCCTTGAAGACGGTTATTGATGATGTCAAGCGTGTCGTCAGTAACACGAGCTGCGGAAGGGCAGCGATGTCGACTCGAGGCATCGGACGGAGCGTCGTCGCGCACCCTCGCCCCCTCCATCTTCCCGTCCGAGCGAGTCGACCAATGGCCTTGATAGCATGGGCGGCGGATCGTCCGCTGGTTGCCACGCGAGGACTCTCTGCCGCCGCCGTCGTCATCTCGGAGGGACCCTACGCGATGCCGTCCTCATCTCGGAGGACCCTACGCAGATGCCGTCCTCGTCTCGGAGGGACCCTACGCTGATGCCGTCCTCGTCTCGGAGGGACCCTACGCTGGTGCCGCCGTCGTCACAGAGGCACGAAGAGGACATTCCGAGAGCACGGACGTGCAACCCGGAACCGCGGCGGATGTTATCCCAGATTCTCCCTTGCAAGCCCACACTGTTGGACAATTTCCAATGGGCGATACGGCGCCATGGTATGAGTCCGGTACACAATGTACCTGCGGCGTTCACCCAAAAGGCGAACCGTACCACGAAAGCGATTCACCCATCCATCCCGCAAAGACGAGCAATTCACCCAGTTCATTCCGCAACGAGCCGAGTTGGTGCCCTCCACGGATCCTACTACGGCTTGGGTCACAGACTTGTTGTCAACGCCGCCTACATGTGATGCCCCAGATATCGCCGACACGGCGGTTGAGGAGCCTCGGTATGACTGCTGGCAGAACCCACGGTCACCGATAGGTTGACATTTCCACAGAATGATTCGTCGGAGACCTTTGGGAGGAACACTGCGGAAGGCGAAGATAGGTACTATGCCCGAAGGCAGTGAGGAAGCGGCGTGGCGATAATGTGATAGTAGCATTAGTAGTCTATTGTATGTTGTAAGTTGTGCTTCATTAAGTGATTTGTAATCCAAGCGAGTGTGCTAATTGGAATGTAATTGGACTCTTGTACTTCGTTATCTATGTCAGTAGAACAATTTTATTCTCATTCATCAAGGACTGCGATGCATAGATAACGAGTGAACATTACAATCTCATTACACACTGACGTTCTACTTGGCAAGAACAAGATACAAAAGAAGAAAGACCGCAAAAGTAACTAACTTAAGTAACTTGTGAAGCAGCTTCTCAACTCTTTTCATCCTGTCATGCAGTGTTTGAAGCCTTTTCTCTTCACTTTGCATGGGTTGATCGAACGCTCGAGGCATTGCACGAATTGTAGTAACACCATGGGAGTCTTGCATTGGTTCATCGGACGCTCGAGGCACTACACGAATTGCAGCAACACCACGGGAGTCTTCTTGCAAGGCAGCAATTTGTATTGCAATATCTTGAAGCACCGGGAAGCCATTGACCCATTGCCAAAATCGACATGTTGTGTTCTACAAAAGAATTGAAGTTTCAAATGAAAGTAAGAAAACCCGATATGTACAACGCATTTCATTCGTCTTTGAGTTTGCGAAGTTACCGAAAGATTTGAACACTTCATGAAAACTCGGGGACGGATTCGTTGGCGTATGAGAGGTAAACACATTAGCGGATCCTCGCAACGAGGGCAAAGCAAGCTGCCGTAGTGATTGTAATTCTCTGCTCACTCGAATATTCGATGAGGTCAAGACATCTTGTTTTACAGAGGCAGAAAGGAGAAGAGGAAGAGAAGAGTGAGGTCAATGGCGGTCAAAGCATCCATATATAGCGTTAGAGCACGAAGGGCCACTCATGGAAAGGAGGCCGTGACGCAAGAAGTGTGGAAAGCAGGAAGTGAGCACTATCTGGAAAGCTGGACGTGACCACTCTCTGGAAAGCAGGAAGTGACAACTCTCTGGAAAGCAGGACGCGACTACTTTCTACAAAGCACGACGTAACCCAAACGAAGCGGTAATAGTAACTCGACGCGGTACAGGTTACAACGCAAATCATTACAACACTCACATCACTACAACACTGACATGACTCAAATACACCGGATAGCTTACAGATACTAAGTGGCGCCGGGAGGAAGAAGGTCTACTCGGGCAGTTCCTGAATGAGTGCCCACGAGTCTTACATAGCCTACACCTTATTGTGTTGGCCGATCTCCACGTTGGTTCGCATCCATGTCGTTGCGGATGCGCCTTGACTGACGCCTCCCACGGCCCGATGCCGAGTGCTTCATTCGGTGACCACTTCACCGCTTCCCGCCATAGGTCCTCAGAGTGGCTTTCCACTCCGTGGAGTTGAACTCCCGCCCAAGTATCATACAGTGTCGATGTCGAGTACTCGACATGTACATGCTAGAAGATTGGTAAAATACAGACATGCAAAGATATACGGGGAGCAAGGCTTGTGCGGCAGCTTGAGGCTTGTTGCGGTGCAAACCGCCACATCGCCTATGGTACAAACATGCTTCCGGTCACCTCTCATGTGGCATGAAACGCATTTGTCCATAAGCGGATCTCGAACTTCCTTCTCACGCCATCCATTGTGATAGCTACATGGGATCGGCCTTCGTAATTTTCTTCTCCATGTACGCAAGGGTAACCTCCGAGCATCGCTTCCTTCGTCCAAATGCTTTGCTGGCCATCATTGCCGATTTACGGTAACCGACCGTGCACGGTTCCATGTCTCGCCTACAACAACGGTGATGGGAGGGCACGGACCCCTTTCAACACACCGTTGTAGACCTCGGACATGTTGGTTGTCATGATGCCGCATCGAGCACCATAGGTGTCGTGAAGAAGGACCATTTCTCATAGTCGGGGCATGCTCGCCATCCACTCAAATGAACTCACTTTGCAATGCGCTGGCCGTAACCTCCACTTGCACGCTGGGTTCGACCTCAAGTTCCCGCCACACGCATCGAACTTGCGCTTCCGTTCTCAGAGGCGAGCTTCTTGAACTTCTTCATGAGGTCTTTGCTCCGAAGCGCAGTGTGGAAATTGGCGCTAGATGCCGCATGCACCAACGCAGCGCATGTCGCTCCATTGAACGGTGCCCTAGTACCGGCTCGCATGGTGCGCAACGCGACAACAACCCGGCATGATGACTCGGTTATGACACACACATTCGGCCGATCCTTACAACATGTTGCTTTATGTTGGCTAGAAACCATAGTCAATCGGCAAGTGTTCTCATTCTCCACAATTGCAAAGGCAATCGGGAGCAATTGGTCGTTGCCATCACGGCAATAGCGGTGAGAATGGTGCCCTTGTATTTCCGCAAAGGAAAGTACCGCCCATACTCGGGACGGACGACGATGGTGGAAGCCTCGATCGCCGCCAAAAGCCCGAAGACTCGATCAAGGATTAGGGAATTTGGGTTGTTGGACTGTCTGGCCTATCGTCCCTATTGACGATGTCCCGGATTAGCATCCGCAATTTGCTTCAGCATTCTGAGGACTAGGTCGTACGCCTCCTTGTAGGTACCGTACAACCCTTCAAGGACCTTCCGCTTCGCTCGCCAGACCTTACTGTAGCTAACGGCATACCCTATTGTATTCGCTACGTTAGCCATCAGAACCTTTGGCGAAATGGTCAAATCGGCGACAACTGCATGGCTTACAATGCTCGCGATGTAGGCTGAGGTTACATTCTTATGCGTCTCGCAATGGCTCCTGGCTCACATGTGTGATTCGTCACGATCAGGATACGGAAGGCCGTTCCGCCCTAGGGAATCTCACAACACGAACTTTGCCAGGCAAGAGGTAAGAACGCACTTAACTATGTAAGTGTCGGATTAGACACGCACATAACAGCATTTACATATATTAGTTAGTACAACGCATCAGATGGTTGAAGATACATCAAACAAAGTTCAAACTCACCAGACACTCGGTAACTCCGACCGTCTTCACCGCTGAAACTCACGATAGCTTGCTGGCGGCGGCACTTTGTGTGGGAAATGTTGCCCCACAAGCGGTGGTGTCGTGATCGAAGGCCCACGACGACTCGTGCTCCGGGCGTAACAAGGGAAGAGGCCGCTGGCAATCCAACCGACTTGGAACATAGTCCGTGTCGGTCGAAACAATGCCACCGACGATCCCGCCTCATCGTCGGCCGTCCTCGCCGGATTGCGAGTCAAAGTCGTCCTCATCTTCGGTGGTAGTGCCCTCGCCATGCCATCGATAATCTCGTGACAATCAACACGAGCATCCCGCCATCTATCCACACCTTCATTGGGTTGGAAAGTACCGAATCTCCATCAACCGGAGCATCTCGCGCGAACGACGCTCGGGCGCCTCGAGACCTCTCCCATCGCATTAAACCAAAGAGGGGACAAGAGCGTCGCTGCTCCTTGAACGGCGCCCCGAGGATTGAGCAGATAAACAAAATGGACGACACCATGGGTCGCCCATAGATCGGAGCGTGAGGATTGCTAACGATCTCCATGTACTCGCCCACATGCCATCGCTGTCATTTTCACCAGCCCCACAACATCTCGCCTGTGGTGGGACCATGGTGGCGTGACCGCCTATTACTATCTTGTTCCTAGCGACGTGGCTATCAAACAACCGCCAATGCACCGTCAGAGCTCTACCAAATCGACGCGCTGCGGGTTGGGGAACGTTTACCAAGGCTACCGGCGGTGGACAAATCAACTCCGTTCGACCAAGACGCGCGTTACCATGGAACACGACAAGGTTCCATTTCGACAAAAAGTAAGAAAATATTTCAACCAACACACAACATAAGAACCATACGCGCGTTCTTTGAAATGAACTTACCGCTACGACGTTACCAACTCTTAACCTCCGACACGGAAGACTGCAAATTCAAACATGCATCGCATTAGTAACGACTAACGAATTCAGACAAAGGACAAAGAAAAATGTTAGGTACGAGAGAGGGAGGCACCTCACAAAGAGGGAGAGATTCATGAGAGGAATGATCGAGCGAGTGTGTGGCCGCGCGTTTAAATAGCCGAGCACCGGAGACCCAATGTGGCGTAGGGGGTAGGTCCATACCGCGCCTGGCGGAGGGGGCAGGTCCGTACCGTCATAAGACCAAAGGAGGCAGCTTTGTGCGATGACAAGACCACACGGGCGCTTTCCACAAAGGACAATACCACACGGGCGCTTTTGCAATGGATAAGACCAAAGGGGCAGCTTTATGTAGTGACAAGACCACACGGGCGGCTTTGCGCGATGATAAGACCAAAGGAGACAAATTTTCGCAGTGATAAGACCAAAGGAGACGACTTTGCGCATGACAAGACCACACGGGCCGACTTTGCGCGAGGATAAGACCAAAAGGAGACAATTTTCCGCAGTGATAAGACCAAAGGAGACACTTTGCGCAAGGACAAGACCACACGGGGTAGCTTTGCGTGAGTGATAAGACCAAAAGGAGACGACTTTCGCGGTGATAAGACCAAAGGAGACAGACTTTGCGCGATGGACAAGACCACACGGGTAGCTTTTATGCGATGATAAGACCAAAGGAGACACTTTGCAAAGGACAAGACCACACCTGCAAGCTTTGCAAGCTTTGCGCGATGATAAGACCAAAGGAGAGACTTTGCAAAGGACAAGACCACACGGGCAAGCCCAAAGGATAAGCCCAAAGGAGACAAGGAGCAAAGAGTAGTGACAAGACCACACGGGCCAGGGCAGCCATGGGGCTTATAAAAGGGGTTGAACCAAACCCAACACTACACAACACTACACAATACATACCCGACTATGGACTCTTCGGCAAACTTCTACGCGAGGTCATTGAAGAAGCAAAATTGGCTTAAGCGAAGAGGAAACAACTACAATACCCAGATAAATCAATGAAAGATGCTTCCAAGACCACCACGCTTCCGATCCCGCAATGTGTGTGTGGCTAACCAACAGAGATCATTCATCCACACCCGACCACCGCAATGGGCATACTACACGCGGGCACCACCTGTAAGCATTTCTTTCACAAGCATTGATTTTCGCCAACGCTGACTTCCGTAAAGTTTTAACTTCATCCCCACGAAATGGCAAACAGAGATGCGCTGCCACTTCTTCCAAAGGATCGACGGCCGGAGATGTACGACATGGCATTCATCCAGCCAGGCGTATATGTTTGAACTACTTCGGTGCGGGCGAGAACTTCGTGGCGGTGGAAACCTTACGCATCGGACCGCTGAGGACGCACCGGCGAGCCCAAGAGTCGCCGGCGTAATCCATGTCGACGACGTGAGTTATGAAGAATTTACATCCTTTTTACGCTTTTCACTTACATCGCATAATCACAGACATGGACGACTTCGACATACCAAATTTCCACGTGGACAATCCCGCGACAAGGGCAAGGAAAGGCTCATGCGGCTCAAATTTCGGCCACAAAAGAGCGTTCCGGCCGCCGGCGATTCGTATTCACGACGTGAGTTACGAAGAATTTACATCATTCTTACGATTTTCACTATACGGCGACTAACATCATGGAATCGCAGGACATGGACGATTTCGACATACCACCCGATGTGGGCGATCCCGCGACAAGGGCAAGGAAAGGCTCATGCGGTGAGCCCTACGCAAGACAAGGTATCCGGCCGTCCGGCGAATCCAGACGACGACGTGAGTTATGAAGAATTTACATCATTCTTCCGATTTCCACTATACGATGAACTTACATCGTGAAATCGCAGGACATGGACGACTTCGACATACCACCGACGTGGACACTCCCGCCAAGGGAAGGGAAGGGAAGGCCAACGAGGAGTTCAATGCCGAGCTTGCAAAGAAAGGAAAATGGCCCCGCTGCACGCAGAGGTCAGTCATTACGTAGTAGTCTCCCGTCGCACTTCATGTATTTTACTATCCCCTAAAGGCATGTGTACTTATATGGTCCTGATGCTTGTGTCGCAGTTGTATCGTAGTAGTAGCGAGGATGACTAAAGCAATTAGCCGACCATCATGCCATGTCACTACGTAGCGTGCTTCATTCGCATAATCTAATGTAGTTCTTGTTCCGCGTCTCCGCTAAGCTTATATTGCAAGTATGTCTTCATCGAGGAGAGACTCAGATTTTCGGACATCTTCATCATCACAACGACCTTTCCTAACCCCTCCAATCACATTGTGTATAAGCTTCATAAAGTACCTCATCGATCGCCTGCCTATATACGCAGATACGCCGACGATTTCATCGTGGAGACACTCCAATAGTCCTCATACCTTTTATATATATATGCCGAACCGTGATTTAAACCCCGATTTCGGATTAAAAAACCCTACTCCTTCCCTTATTTCTTAATGAATTTTTTATAAATCTCGGTTTAGATTCATTTTCAATCAAATATAATGAAATTTCGCTTTTTACAAAATATAATGAAATAATATTTCAACGAGGAGAAAAAATGAAGAAATGCGCGATGGGGGGGCACTGCTACCACCACCGGGCAGTGACCTCACACGCCCGGGCAAGTCCCTTCGGGCAGTCGTGTCCTCGCCACGCCTGTGAAGCGAGTCCCCTGCCTTGAGAGTCATGATATGACCACTGCTCAGGCCACTCTTATAAATTATGACAAATGAGGGCTAATTTCAAATTAATCCACGCCACAGGT